>CM076579.1:1552710388-1553303951 GCA_034641835.2 Pinus albicaulis
ACACTCTTGGTGCAACAAGATCTCTCGATCCCGGATGCAGGTGTACGTGATCGTGCATAATTTGCTGACGGGGAGGTGGATGGGCACGTGGTCTACCACCACCGCCACCCCTCTGCTCTCCGAGCATAAGTTAATATCGCCGGCCATCACAGTTATTGCTGCATTAATGCAGACTTCATCGCCTCGTTATCACGATCACTCCATTGCAATGGCGCCCATTCCTTCGATCCATTGTGTCTCTCCTCTGCGTTCTTGCTGTTCACAGGTTGACATTGAACCCTGTTTGCGCACCAGTACAGGGAAAAGGTGTCGTCTGAGTTGTTGCCTCAAGCTCTCGACCGGCATTCACGTTTCTTCTGGTCCGTATTGCAACTATAGTAGCTCTTCCGTTGATTACAGGTCGTCTCTGCATTCGCTCACCATCCCTATCTCGTTTTTTCGCCCTGCCCTCCCTGCCAAGCTTAACATGCCTCGTTTGAGACCAAGAATGACTTGCAGGCGCGGCTCCTCTCGTGGGCAAGTCATAAGGCCGCCTGCGTTTCCCTCTTCTTCCTCTTCGTTGAATTCCTCTTACTCCGGTGAAGGTCGTGTCGCTGCTCCCAGAAGAGGCCGAGGATGTGGTCGAGGAAGCAGTCCTTCCACCTCTGCGGCGCATGCCCGCCTCTCCTCCAATGCGCACTTTCATTCTGCCCGTTTCAATTACCCCTGCTCTCTCAACCACCAAGAGTTCATCGCCTCTGTTTCCATTAAACTCAGAACCAACCCGACTGCTCAGGCTCAGCCCACGGCCCCCTCTGGAATTGCTCCGGCATCCGAGGACGAAATTCTGTTTTGCCCCCCAGGGGTTAGTCTGCAGAGTGTTCAGGGGGCTATGGCCTCACAGCACGAGCTTCAGCAAGCCAGGCCCAGCGCTCCTTCTGGCAGTGACTTCTTGGGAAAGCACCTCCTCCTCCAGCAGATGATGATTTCAACCCGTATGCATGCCCAGTGGTGGAAGAAGCGCCCTCGCCCACCAATGATGCTTAATGGTTTTCGCTCGCCAGTTTTTGAACACAGGTACTAAGCAGGAGTTCACCCTCCTTCTTTTTTACAGTTTTTGCAGGAATTATGTTGGCATTCTCCTTCGCCATATCACCGGTTTCCAAATTAATGTTTTTCCAAGCAATGCTATCCAAGTTACTGTGCTGAGGATAGCGCTCCAGCGCTTCAAAACGACTGTTTGTAATTTTTGCTATGGAAAGTGTTTGTTTTGGTCTTATATGTCGAGTAGAGTCCTACACTCCAGACATCATCTTAGATACAAGTATCAACTGTCTAGAAAGGAGGATAAGGTCCTGGTCACCAATGTATTCTCTGCCAGTAAACAGTTGTTGTTTTTTTATGTCAATGATCAGCAATGTAATGTAAGAATGCCACATCTCTGGGCTAGCTATTCTAAGGCCTCAGCCTCTTTGTAATCTTTTTGTATCAATATAGAAGTAGACCGATTAAGGAAAAAAAAAAAAAACAATAACTCGTGCAAAATAGTGTTGCAGCAGTAAGGAAAATGAAAAGGCTGAACACAACAGAAAATACACAGGTAATAGAAGAAACAAGGCAGTTATTTAGCAAAGCTGGAATAAAACAGCAGAAACAGAAAATACACAAGGACGACAAGCAGAAGAGGACGAAAGCTCAACAAAGCTAAGAAACTAAAAGGCCTAAGTAAATAATTGATTGCAACTAAAAATGTATTATTTATTTTTATATTGTTTGTGATGCAAAGGCAAGTACAAGACTCCAATGTAATACTAAAATGAGTACATAGTATTGTAACATCCTGAATGTGTTGAGCAAGAAAATGAGAAGCTGGAAGGCAACAAGTCATGCCTGCTCATTTCATATTCCCATATGGAAAGCAAATAGCTATGAGGTGATCTCTATAAATGATGTTATTATAATATGACTAAAGAGGTTAGAGAGTGTAAGAAGAAGAAGGATTAGATAGAGAAGTTGTAATGATCCAGAGATGATTTAAAGAAGATATAAAGGCTGGAAGGACAATAGTGAAGAAGGAGAAGAACAAAGTTGATATCCAGGTAAATCAGCATATGATTTTACTGTATAGTGAGGAAGTTGGTGCTTCCATATCAAGTTGTAGCTTGATAGATGTCCAGTTGTAGCTGGTTGAGGTAGGAGCCTCCTATGGGTTGTAGCCTATAAAATATACATGGGAGTTGGTGCTTCCATTTCAAGTTGTAGATTTATAGATGTCCAGTTATAGTTGGCTGAGGTAGGAGCCTCCTGTGGGTTGTAGCCTGCAGAAAATAGATGGGAGTTGGAACTTCCTTGCAAGTTGTAGCTTGCAGAATTGAGGTAGTAGCCTCCTGTAGGTTGAAGCCTACATAAAATCAATGGTGAGAGGGAGTTGGAGCTTGCCTTTGCATCACAAAAATAATAAGATGTGGTTTTATCCCTTATGGGTTTCCACTTATATCTGTTGTCTATGTGCATGATGATTATGTGTTGATATTTTGTATTTAATCTGCTTAATATCTGCTGCTCACTTATTAAGATTGTTTTTCCATTATACATTAATTTTATCATCAAATGAAGGTGTAAATAAGTGTAAAAGAAAGTTTTACAATACCATGAATGCATTAAACTAATTCACCCCCCCCCCCCCCAATTTTAACTAAGGGTTCAACAATTGGTATCAGAGCCAGTTCCTTCTGTATCATTTTAACAACTAGAAGGAGATCCTAGGTCCCCAAGATGGCTAGTCTAGAAGGATGCTCAACAAATAAAGCCCCTTTGTTTATTGGCACAAACTATGCCTTATGGAAAATAAGAATGAGGATGTACATAATGTCTCTAGGAATAGAAGTTTGGGCTGTTGTGGAATTAGGATATGCCCCAGAGGATTCTGACACAAAGAAAGAAGCTAAACAAGATTTTATAGCTAATGAAAAAGCCATGAATGCACTCTAAGTGGTTTGTGTGAGGTAGAATTTATCAAAGTAATGCATAGAAAGACTGCCAAAGAAATATGGGATACATTAGAAAGTATCAATGAGGGATATAAAAAGGTGAAGATGGCCAAGCTGCAAACCTATAAAGCTCAGTTTGAAAATGTAAAAGTGAATGAAGATGAAGATATAGCCAGTTTCTTCTTAAATTTTGCAGAAATTGTGAATAACATGAAAGCTCTAAGAGAACCCATTAAGGAATGTGTAATTGTTCAAAAGATATTGAGATCTTTACCATCCAAGTTTAACCCTAAGGTTTCAGCCATAGAAGAAACAACAAATTGGGAAACCTTGACCAGGAACCAATTGCTTAGAAACTTAACAACTTATGAGATGAGACTTCCACAAGGGAAGTCAAATGTGAGGGAGGCATCCTTTAAGGTAGACAAGTGCATGAAAGAGAAGGAAGATACATGTTCATGCTCAGATGAAGAAGAGGCCAAATTCGTCAGAATAATGGATAAAGGCACGGGTAAATACAAAGGTAAACTTCCATTTAAGTGCTTTAACTGTGGAAGAGTGGGGCACTATGCATCTAAATGTCCTCATAAGAAAACAGAGAACCAACCACAGGAGACAGAGAAAAACAAAATAAATAAATGGGAGAAAGGGAAGAGAGTCAATAGAAAATCATTTTATGCTCAGGAAGATAGCAATGCATCTGAAAGCTCAGATGAATCCTCAAATGAAGAAGGAACCTTTGAATTTGTGTTGATGGCCAAGGAAGAGCCTAAAGGATTCCTTCTGGAAGATGAGGAAGAAGGTGAGGTAGTTCTTGAGGGGAAGCTAAGGAGTGCCCTGGAGGAAATAGACAGACTTAGACTCAAGTGTAGAAAACAAAAAGACATTCTCTTGAAACATGTAAAGGAAGAACCTGATTCGGAAAACCTCATTCGGTTGAAAGTAGAACTTTAAGAATCTAGGAAGGTGGAAGACATTTTTCTTAAGCAAATTAAAGATAAAAATTAAGAGAAAGAGAAATTGGAAGAAGAAGTAGTATGCCTAAGAAAGAAACTAGAAAATTCATAAAGGGATTTATCTATGAACACTCCATGAATGAAAAGCTCTAAACAATTGGACAAAATACTAAATTCTCAAAGATGTCCTCTCATAAATACTGGGTTAGGCTATGAAGGAGAAACAAGTAAGTCCAAGGTAGAAGATAACATAAATATCACTTTTGTAAAGGCTGTAAAGGATAATGAAGAAGCTCAAAATATTTCCACAGAAGTAGAAGCCAACAAGAACATGATTTGTAAATAAAGTAACAGAAACAAGCAGCAACATGAAAGGATAGAGAATGAGAGGAAGAAACAATCAGTTGCAAAAGGCTCATACACTCTTGAATATGAATTGAATAAATTCAGAAGCTATCAAAGGAGGTTCTTTCCTCTGATGAGAAGTATCACTTGTTTTGCCTGCCACAAACCTAGACATATTGTAGCATACTGTAAGAAAAAGCAAATCTATTCCAACCAGCAAAGGATGCAAAAAATGAAAAGACTACCTCAAGAAAAAAAATGGAGAGGACAACCTTTCACCAAGTACACTAATCGATTCCATGGCTACTGTTTTTCATGAAATGAGTTTGGACAAAAATCTATTGAATGTAAATTTTATTAAAAAGGGGGAACAAAATGCAATACATCAGCTCAACCTTTCTTAGGTAAAATAAGATGTTATTCATGCCACAAGCTTGGTCACAAAGCAAAAGAATGTAAGCTACCATATACATTAAAGAACTCTAGACAGATGATGGAATCGAATCAAATCAGACAAAACTGTGAATAAAAAAGAAGTGCAGAAATTATGAAGAACCCCAATAAAGTATGGAAGGAAAAGAGAAAGGGGGAGCATGTTACTTCAATAACATAATGAATCCATCATAGCCTTAGTGGGAGCTACTCTAGGAAGAAACACAAATATCCGGCCAGCAATAAGTAAGAAGAAACATCCCAGGGGGAGAGAAATTCATAATTAGTCCCGATAAAAGTAGTCTAAGAAGAGATCCATGGAATAAGAACAATTAAAAGTTCAGAAAGGGAAAGGAAAATTCCTCTAACAGAGAACTATAGAGGAAGAAGAATACCTGATGCATTCAATAGCCAACAGGTTCATGGAAGGAGAGAACGCAACAAGTAGCCATGGTGGTAGAGGGAACATCAACCATGAAAATGTAAGTTAAGAAGACAAAAACACACTAAGCGATGAATGATTAAAATCACAAAAATTATGATTTGAGCTATAGAATGGGAAAGATTCATAGAGAATGATCACACTATGCATCACACTACAAGAGTTAGAAATGAAACAAATTTAAGAAGGATGAGTAAGAAAAATTCTGATCATCATTATATCATTCCATCTTTCATCTATAGAAGGTCCCCTTGGAGGAAAGGTGTTAAATGAGTGATAAAACTATGAGTGGTCTGCCCTTGTAGATTCCAAATAAAGAAATTGAAGATGCCTTCCCGAAGATCATTGTTTTAGAACAGTTGAATTGTATATAGAGAAGAAATGATTCTAGAGAAGTCCTAGAAAGGAATATGCAGTGACATTCTTTTAAACCGGAATGACAGAATAAGAAAAAGTTTAATGATGCCAAGATCAGATTCAGTATATTGATGATTGTTGTTAAGAACAATGGAGAGCTCAATAATAGAAATTGTGAATGTTGTCTTAAATATGGGTGCATGTGCGAGCTGAAGTGAAATTACTGCATATTTTATCAAATTAGTATCAATTGGTACTTGGATCAAGCAGCCTGCCTATCAACAGAATACCAAATGTTATCAGTGAAGCAGTGGTATGGTACAGGTCCTCAGGATCAAAGTATTATGGCAGAAGTACATCAAGGTAGTATACCCAACATTATCTGCATTATTAAAGCATAAAAAGGTCAATGAAAGTGCAAAAGGATCATTATCTTGTTTACACTTGAAGTAGTATATTGAGCATTGAAGCAGTATCTATTTCTAGATATAACTGCATGCCTTCCTCAAGTCAGTACAGATATATCTTCAAGGCCTCTTTCTTAAGATCATTCATAAATCTGTGTGAAGTCTGTTTGTTAAGATTTCAATTAAACAACTTGAAGATGTTTTGGACAAGATCATCATGATAGAATAGTTAAAGTATCTGAAGTATGAAGGATTAGTTGTGTTAATATTACATTTGAAGCTCAAGAATTTGTTATTGATTCATCTAAAGCATACTTCAACAGAAAGGATTTGCTAGTATTTCACCATTAAAGAGAGGTTGATCATTGACATACATACCCCCTTATGTCATAAATAAAATTGCATAGTTGATAAGTGAGACTGAAAAATACATTGAATGTATCTAGCCTCGAGGGTTTTTTTTGAAAGTACACTGTACAAGCATTAAAGTAATTTGGTCTCTTAGATTGAAAGATATTGTCTAATCTCACAATAAGTTGTAAACTCTGGTTTCATTCATTCTTCACATCAGTAATAAGGACCTTTCAGTTGTTAAGTGTAATATCCTTGTTAGCAGCCTAACTCATATCACCACCAACAGGCAGTAAAGGTGAACCACAACTATAAAAGGTATATTGGCATTGTCATATTTTAATATATGTGTACTACATATTTCTATCTAAGATGAAGATCATAATATGGATTGAATTATATTTGGAGCATACTTTATATGTCGTATGGAGCATTCTCAGTATTTTAGTATTGTTCCAATGATGCATCTCTGATCATATAAGTCTGATTATATAAGTTTGTTATATGAAGTGTCCTTATCATCACTTTCAGTTGTAAACAAGTGCAAGGAGTTTGTGATTTGGGATGGTATCAAATTACTTTGTATATACAAGTTCAATGATTCTCAAAAGTGTTCTCCCAACAACTCTTGTACACCAGTCTGGAGAACAAGGTATAAAGTCAAAAGAAGAAAGCCTAAACACAACTCAGAGAGAGGAAATGAAAAGATAGAAACTACACTGGGAGATGTGCAACCCTTTTCCATTGATGTCAAAGGGGGAGGAAAAGTAAGCAGAAGAAGAAAGGCTTTGCTGAAAAGAAAGCAGAGGAAGAAACACACTTCTCATAATGAAAGGGGGAGGAAGTCTTGGAGGAAGTATTGGAGTATTAGTGGATGTGTTTCCATCAATGCCAAAGGGGGAGACGTTGGAAATATTTTCATTCATTGCAAAGGATCAGAAAGGAGTTACACTAGAATTATCATTGATGGCAAAGGAGCATAGAAGTAGCGGTTATAAGGAAAAGGAGCAGATCAGGAAATGTGCAGCAATGGGCAGCAGAGAGGCAAAAGAACACCCATGGAAATATAACCTAAAGCAGAGAGAAACAACAAAGAGGAAAAGGAGCAACATGGAGAAGCTTTAGCATGATTAATTAAGGTAAAGAAGCAACAAAATAACAAAGGCAGTTAAGGCAGCGAAAGGCAGCCAAGGCAAAGAATGCAGCTAAGATGGCACCAAAGGTAACGAATGGAGCAGAGGCAAAAAATAGGCAGAGACAGCACATGCAATGAATGCAACACGGGCAGCGAATGGAGTAGAGACATCAAAGAGGCAGAGACAATAGAGGCAACGAATGGAGCAGAGACAACAAAGAGGCAGAGATAGCTGAAGGCAATCAAATTTGCTAGACACAACAAGGACCTGAGATATTGCACATAGTAGAAGCAGGAAGAGGCGACAAATGAGAGGAAGAGGCGAGAGCCAAGAGGTAGAGGTGAGAGAAACAAGAGCCGGAGTCACAGAGCGGGACAGTGTAAACAAATGAAAAATCGACTAAGGCAGAGAATTCTTTGAAGAATTCCAAGGGAGGCGAACTAATGGTCAGGATTAGATCGAAAAAGTAAAGGCGAGAGATGGATGACATAGATCGAATCGTGTCAGCAACGATGTCGTAAATCACAACATTTAAGAGTTAAGTGTTAAGGCGTCATATGGTAAGTTAAAACAGATGCAATGCGAAGTAGATAAGGGACAGGTGGTGGCACGACGCAATATCGCAAATCACACGAAATAGAGTTAACCACTAAGTTAAATGATTATAAGTTGTGAACTGCGAAGTATGGAAGATGACATGGCAGTGACGTAAAGATGACGTAGCAGTGGCGTGGCGATGACGTGGAAATGACGTGGCCATGATGTGGCAAGATGATGTGGCAGATGACATGGCCTCGACCCCACAGATCACAGGAATTTATGATGATGTGGCAAGGTGACATGGCGATGACATGGTAGGGTGATTTGGCATGATGACATGGACCTCGCCCACATACCACACATCATAGCATTTAAGGGATAGGAGAAAGGTGACTGCAAGTTAAGTTAAAGTTTTTGCGATGTGAAATAAAGGGACACGTGTCGACCATGCGCAACATCACATCCCACATGAAATAGGTTGTAATTTCAAGATATCGCAAATAATTTTATTTTGGTTGTGATGTGGTAAGGATCAAACGATGTGATGCGATGAAGGGAATCCACGTGTTAACACCGCATACGAGCACATATTGCAAATCGTACGATTTATAGTTTTTCGCTATCGGCAGAGTGGGAAACTTGTGGGCAAGTGTTTGCGATGAATTTTGATTGGTTCAAGGTACTGTGGGACCTGATAGCCCTTGTTTCGTATATGTTATATGTGCCATGTTATAAAGTATGCGCTGTTGATCGTAAAATGTATGTATGTTGATAAAACTCGGATTTGTAATCTGTCGCATGTATAAAGGGAGTGTTATGTGGGACATACCCCATAGGTCACAATGAAATGGCATGAACGCATAACAAAGGAACATGAACTCATGCAGAACAATATTGCAGCATTAAGGAAGATGAAAAGGCTGAACACGGCAGAAAAGACATAGGTAACAGAAGAAACATGGCAGTTATGCAGCAAAGATGGAATAAAATGGCAGAAACATAAACGACACAAGGACGACAAGCAGAAGAGGATGAACGCTCAGTAAAGCTAAGAAACTAAAAGGACTAAGTAAATAATTGATTATAACTATAAATGTATTATTTATTTTTATATTGTTTGTGATGCAAAGGCATGTCTTTGGTAGGCAAAGTAAAACTCCAATGTAATACTGAAATGAGTACATAGTATTGTAACATCCTGAATGTGCTGAGCGAGAAAATGAGAAGGTGGAAGGCAAAGAGTCATACCTGTTCATTTCATATTCCCATATGGAATGCAAACAACTATGAGGTGATCTCTATAAATGATGTTATTGTAAAATGCATAAAGAGGTTAGAGAGTGGAAGAAGAAGAAGGAGTATATAAAGAAGCTGTGAAGATCCATAGATGATTTAAAGCAGATATAAAGGCTAGAAGGACAATAGTGAGGAAGGAGAAAAACATAGCTGATATCTAGGTAAATCAACATATGATTTTATTTTAGAGTGAGGAAGTTGGTGCTTCCATATCAAGTTGTAGCTTGATATATGTCCAGTTGTATTTGGTTGAGGTAGGAGCCTCTTGTGGGTTGTAGCCTACAGAAAATACATGGGAGTTGGTGATTCCGTTTCAAGTTGTAGCTTGATAGATGTCTAGTTGTAGCTGGCTGAGGTAGGAGCCTCCTGTGGGTTGTAGCCTGCAGAAAATAGATGGGAGTTGGAGCTTCCTTGCAAGTTGTAGCTTGCAGAATTGAGTTAGTAGCCTCCTGTAGGTTGGAGCCTGCAGAAAATTAGTGGTGAGAGGGAGTTGGAGCTTGCCTTTGCATCGCAACAATAATAAGATGTGGTTTTCTCCCTTATGGGTTTCCACTTATATCTGTTGTCCATGTGCATGATGATTATGTGTTGATATTATGTATTTAATCTGCTTAATACCTGTTGCTCACTTATTAAGATTGTTGTTCTATTATACATTAAGTTGATCATCAAATGAAGGTGTAAATAAGTGTAAAAGAAAGGTTTACAAGACCATGAATGCATTAAACTGATTCCCCCGCCCCTCTCAGTTTAACTAAGGGTTCAACACTGTAACTAACTATAGAGTAAGTTGAAGGTAAGTTGTGTAATGGGACAACGGTCTAACTCAAATATCTGCCAATTAACTAATCAATCAGCCCAAAATAGCTAATGCATGGGGATAATTTTATTTCCTTAGCTGGAGTGGAGATGAAAAGGCAGTGTAACATAATTTGTAGACTAGTCTTGAGTTTATAAGTGTTGCATGCAATCAATGAGGCGTTGGCCAGAGTTTGTAATTGAGCAGAGAAACCAATTATTCTTTTGCAGGTTGAGCTCAGAGTTGGATCTATCAATCGCAATAGTTTCTCCATTCAACTAATTAATGCAAAGAGGCTTGAGGGGTTTTTCCCAGTTGGGTTCCCATAGAAATCACTATGTATTTGTGGTTTTTCTTATTGCATGTCTATGCATGTTTTTCTAAAATGTGATTTACATTCCATAGATCCATAAAGTAGAATTGTGTCTCTTGTTTTTTTCAGTGTAAAATCTTGGGCAGTTTCAATTTCTATCAAATTTATACATGGTATTAGAGCCCTGAAATCACATGAGAACCAATATTTCAAACTTGTCTCTAAGGAATTTTGAATTTGCAACTTCTGTGTAGCAGTTTTTCTTTAGGATAAGGAGAATGTCCTTCAACAGACTGATATTAGAGTATGCCCTAGAGGGTAGGTTGAATTTCATATCTTGGAAGGATCAAATGGAAGAAGTTCTCGATGATAATGGTGTGTTAGAATATGTCAAAACTAACATTTCAAAACTCTAACAGTTGGATGCACAAAAATTATCCCAATGGAAGAAGGATGTTGCAAAGGCCAGGATAATTCTTTTGGTAGGTTTGAGATACCATGTGGTATCAATTATCCATGGCAAAGAGATGCCATTTTCTATGTGGAAGAAACTAATTAACCTATTCGAAAATAGCTATGACCATAGAAAATTGGCCCTGAAAGACAAACTTCAAAACATAAGGATGCAGAAGAATGATACTATTTCGCAGTATCTCTCTAGATTTATACAAGTTCATGATGAGCTTGGAAGGGTTGGAATAAATGTTGCATAAGATGACCTGGTGAGCCTAGCTCTTTTAGGCCTTCCAAAATCCTAGCACAACTACCAGGACTCTGTGAATGGAAGGGAAAAATTACTGAATTGGGAAAGGTTGTGGTCTGATTTGGTTCAAGAAGAGTTTAGGAGAAATACCAGAGATTTAACTTCATCTAGAGCATAGGATGGAGATATTTTTCCATGGTTAGAAAAGGGAAGAAGAACCGGAGAAATCTCGAATCCAGTCAAAATAATGGCAAGAAGAAAGACTTCAGAAAGACCAAGTGCTTCCACTGCCACGAGTTTGAGCATTATGAAACAAAATGTTCCCACAAGAAGTCTACCAAGAATTCTGCAGGTGGAGAAAAAGGTGAAGCACTCACTTCACAATTGGAATTAGACTTCACCCTCATAGAATGCATGGCAAACACTGTTATGGGGAGTGTGTGGTATCTTGATTTTGGTGCATTGTTCCATATGACAGCATGTAAGGGGTTACTCAGTAGCTTGGAGGAGAAGGATCTCCAAATGCATGTCAAAATGGGGGATGATGGGAGGTACAACGCTATAGGAATTGGTACTATCACCTTTGATAGGGAGAAATCCTCTCCTCTTTTCCTCAGATATATTATTTTTGTAACCGGGCTGAAGAAGAACCTGATGTTTGTAGTAGTATTGGAAGATCATGGTTATGATGTTATTTTTAATAAAGTGAAAGCCTTTATTAGATACATAGCTACCAAGAAAGTGAAGAAGATTGGGGTTCAAGTGAAGAACCTTTACAAAATTGAGGTGGGATATTGCACTGCATTGAGCAGTAAGGATGAAAAAGTGTAAAGTAGTGATGTTGGGAAACTCTAGCATAGTATATTGGGTCATCTACACCATGATGCCTTAAAGATCATGCAACAAATTACCACCAGTCTCCCTAAAGGCTCCCTTAACCAGCAAGATGTCTATAGGGAATGCGCATTGGGGAAACATGTTAAATCCACTTTCCATGACCGAGAGAGAAGAGTAGATGCAATATTGGATTGAGTCCACTTTGATGTTTGTGGACCCTTTTCGACAACCTCCACAACAAAACATAATTACAATGTTAGTTGTATTGATGATTTCTATAGAAAATGTTAGATCTTTTTCATGTGGAAGAAGGATGATTTTTTTTCTCAAAATTTGTTGAGTTCAAGGCATTAGTTGAGAAGGATATTGGGAATAATGTGAAGGATATTAGGAGAGACAATGGATGTGAATGTGTTTTGCATGCCTTCAAATATTTTTGTGTGAAATAATATATTCGAAGAGAGTTGATAGCATCCCATAACCCACAATAGAATTGGGTAGTTGTGAGGAAGAACATGAACATAGTGGGAGAAGTAAGGGTCATGTTTCATGATCAGGGGCTACCATTTCATCTATTAGTGTAATCATACAACACAAGAGTTTACTTGCAAAATCAGATTCCTCATAGAATACTTGGCATGATCAGACTGAAGAAAGCCTTCTCTGGGAGAAAATCCGATGTGTCTCATTTCATACATTTTGGATATTCAATTTATTGTCATGTATTGAACGATTCGAGGAAGAAACTTGAACCTATAGCAGATTTGGGAGGTTTTTTAGGATACACAAAAACTCCACACAATCACCGGAGTATTTTCCTTCATTGAGGATGACAATTGTGAGGAGAGATTTCAAGTTCGATGAGGAAAAGGCTATGAGATTCTCTCTGGAACTAGAGTTGAGTATCCCACTAGAGTAGGAGCTTCTAGCTCCAAAGGAGGAGCTTTAGGAGATTGTGGAGTAGTCACATGTAGTGGATCAGACAGGAGGTAGAGTGGAGGCACCCACTTGACCAAAATATTCCAGAGAGGGGAGAAAGAGAACTAGAGAAGTTGATAGATTATAGTGGGATGAAAGGGAGAATGTGGTTGCCCCCACATCACAACACAAGAAAAGGAGATCACTTGATAAGTACACTAGGTACATGGATCTCATGACTAAGCTCATTCAGAGACAACCTTCCTCATTTGAGGAAGAATTTTCTCGACCTGTTTAGGTTGATGATGTGGTGGAAGAATATGAATCTATCATGAAGAACAATGTATGGGAAGTGGTGTCAAGACCAGAAGGGAAATCAATGGTTGGTTTGAGATGGATCAACAAAATGGAGCATGCAGTGGATGGGAGCATTGAGAAGCACAAGGTCGGATTTATGGCCAAAGGATTCTCTTAGGTAGAGGGAGTGGACTATGAGGAAAATTTTGCACCAGTTGTAAGATATTCCTCAGTTAGAACCATTCTAGCATTGGTTGCATATATGGAGTGGAAAATCCACTAGATGGATGTGAATACCACCTTTATCAATGTTTTTGTTGAGGAGGAAATATACATAGAGCATTGAGATGAGGAGGAAATATGCATAGATCATATAGAAGGATTTTAGACATATGATCGATAGTCGCATGTGTGCAGACTCAAGAGAGCATTGTATGGTATCAAAAGGGTGCCCCGAGCATGGTACACTCCGATCAATAATTATATTAGTGGATTGGGCTTCACCAAAAGTGAAGTATATGCGAATCTCTATCAAATTGTGGTAGATAGTAAGTTACTTATTATTTTTTTGTATGTTGATGATTTAATATTCATAGGTGATGAAAAATTGATCTACTCTTGCAAGGGAATTTTAGATGAAATACATCGTCCTCATGCATTACTTCCTTTGGCTGGAAGTATGGTAAGGTGATGGTGAATTGTTTGTGTCTCAAGGGAAGTATGCCTCTGAAATACTTCAGAGATTTCACATGGATAACTGTAAACCCATGGAAACAACTCTAACTACAAACTGGAAGAAGGAGAATTCCACTTCAGGTGAAGAGGTTGATGCTAGCATTTACAGGAAGCTTGCGCGGTCTTTGAAGTATCTTGTGAACACGAGACACAACATGTGTTATGTAGTAAACCAACTGAGTCAAGCTATGTGTTACACAGTAATTTGTCACCGTCCCTGCAATCCCCATCTCGCCCATTAGAGGGTCGTTTCTGTGACCAATAAGCAGTGTCATGCCTTGCAAATACCATCATTGCATCCCTTTCCATGAGGACAACATTTCTTCTGTTGATCATTTCCTAAGCAGACCCCTAAAAACACCTGTTTTCGCCTTGGCGCTGGTAGCCCGTTATGTCCTCGCGCCAATGGGGGAAAATTAACACTGAGCCCACGACAATTGGCGCTCTGTCCCAGTTAAGCACCCGCACCAATCTGCTTTTGGAAAGTTTTTAAAAAAAGAGGCGAAGTTTCGATTATAACAGCTTCGTGGGTGAGTCATCAGGAGTGGTTTTGCCTGGATAACCACGACCTTCCTCCTTTGGCCTCTTGTTTCCACCTTATGGGGAACCTCCCAAGGGATAAGGCCTCCCTTCCACTATTTTAGGGATCCCAACCTTTTCCTCTCCTCTATAAATATAGCCTTCATCCATTGATGAAGGGGCTGAATGGCTGAATAGAGTCTCCAAGTTCCCAAGAGCCATCAGAGCCTTATGCTGCAAGAGCCTTGATTCATTCCCTTAAGGCCAAACCTAAGCAAGGAGATTATTGTCGAGACATCTGAAGAGAGAGGTTTGTCCCATCCCTGACAGGCTTTTTCGAGACATGTTCCGCTGGTGACCCTCTGAAGGAGAATTTAGCGTCAGAGCTATGGTTGTATTCTTCTTTGATTGATTAATGATAAACGACTATTGGTTATGGTTCCAATCCTGTTGTTGATTATGATGATGAGTTATGTCTTCTCTGACTGACATATAGTTGCATATATTGGATTTTACGCTCGCGTTTGTTTTGTTTCTTGCGTGTGCAGGTGTCCGATCACGGAGATCGTGAGGATTGTGATCTGCCAGAGCTAAGGAACGGGAGTGCTACTTTCTCTACAAGCGACAACGTTGGATTCCAGGTAAGCCTTCATCGCTAGTTGGTTTATTTGCAATTAGGAACCTGCACTATAGCATGTGACGATTGTTGCTAGACCCGGTCTGGGCTAGTAAGGATCGCCTCTGTCCGCAGAGGGGATTTACCTCCACAACACTATGGTGAGGTCTACCAAGCTATATTGGAAGGAAGCAAATAATGTGTTACGATACTTCAGAGGCACTAACGAGTATGAATTATGGTACAGGAGGATAGAGGGAGTGAAGCTCCAATGATTCACCAATGCAAATTTGGCACGAAGTCCATTAGATAGGAAAAGTACATCAGGTGCTATCTTCATTGTTGGTTCCATAGCTATTTCCTGATACATCAAGAAGCAGAGGTCTATGACACTCAACTCAACAGAGGTTGAATACATGGTTGCAAGTCAAGAAACATGTTAGGTCATATGGATGAGGAAAATATGTGTGGGAATTTTTTGTTAGGAGATGGATCCAACAATGATGTATTGTGATAATTAGAGTTGCATTAAGCTCTCTGAGAATCCATTATTTCATGACACGTCCAAGCACATTGATAGCTAGTATAATCATTTGTGGGATTGTGTGCAAAGGAGAATTATGTTGCTAAAGTACATTCCAACTGAGGAGTAAGATGTTTATATATTAACAAAGGAATTGTCAAGAGGTAAATTTGAATTCCACAGGTGCAAGATAGGGCTTGTGAAAAATATGTTTCTTGCTAAGAGGGGGTGTTGAAAAAATGTAGCAAGAAAGGCTCAACTTGAATTTAGTCTTAGTCAAATTGAGTAAATTGAATTTCCACATCAGAAGGAAAACTTGGAGGCTGTTAACTAGTGTGACATGGATGTTATCACTTAGTTAGCTCATTAAATTCGAGTTAGAGGGCTTGAATTTTATTTATTCATCCATCTATGTCTGCTAAAATATTTTAGTAATCTAGTTCAATTATTTTAAGTTATATTCGGTTAATTGACCTTTAACTATTGATAGAGTTAATTGAAGGTCAGTTATGCAGTGGGAAAACATCATAACTCATAGATATGTCAGTTAATTGATCAATCAACCCAAAATATCTAGTGCATGTAGAGAATTTTGGTTCCTCAGCTAAAGTTGAGATGAAAAGGTAGCGTAACATCAGTTGTAGACTAGTCTTGAGTGTATAGGTGTTGTATGCAATCACTGATCAATCCTTGGGAATTGCGTAATAAATTTGGATAAAAATCCTAACTAATAGGGGCCAATTTCCTCATGATTTTCATAAGGAAATAGGAGGCTTGATGAGAAAATAATTGGCTAATTGTTAGCTAGAGTTTATAATTGAGTAGAGAGAACAATTATTATCTTTCAAGTTGAGCTTGGAGTTAGAGCTAGCAATTGTAATAGTTTCTATATTCAACCAATTAATGGAAAGAGGCTTGAGGGGTTTTTCCCAGTTGGGTTCCCCTATAAATCATTATGTAATTGTGGTTTTTCTTATTACATGTCGATGAATGTTGTTCTAAGTCGTGATTTACATTTTGCTGATCAGTAGAGTAGAATTGTGTCTCTTGATTTTTTCAGTGTGAAATCTTGAGCAATTGAAATTTCTATCAAAGTTCTACATCCACGATGTTCACGATCACCAATTTTAAATTGAATACATTATCATGCAAAGACCATGAATTTCAATTTCCAAGGGTATATGCTTGATGTTACTAACCAATTTATATATTTGAGATCTAATCAAAACAATGATGTTGTGATTGAACCATTTTTGTAGAACATTGTTACACAGTAATTTGTCACCGTCCCTACCTTTCCCCGTCCTGCACAATGGAGGACCCATTTTGTGACCTGTGAACATTGTCATGCCTTGAAAACATCATCAATGCATTCCTCTAAGCATGAGCTTCAATTGCCCTAAAGACATCTCCTTGCAAAGAATCATAAAAAACATCTCCTTTTGGATTGGCGCGGGTAGACAGTTCATCACTCGCGCCAATGGGGAAAATCCTACAAAGAGGCCGCGCCAACTGGCGCTCTGTCCCAGAGCAGTAGTCGCGCCAGCCAATTTAAGGAGTGTTTTTTAAATAAAGATGGCGGAAGTTGTGTTTCAACAAACTCAGAAACCATTGCCTATCTTGAGTTGGGAGGTTTGGCTGCGGGGGTTCCATGGAAGGGAAGTGGTTTTCCACCTCTCATGGAACCTTCCTTGATGATAGGGCCAATCCCACGATAATAGGGATCCCAACTCCCTCCTTCCCCATCTATAAAAGCTTGCTCAATTCCATTGCAAGCTAGTCTTGAAGTGCCTAAGCTTTGAATCTCCAAATTCCCAAGAGCCTTTGTGCTGTAAGAGCCCTCTTTCTTCCCTTAAGGCCGACTCAAGTAAGGAGACTATCGTCGAGAGACTCTGGAGAGGTTTTCCCTTTCCCTGGCGAGCTTTGAGAGACATGGACAACTGGAGACCCATCCGAAGGAGACCACGACGTCAGAACTTTGGTTGTAATCTCTTTCGATTGTTATTTAATGAATGATTACGATTATGGTTCCACTCTGTTTTCCATTATGTTAATATGAGTAGTATCCTTTCTAACTGATACTTAGTTGCGTATGCCGGATTTTATGCTTGTATCTGTTTTTTTCTTGCATGTGCAGGTGTCCATCCGCGGAGATCGTGGAGGATCGTGATCTGCCAAGGCTGAGGAACGGGAACGCTCTCTTCTGCAGATCGTAGCATTGGATTGCAGGTAGGCTTCCATCTTTGGTCTTTTCATTTGTAACTAGGAACTTGCGTCGTGACATTTTGTGATTGTTGCTAGACCCCTGCTGGGCTAGTAGGGATCACCTCTGTCCGCAGAGGGGATTTACCTCCTCAATAATTTTGCGACTCCACTGGGGATCGTCTATATTTCACTGTCTCGTTTGGATTGTCTCGTTTGATTGTTTTATGATTTTCCTTGCTTGGTTAGCCTTCTGGGCTGGGTTCTTTTGCTGTTTTTTGCTTCTTGGTTTGCTTAGTTTACATTGATCTGCTTCTGGAGTAGTTCTTTTTTAATTTTGGCTGAGAAACTCGACTGGCGCGATTTTTAGCCCGACAGTCGCGCCCATTGGCGCATGTTGCTTTTGTTTAGCCCGCGCCAATTGCTTTCTGGCGCCAGTTTTAGCCTTACAGTCGCGCCACTCCTGTAGGGTTTTTGAGTTTGCTTAGTTTTGAGCTCTCTGGATCTGGTCAGTGTTTTTCTTCTTGATTTTCCGACTACCTGAGTGTGTTGGAGTCCTGTTTGACTGGGAGTTCACCTCTGTCCTTTGGTTGTTTGCTTTTATCTATCGATTTCACGTTTTAAGCCCTAGGGCATCTAGTGGCTTAGTGTATCGAGCCCTCCTTGGGAGTTTTGGTGTTTCGTTTGTCCAGTCGACTTTTTGATTGCTCCTCCGCATCCTCTTAGTAGTTGTTCACTGTTTTGTTGCGATTTTTGGGTGATTGTTCATTCCTTCATTCAAATTTCGTTTGGTCTTGCTTTGGGCCTAGATCACACGATCCATTGGAGCCTTTGAGTCTTTTTCTTGGTTTTGAGAGACTTTGGTCGATTTGGGATCTGATTGCTTGTGTCATTGAGTGAAATTTGTTTGTTTTGCTCTCTCAATATCGTTTCTCAAGTTGTTCCGTTTGTTTTCAGTTTCTTTAGTGCATTTAGCTATCAAACGTTGAAAATTTAAAAAAAAAAATCTCTTTTGTTTTGGTCAATTAGTGCAAATTGTAATCTTTTCAATTTTGCTAGTGATTAGTGATTTGAATGAAAAGTTTTCAATTTCATTAGTTGCATTAGAGGTCTCATTTTTTGTCTTCCGATCATTTTGTTTGTGTAAAAGCTCTCAACTCTTCTGTAACTAGTTTTCATCGAACGAAATGTTGGACTGTGGCATGTAGCTTTGCATTTAAGAGTCTTTTAAGACATTACATATGATAGGACCTGAAAATTTAAACTTAATTGAAGATCAACTGTAAAATTTATTCAATTAACCTAAGGCAGCATTGGAATCTAACGAAACATTTTTAGAGGTCTAGGCTAGAGACGTGTTCCGGCGTCTTTAAACCTAGCAGCTGTCGCTCGCCTTTTGGCTTTAGACAACGCTAGTACGGACTTGTGCTCCCCGTACCGTCGCATATATAAAGGGAGACCCCTCTAGGTTTTCAATCCTTTATCCATAGGAAGCCGAGTCTGCCGCCCTATACCCGTGATACACCGAACACAGCATTCGGCGAGATTTCTTGCACGTACGGAAAGTCCTTGGTCGATTCCTGTTTCATTATTGAAACCAAGGTGTATATTGCAGTTCACGGATATTTGGTACACCCTTTGTGCCTAGTATTTCGTGAGCAGTCATTTGGTCTTTTCTGACTCCCTAAACTTGAAAAGACCGTCAAGCGCTTGTCCTTTCACGCTTGTGTCAAATCTGAAAGAGATAGAGTCATCTTTTTATCGTTTCTCGACTCTTAAAACATGAAACGGTAGAGTTTCTTACTTTCCAATGTGGTAAAAATTAATCGCCCACGATTACATGCCCGCTTAGATATTGCTTGTTGACCGTTTGATCGTGTGTCTTAACTCGTTTTCAGCCCGTGTGTGTGTTTGCTTCTTTTTCTCTGGTCTTTTGCCACAGTGGCGGAACCTTCGGTTTCGTCTACTGGTAGTCCTTACACGGACGATTCTTCAGAGGCTTCCCAATCCTCTGTCGAACCACAGCAGCCTGTTGTTTCCGAGTTTCCTGACGAGGGACCGGTTCTCGCTGAGCAACCCTTTGGAGGACCAGTTGAGTTCAATTGGCCCTTTTCGGACCCTGTGTCTGAACTGAGATTAGGAGCTGATTTCCTTTCTCTTACATCGGGTTCGCCTTTTTTTGCTGCTGTATTTCCTCCTAGTCCTCGCCGTCTCTTGCGAGATTTAACGGCAGGATCAACCATGAGTGATTCTGGTGAGGAAATCCCAACGTCCGGTGAAGACTATCAGCTCTTCCCGCGTAGATTGTTCCAGGGAGACAACTCTGAGCTGGCTAGCATGTCAACAGCCAGTCCTTCTTTACCACAGGGATACAGATCTCTGGGTCAGATCATTTCAGCTGCGGCCTCTATGGGAATATCATCTCCTGCTTCGAGGCCAGCTGCTACTACACCCGGGGTGTCTCCTCAGACGCCCGTCACTTCTGTTCCCGTCCGGCCCACTGTTTGTGTGGCCGCCTCTTCTCATGTTGTCTCAGCATATACTACTAGGGCTGGGCCAACTCTTGAAGATGTTTATCTAGCTACTGCTATACCAGAGAATATTTCTTCGGAGGAGTATCGGTTGTCTTTGCAACAGCCGAACGCCGAGGTTGGACCGTCCTCCCAAGATCCCTACCGATCTTATTTTTCGCACTATGCACAGGATGGTACTCCCGTGTATGCTTTTCCAGGTCAATATGACGAGCACGGGGAGATTTTGCGTCTACCCGCTCCTGAGGCTTTCCTCTATGCTCAAGGTTTACCCCATCACCAGGCTTATAACCCGCAAGGGCAACCTTTCCAAGTCCAACCTGCGGGCCAACCTGGTTATCCCTATGACCCCCAGGGGCAACCCATTCAAGGCTACCCTGCGGGCCAGCAAGGGCCATTGTACAGTCCGCAAGGACAATATTACAGCCCTTCCGGTCAACCTATCTAGCCTCAGCCTGGGTACCAACCGGGACCGGTCTATGGTCCTGGGGGGCAAATCCAGCCTTCTTTACCGATGCAACCGCAGTATCCTGTTGTTTCTAACGTTGCATTTCAGCCGAGACCATCCTATGGTTCTGCTTCAGGTCAAACCAGTTTCCAGCAAGCACCTGGTCCTGTTCCACCACCAGGCCAACCAGTTCATCCGGTACAACCTGGTCCTGTTCCGCCTCCAGGCCAACCGGCCCATCCGGTGCAGCCTGGGGCTCACTTACAGCTAGGTCAACCTGCGCAACCGACACCGCCTGTCTATCCGGGTCAGCCTGGTCATTCAAGTCAGCCCTCTCAGTCGGGTCAACCTGTTCATTCAGGGCAGCCCGCTCATTCCATTCACCCTGCTCAGCAGCCGATTCATTCAATGCCGCAGCCGAATCAACAGCTGCGCCCTACGTATCAGGCTCCGCAGGGTTCCACTTTTCAGCAGCCTACTCATCCTCAGGGTGGTTATTATTCTCATGGTCAGTCTCAACTGAACTATAACCACCCTAGAGGCTTTCAGTATTATCCTCCTCCACCCAGTTTTACCTACACTCAGCAGCCGAATCCAAACGTTGCTTATACAGGGCCGACACCTAATCAGGGTCCGTACCCTGGTTATCAAGCCCCACACTATGGTTACCATCATCCAAATCAGTCTGTTTATACGACCTACGCCCCCTATGGTCAGAATCCTGCGGGACAAAACCCGTGGGGGCAAGGGTATTCACAACCATCGTGGAATATGGGTACCGGACCTCATCCTGGGCCTGGCATGACGGTTAATCCACCATTTCCGTTCCTGGCTACCTTGGAGCTGCCGGATGTTTCAAAGTTGACCAATGATCCGATTTTACATAATCCATATTGGCCTCCGGTTCCCACCAAGATACCAGGTGATTGTCCCAAGTTCGAGGGAAAAGCTGGAGAGGACCCCCAGGCGCATGTGATGACGTATCACCTTTGGTGTTCGTCTAACTCTTGGGTCGACGATTCAATCCGTTTGCATCTCTTCCAACGTACTTTAACTGGAGCTTCTGCTAAGTGGTACATAGAATTACCCCGTGGCATTTTCCAAGATTTCAATTCTTTAGCCATGGCTTTCC
Organism: Pinus albicaulis; assembly: GCA_034641835.2. Lineage (NCBI taxonomy): Eukaryota > Viridiplantae > Streptophyta > Pinopsida > Pinales > Pinaceae > Pinus > Pinus albicaulis. Next base: position 1,552,732,193 of record CM076579.1, read on the forward strand.
TCACGCATTTCCAGTTACCGGTTCGTTATGAGGCCGGGACGCACCTCCTGACTTCTCTGAAGCAGGATAAAGCCACTCACATCTCAGATCACATTCATGAGTGGCGGCGCCGTCGTAGACTGATCAAGTTTCACATACCTGATCAGATATTGACTCACTGGTTCACCACCTCCTTTGTGAATAAAATCGCTCAGGATATCGCGATGGGAGCATGCGTGACAGAGGAACAAGCTATCGCGCGTGCCCAGTACCTAGATCTTGTCTATTCTCAGTCCGGCACGCTTTATGACATCTTGAATGATTCTCCACGGCCCGGAACCTCTAAGGCCCCGCCTACCCCTGTGGTAGATGGTGTCATTGGTTCTGTATCTCAAAATTCGAAGAAAGCTTCGAATGGGAAGCAGAAGGCTTATTCTTCCAACAATACTTCTGCTAATCCCGCCTCATCCGATTCTGGCAAAACCGCGGAGGTGAATGTCGTTTAGGCCAATCCTGCGGACAAATCCTCCAAGGGGAAGAAGAAGGGCAAAGGCAAATCTAAATCTGATGCCCCGAAACCAGAATCTAAATCTCGTACTGAGGATGGCTCCCAGCGTAAACCGAAGTTCCCTTGCTTCATCTGTGAAGGGGACCATTATACTAAGGATTGTCCACGACGATCCGAGGTTAGTCAACTTCTTAAAGGCCCTAAAGGGACTCCGGTTGTTTTAAAAGAGCCATTTCCATCTCAGCAGACCCAGATGGTCGAACAGCCGTCACCATCTGCACCGTTTGGGTCTCAGGTTTTCATGGTGAAGAGTGTTGCACCTATCTCTGTCGCTACGCGGTCGAAGGATTACAGCGAATCGCGGCAGGCACCCGGGAAGGCAGTTGCGGATGGACCGCCTCCCCCACCTGTCTCTGGTCCGTTGGAAATCGAGAAGCCGACTCTCGAACCCGTTGTGAAGCCACCTCCTAAGGGTGTTCTTCGAAGATCTTCTTATAATCCAAACGCTCATGCCGCTCAACATTACAGTATTGTTGAGGCTCTGGCACAGGCGCCGTGTGCTATGTCTGCACTGGAGGTTCTTCAAAGTTGCCCTTCACAACGGAAGGCTTTACTGTCTGCAATCGGTGGCATTGATCCCGCCGAATCGAGCCTTCTCACCTTCGATTTGGAGAATTTCACTCCTCGGCTTCCACATCAAGTCGCTTTGGTTATTCAAGTCGGGATTAACAGTCTGAACATTCATAGGGCCGTCGTGGATGAGGGTGCATCTACCTGCGTTATGTCCTTCGCTTGCTGGAAGGCCATCGGCTCTCCAGCCCTGTCATCATCTCCCAATGCCCTTGAGGCATTTGATGGTCGGGAATCTAAACCCCTGGGCATTCTTGAGAGTCTAGCGATCACATTACAGGGAAAAATTGTCAAAGTAGAAGTGGAAGTGGTTGACGCTAAACTCAACTACAATATACTTCTTGGCCGCAGCTGGACCCATGCCATGCTCTACGTGCCGTCCACCGTCTTTCGTTTCATTAAGTTCCCCACGAGGGCAAGATTGTCACGGTGGATCAGTTGTCATTTTTCACCTCTTCCTCTGAGAACAACGTGCCATACGTGGATCAAATTCCGAATCCCCCGGACAGTGTAGGACCCGGTCTCTTCAAAGACCCAGTCCTCATGGGTATCTTCTCCGCACCACCACCTCATACCGCTCAAGTCAACATGTTGTCCAGGTCCGATGACCCCTGGCTTATTCCTACGCCTGAGCAGGTATATGAGTTTGGAGAATCCATGTCTTTAACGCTAGTAGAGATCAGCTACTGTGAGATTGTTGCAGCATCGGATCCTCCACCTCCTCAGCATGCTCCTTTGAGCATGGCTCTCAACGTCTACTCCCAATCCCCCTGGCTTGGTCAGGCTGATTCACCTGATCCTCTCAGAGAGACTTTTCTTTCAGATGAGGCTATATTTGAAACTATGTCTCTTGAGGAGCTGCCTTGGGGCGATGGACATCATCGCTCCTCATTTATGCCTAGCTTGGGGGCAATGACTGATTATCTGGAGCGTTATGCTACTCAGGTTCCTTCCCCTCCTCTTCAAACGCCCATCTTGACGCACGAGGTTTTTTTGGAGGGTAACCTGGGTAACATTACTCAAACTATTCCAATCAACATCTCCGTTAAACCGGGGATTGTTGAGAATATTCATGTGGGTGTGACTTGTTCTCCCGAGGAGATTCAAGTCTATACTAAGCTTTTCAAAGAATTCAGAGATGTTTTCGCGTGGTCTTACGAGGAAATGCCGAGGATTGATCCTAGTATTGTAGTGCATGAGATTCCAACCTATCTAGGTGCGAAACCCGTGCGCCAACACTTACGTCCCATGCATCCTCGGAAAGCCGCCGCCATCAAGGCAGAAGTTGAAAAACTTCTGAACGCGGGTTTTATTTATCCCATCCCCCTTACAGAATGGGTGTCTAACATTGTCCCTGTCGATAAAAAGCAGGGTACAATTCGAGTCTGTGTGGATTATCGCGACATCAATCGCGCCTGTCCAAAGGATAATTATCCCACTCCGTTTATAGACCAGATCATCGATGAATGTGCTGGGAGTGAGATCTATTCCTTAATGGACGGTTTCTCAGGATATAACCAAATCAATATTGCACCTGAGGATCAACACAAGACCACATTCATCTGTCCGTGGGGCACTTTCGCGTATAAAAAACTCCCGTTCGGCTTAAAGAACACTGGAGCCACCTTTCAGCGTGCGATGTCCTACGCTTTTCATGACATTCACCATATCGTTCAGCCTTATCTGGACGACTTGCCAGCCCATTCGGGTAAGCGAGAGGACCATCCTGAGCATCTCCGCTAGATCTTTCTTTGTTGCAGGTGCTACAATATCAGGCTCAATCCTCATAAATGCGTCTTCTGCGTTGATTCTGGCCGTCTTTTAGGATTCATAGTCTCGAAAGACATAATTCGCCTTGACCCTCTAAAGGTCGAGGCCATCGTAAATCTCCCATCGCCCTCCTCCCTGTATCAGTTACAGAGTCTGCAAGGGAAAGCGAACTTTCTTAGACGCTTTATCCCGAATTATGCCAAGGTGGCCAAAGGATTCACTCGTTTGTTAAAGCAGAACGTTCCCTTTCACTGGGACGAAATTGCTCAGGAATCCTTTGAGAAGCTGAAGACGTTGCTTGTCAATGCTCCATTGCTTCGTCCTCCGGACTACCACCGCGACTTCACTTTATATCTAGCCGCCGCATTTAACACCATAGCCATGGTCTTGGTGCAGGATGACGATGACGGTGATGAACATGTTGTTTATTACCTGTCACGGAACCTTCTCGATCCAAAAACGCGCTACGCTCATGTCGAGAAGTTGGCATTAGCAGCAGTACACGTTGTACAACGCTTTCGCCATTACATCCTTTTGCATACGATAACAGTGGTTTCAGACTGCAACCCTATGACATATATTCTTTCCAGACAATTACTGGGGGGCAAGTACTCCAAATGGATCGTGATCCTGCAGGAGTTTGACTTAGAGTTCACTATTGCTAAGTCAACTAAATCACTGGTTTTCGTGGATTTGATATGTTCCCTCCCTACAGACTCTGTTCCCTCACACTCTGAAGATCATATACCGGACGAAACGTTTTTCCTCATCAGTACTCGTGATCCTTGGTACGGTGACATAATAGTGTATCTTCAGACCTCGAAATTTCGGTCTGAGTTGGATAAAGCAACCCGCCGTCGGATTCGGCACCAGTCCCAACCCTACCGTATAGTAGGAGATACCTTATATCGCATTGGAGTAGATTCAGTGCTCCGGCGATGCCTCACCTTGGAAGAGGCTGAAAAGGTCCTGAATGACTGCCACAGTGGCGCCTGTGGTGGACATATGTCCAGGTATGCTACTGCCCAGAAGATTCTGCGAGCAGGTTATTTCTGGCCTTCCATATTCAAGGACTGTATCACTGCAGTCCGTAAATGTCATCCATGCCAAATATTCCAGCACAAGATGCGCGCGCCGCCTTTACCATTGCATCCCATTATTACCGTCGGCCCTTTTGCGAAATGGGGCATGGATTTTATGACGTGTAACCCTCACTCGGCCGGGGGGCATGCGTATATCATTGTCGCCGTTGACTACTTCACTAAGTGGGCCGAGGCGATGCCTACACTAGCTGTTGACGGGAAAACGGCTGCTCAATTCATATTCAACCATGTTATTGCACGGTTTGGGGTTCCTCAAGCCATCGTCACTGATCACGGTACTCATTTCCGAGATTACATGATGGCGGAGCTGACTTCAACGTTGGGCTTGCGTCACGACAGCTCAACACCATACTACCCTCAAGCGAATGGTCAGGTTGAAGTGGTGAACAAGGTTTTGGTCACTATTCTTCAGCGAACAGTTGGTATTCATAAATCCAATTGGCATCTCCAACTTTTCTCAGCTCTCTCGGCATACCGAACATTTGCTAAGAGTGCAACTGGATTCAAACCATTTTAATTGGTGTACGGTCTGGAAGCAACTCTGCCGATTGAATGCGAGATTCCTTCGTTAAAATTAGCTGTGGAACTCTTACCGGATACTTCTGCTGAGGAAGAATGTCTTCTATATCTGGAACGGTTAGATAAAACCCGTCGTCTGGCTGCTTTGATCATCGAAGCACAAAAGAAGGGGGTCAAAACTCATTTTGATCAATCTGTTTCTCCCCGTTCCTTTATCGAAGGAGACCTCATCCTCCTGTATGATCAAGCACATGACAAGCTTGGAGCCGGTAAGTTCCAGCCTATGTGGCACGGGCCCTATATAGTAAAACGTGTTTTGAAAAACGGGGCCTACGAGCTTATAGATTACGAAGGAGTTCTGCTGGCGCAGCCTAGAAATGGGTTGTACCTCAAAAAGTACTATGCTTGAAGTGATTTCTTGGTGTGGTGTGTGTACATAGGTGTGTGATTTTCATTTGTGTGCATGTATAGTGTGGTGTGCTTTGTAAACATCTTTCTGCTGATCGGGTCTTCCTGGTTGTGCAGATTTTTATTCATCCATTTGTTGGTTTCGCGGATGGTGCCTCCCGCAGTACCAGGAATCTGTCTTCAGCAGCTTGGGTAATCTACGATCCTGCTGGTGAGTTGATCAACCTGCAAGGAGTGTGTCTAGGATGTACCACGAACAACATCGCGGAATATAGTGCCGTGTTGGAATTATTAACCGAGGCAGTAAACCTTGGTATCCGTGAATTGCTCGTGTATCTAGATTCACAGCTTGTAGTGTTACAACTGAACGAACACTATTCGGTAAGGAACCTGTCCATCTTACGTCTGTATTTGCGTATTCGATTACTGGAAAGGAATTTTGACTACATTACATATCATCATATACCCAGGCATTTGAATACATTAACAGATGCAGTAGCAAATTTGGTATTAGACAGACATTTGCGCAATTTATAAATCATCATCATATGTAAAGAAAGATCCATCCAGAAATAGATATGCATATATATATATAGATATCGAAATGTTTACATCGAGTGTGTCACATAAAGTCAAAATATACATAATCGTCTTAAGTACATCCGGAGACGATACGTCTCTCAAAAAATAGGTGTGGTATAAATCCTAAAGGCTAATCCGCATGGTGCTCATGATAGCATGTGACTGCACGCACTAAGCGTCTCAGGATTCGGTGGATTCGACTTAGAACTCCCACCATATGATGCTGGTATGCCATCGGTACGTCCGCCAGCCGAGCATAGTCTGGGATCCCTCGGGCAATGCCCTCGAGATTCTGGATCAACTCCTCTCCTCCGGTGCCCTCTCCTTGAGGATCAGGGGCGAGTTGAGTCCTTCGTGAGATTGGAGATATCCCAGCTGGTCTCTCAGGTCCCACATCTGCATGCAGATATAAAATGTGTTAGGACGAATGTGCATTAACAAAAAAAAACATAAAACATAAAATCAAAAACATGAGGTCTTACCCAACTCCTCGTCCCAGTCATCTCCTTCTGGCAGTGGGAGATCTGGGTCTTCGGTGAAGTCAGTTCCTGCATAGGGCCAGTCTTCCACTACAATCAGCTGGCGACGTAACCACCTAAAGAACTCCGGCCTCCAGGACATCTGTTGGCCGCCTCCAGCTCTGGGCATTAATGCTGCCCAGCGAGCCATTCTTGGCTCTCGTGGTATCGGGTCTGCTACTGAGGCCCCTTGGCCCTGGAAGATTGGTAAGCGTTCCAGAATGAACGATACCAGGATGGAACCATAGCCAAACTGTTTCAGTGTAGCTTGTTTGCATTTTGTGAGCTGCCTTTTCATATTTATTGTTACTGTTGTTGCCCAGTCAAACAGTAAGGGACTCATGCATTCTGAGGCCAGCAGGAGTTGGGCCTTTGTGGCCTCGTGTGGTGCCTGCGACCCTGCAGCCCGCGTGATGGTATGTAGGACAACTCTCAATGCCAGATCAGGGATAGTGTGGATATCCACCTTCTTGCTTCCTGATCCCATTTGTGCTCCTCGGCACACTCGTGCCATCACTTCTTCCATCTTTTCCCCAGATGGTCTGCTTCCAGTCAACACAGGGATCGGACCTCTGCGGGACAATCCGGTGATAAAATAAACATCAAAAACCTATAGCTCTAATACCTGATCTCGCAACCTGAACACTTGTTCATGTTCATCCCAAATACTGATCAAACACTGGAGGAGCTTGGGCTGAGCTCGTAGACAGGTCGTAAGGAAGAACTTCTTCAGCCCACAGTTTCTAAGGGCATTCATGCAAGCCTCACTTTGGAGGGCCTGTTCATCCTCTTCTCCATGATCTCGTTCCTTCCATTCAATCACCATTTTGCTTGATTACCTGCATCCATATGGTCATAAACCCTGAGTTAGATCTCTGGTAGGCCTCAAATTCCATGCAATTTGGTCTAAATATCGAATTTTTAGGCGGATTTTTAGGTTCGGCTGCTGGCGCGGCTGTTTTGTGAACAGTCATCCCACGTGGCGCGAGCCCTTTGAATAAAAGTGCCCATTGGCGCGGGTCCATGCCCGATACCCGCGCCAATGAGCGCGACCCTAAAAATTCAAAAGTGGCCACATAGAACTGATTTGCAAGGGGAAACTATTAAAAACTGGATGAAAATGTAGAGCAAGGAAGCGCCTCTTACCTGTAGCGGACGAGACTCTGAATAGTCAACCGGATCTGTCGCAATCGCCGTCAGAAGTTTCCACTCCAAATGGACCACTGTCGCTTTTTACCAAGGTAAATAGTAAATGTAATTTTGTTTTTACCATTTTGACATATTTATAGCTTTTTCGACGTTAAATGAGTTTTAAAAGTTATTTTTATCAAATATTTGAATATGTTATGTCGAAAATGGGTTTTACGCTTACTTGGTATGTGCAGCAGCAGGTTTTTGCGACTTTAAGGATGGAGATGAGTTGTATTTTATACTTTTTCGGACTTGGTAAATACACAAAAAAGTCACTTTGGAGTCATCTTTCAGCTCTTTTCTGACTCTCTAAACATGAAAAGATTGCTGAGGCCCTTGTCGTTTCGATCTCGTTAAAATGGACAGGAATCGACATCTACCCAGTATACGTTTACCCCTTTTTCGGGCTGGGATGGATTGATTACGAAAAAGGAATACCCTAGCCTATCGCGACTAGGAGGTTTTCTTGGATATTGTTTTCTACCTTTTCGGGTCTGAGGAACTATTTACGAAAAGGGACCTGTGGAGTTTAATTTTCCGCTGTCTTTTCAAACTCTCTAAACATGAAAAGACGCCGAGTTCTCCCTTTTTCAGACTCGTTAAACCCTGATGACATCGGATCCATTCGAAATGATGTTCTCCGAGTTCCTCCTTCCTAGGACTCGTTAAATGCACTAGGATGGATTCGCCCGAAGGGCGGACTTATATTACAAGCATATGCTATCCCCTTCAAGCTTTTTATCAAAAATAATTGGGGTACTCGCCAGAAATGGTGGGGGAAAAAATGGAACCATCGTCGTTGTCGTCGGCAGTATGTCGCTCTTGAACATGGCACTTGTCTGCATTCGTGTCGGGTTGGGGACATCTCATCTCGTTTCTTCACTTTTCCTCCGTGGGTTTGGATAATCCCTTTTGACCTCTCATCTGCTCATTGCCTCGTCACCATGACCTCTGATCCGTTGATGTCAAATACTGCCAAGTCCACTATCGTGTCGTTTATATGTTCAAGAGAAGTTGGCCTCTGCAAATATCAACCTTCCTCTGATTCTCATACAATCTTGATTCACAACAAAAACATCATGTTCCTCTATCTCGTGTCGATGGTGTGGGAAACATTATGGCCCACCTTCGATTAAGGTCACTTCCTATCGACTTCAGCTCATTATCCAGGAAGTTGGTCTAGAGACTCCTTCATGGTACCTTGGAGCCTGCATGCCTCAATGGCAGGTTCGTCGCATTCGACGTGAGGTTTTCATCATTGGCCTCTGATCGAGTGATTCTGCGGGTGTTCGATGCCAACTCATTTATTCACACGCCGTAGATTGTACCAGTAGTACCTTGAGGACCATTGTCATTATTGGTGGTTTCTCTCGCGTCTGTTAATAGCTTTCATCAGTGGCTGGTAATCAGAAGATGTTCTTGCATGTTCGACTTCAGCTCACATATTCACATGCTTGAACTTGTACTTTTTTTCAGTCGAGATGGAGCGCAAGACCCTGGATTGTGTCTGTTGTAATCCAGGCTACGATTGTGGATTATTATCATTATGTACATGATTCACTGATTGGATGGCTGCGACCATACCTGAGTCTATTTATTTGATCCTAGCTGGATGGCTGCGCCCATACCCTGGATCTCGATTATAGCATACTCTGTTTCGGATGGCTGCGCCCATACCACATATACATCATGTACTTGAGATATCAGTTGTATTTTTCTGCTCAGGTTTTCCGATGGCGGGGCTTCAGTTGAACATGTTCTCGTAAAGCATTTCACCCCTTTCTCTCTCGGGCCTCATACTTTAGGGGGCATCTGTTACACAGTAATTTGTCACCGTCCCTACCATTCCCCGTCCCTATTTTCATCGATTTGTTTTCCCCATCTCTAAGTTTATTTATACATTGTAAATCATTTGAAAAAGGGCAGAGGATTCTGAGAGGTGTGGAGAAGAAATACAGAGCTTCATTGTACAATTGTTTGACAGAGAATTAATGAAAGTTGCAGCTCTGTTTCATAAGATCCCTGTGGTATGAATTTGACATATGTTTTTTTCTCTGTTTTCATATGTTCCTTGTTATGTTCACAATCCATTCATAATCATTTCAATTTGAATGCTTCTGAGTGAGAAGGGTAGAATTCACTGCTCAAGAATGTATTAAAAACTTACTATCTTCCCAGGATGCTCATTGTTGTTTTGTATGTTGATGATGTGATATTCACAGGTAATGATGATTACCTCATTGAAAATTTTAAAACAGTCATGAAGGATGAATTTGAAATCACTGATATGGGATTGTTGAGACACTTCTCAGGAATAGAAGTAGAGAAAAATGAAAATAAGATTTTTATTTCTCAAGCTAAATATGTAAGTGAATTTTTAGAGAGATTTAACGTGGACGATTTCAAGGCAGCAATTACTCCCAAAATCTACCATTCATAATCCAGTTGAAACTTATTTGCTTTTGCTTTTCTGTCGTAGATCTTCTTTATGCGTTCCTGCAACTTGAATGTATTTTGAAATACCTCCTCCCGTGTCTGCTGTAAATGAATCATCTGATTAATCCTCCGCTGCATGGGATCTTCCTCACTACCAGCTTCCTGAAGCAATTTGACTACCGGGACAGCTAGCGAAGTAGAGAACAACTAATGAGATGTCATCCATCATTAGCTGTTAAATGGAGATAATACTTTTAAATGGATGAAGGAATGCAATGGGTCAACATTATACATAGTTCATAAAGTATTTCAAAGTATATTTATAATTTTATATGATTTCATGTACTAATATAAACCATCATCTATCTTTTATAAATCATAGATTACAATATAATGGTGTACAGTGTCCGTGCAAGTATATTTTATTTGCAAGTCTGTATCATCACGTTATAAGTCATGTTTACAAAGTAAATTTTTGACTTATTAAAATTTATGTTAGGACATGCATGCATTGACATGTTAGACCTGTTATTAAGATGTAATAAGAGTGTCATTCCTCACAGAATAATATAGAAGGTACTATATAATTTAAAAAACTCAGAAACCATTGCCTATCTTGAGTTGGGAGGTTTACCTGCGGGAGTTCTATGGAAGGGAAGTGGTTTGCCACCTCCCATGGAACCTTCCTTGTTGAGTTGATTTAATTTAGTTATCAATGGTCTTCTTGTTCAAGTCTCTATAATCAATGCACATCCTCAATGTGCCATCCTTCTTCTTTACCAAGACCACTGAAGAAGCAAAAGGACTAGTACTAGGCCGAATGTGTCCTAGAGCTAGTAGCTCTTAGATGGCCCTCTCAATCTCATCCCTATAAGCCTGGGGGTGCCTATAAGGAGTGGTGATTACTGCTTGGATCCCTTGTTCCAACTCAATAGTGTGTTCAAACCCTCTGTCAGGAGGTCTCCCTAGTGGTATATCTCCAAATACTGTAGAATATCGATCCAAAAGAGACTGAACATATGGATGCACTAGTGAATCCTTGTTAGTCTATTCCTATTATCATATTTTACTTTTATTGTTGATAAAAGTAAAGTTGCATCAAGCATAGAACAATATAGACCATTCCGTAATTCTTCATTGTAGAAATTTCTGAATCCTTACACTTTATGCAGAAATTATCACTCTTAATATGGTTATGCTCCTCCTACTTAGACAAGTTATTAACTGAATAAATTCAAGTTAAAATCGAAGCAAAACACATAACAGATCTCTACCAATCCAGACCTAGAACAAGTTCATGCACACATAGACAAAAGTTCTTGGTAGATAAAGTTGCTTTGTAAAAATCAACTAGTCTTTAAGGATAGAAAGATAGACCATTTTGCATATTGTTCAAGGAGCCATGTATCTTACGTGTCATCAACGATTCTGGTTTAATCTTAGAAATGAACACACGGGAGATCACATTGGGTAAGGGTTTGGGTAACTACTCGACCCAAACCCTCCATCGAGTTTTCATTGTCACTTCGCTATAGTATAATGTTGATGACCAATAGTATAATTATTGCATTCATTCATTGAGGTCTAATAGTGGGGTGAAACTTCAATGCTCAACCAGTTAACTGATTAATCAACTAACAATTAACTCATACATGCATAAAATTCGAGTACACAGTTGAGATTGGAGTTCAAGGGCAGCGTACTATAATTTGTATAATTATCCAAGTTGTAAAAGTGGTGCATGTAGTAAAAGAATGGCGTACAGGGATTATGCAGTTATGGATGAGGAGTTTCCCTAAATAATAGGGGCTAATTCCGAATGAAATAATGCAAGTAGGAGCTTGGCATGCATGAAAATTGGCTAGGTGTTGGCCAAAGTCAGACTATGAGGAAGTGAGATAGAATATACTTGTGCAGAGGTTGCTCAGGTAACAAACCATTTATTTAAATTATTTCCGGTGTGTAGAATCTGTTTAATGCTTTCCTATTTAGGATCAGAAGTTAAATGCTTTATCGATTATCTGCTTTGGAAATGAAGATTTCTAACTATGTAACTTTCATGATCTATCTATTTCTGTAATTGACAATGGAACCCTGAACATAAAAGACAATGTAACTTCTATTTTCCAAGCAGCATTCAAGAATATATATAATGAGATATATATTTTGACCGAAATGAAATTGATGATGATTCTGTCAAACTTAGATTATTTGCTCAGAGCTTAGGGGGAGAAGTGAGAAAATGGTTTAAAGGTTTGGCCCCCCGTACTATTAATGATCTTCAGGCCTTTCATCAAACTTTCCTGAACCAATCCAAATATGAACAAGGAACCATCAGAGTTGTGACTTGACTTATCCATATTGTTCCATATATAGCTGAGAAGAAAACAGCTAATGAGATGTGGAAGGCCTTAACATCCCTATATGAGGGAAAGTCTGTCTAGAGGAAGATGCTTTTGGAGACTCAGATGCAGTCATTCATGATGACCAAGGGGGAAGACATGGAACATTTTCTCTTCAGATTACAGTCAGTTAGAGACCAGTTGACTACCACGGGTGCCAAGGTGGAGGATGATGTGATGGTCAGGACTGCTCTCAATGAAATCACAGATTAGTAGAATCAATGCAATCACAGAGTAATTGAGCAACTGATCCAATTGGCTTGAGAGCAGTCCTGACCATCACATCATCCTCCACCTTGGCACCCGTGGTAGTCAACTGGTCTCTAACTGACTGTAATCTGAAGAGAAAATGTTCCATGTCTTCCCCCTTGGTCATCATGAATGACTGCATCTGAGTCTCCAAAAGCATCTTCCTCTAGACAGACTTTCCCTCATATAGGGATGTTAAGGCCTTCCACATCTCATTAGCTGTTTTCTTCTCAGCTATATATGGAACAATATGGTCCTATTACCCATAAACTATGTATAATGTTGACCCATTGCATTCCTTCATCCATTTAAAAGTATTATCTCCATACTATATGGAATGTATATTAACCTTTGTCATAACGCTTCTTCCAAGAACCTTCCAAAATGATGGTTCTTCCAGGATCATGATGATCCACCTAAGCATGATGACTGCCTCTAACATAATGTTAGATAATGTCTGGATGAACAATATGCAAAATGGTCTATCTTTCTATCCTTAAAGACTAGATGATTTTTACAAAGCAACTTTATCTACACAGAAAATGCAACTTTAGCTAGCCTTATGTGTATGATAAGGGTAATAATATCCCAGATGAAGTTCTCTTCCATAGTATTTCAAAGTATATTTATAATTTTATATGATGTCATGTACTAATATAAACCATCATCTATCTTTTATAAATCATAGATTACAATATAATGGTGTACAGTGTCCGTGCAAGTATATTTTATTTGCAAGTCTGTATCATCACGTTATAAGTCATGTTTACAAAGTAGATTTTTGACTTATTAAAATTTATGTTAGGACATGCATGCATTGACATTTTTAGACCTGTTATTAAGATGTAATAAGAGTGTCATTCCTCACAGAATAATATAGAAGGTACTTTTGTGTTTCAACAAACTCAGAAACCATTGCCTATCTTGAGTTGGGAGGTTTGGCTGCGGGAGTTCTATGGAAGGGAAGTGGTTTGCCACCTCCCATGGAACCTTCCTTGTTGATAGGGCCAATCCCACAATAATAGGGATCCCAACTCCCTCCTTTCCCATCTATAAAAGCCTGCTCAATTCCATAGCAAGCTAGTCTTGAAGTGCCTAAGCTTTGAATCTCCAAATTCCCAAGAGCCTTTGTGTTGTAAGAGCCCTCTTTCTTCCCTTAAGGCCAACTCAAGTAAGGAGACTATCGTCGAGAGACTCTAGAGAGGTTTGCCCTTTCCCTGGCGAGCTTTGCGAGACGTGAACGACTGGAGACCCATCCGAAGGAGACCACGATGTCAGAACATTGGTTGTAATCTCTTTCGATTTTTATTTAATGAATGATTACGATTATGGTTCCACTCTGTTTTCCATTATGTTAATATGAGTAGTATCCTTTCTGATTGATACTTAGTTGTGTATGCTGGATTTTATGCTTGTATCTGTTTGTTTCTTGCATGTGCAGGTGTCCATCCGCGGAGATCGTGGAGGATCGTGATCTGCCAAGGCTGAGGAAAGGGAACGCTCTCTTCTGCAGATCGTAGCATTGGATTGCAGGTAGGCTTCCATCTTTGGTCTTTTCATTCGTAACTAGGAACTTGCGTCGTGACATTTTGTGATTGTTGCTAGACCCCTGCTGGGCTAGTAGGGATCGCCTCTGTCCGCAGAGGGGATTTACCTCCTCAACAAACATATTAATGCTTTTACCTCCTAAATTTGTAAATAATAAATTTGCATTTACATCCAATTTTCTAAGTATTTGTCATTTTTTAATCATAACCTAATTTTGAGAAGGTAGCAGATAATTTCATAGGCCAACAATACTAAGTTCCCTGTAGTTATTATTCAATAATACGCCAATAAAAAAGTAAAAAAAGAAATTAAAAAGTCTGACTATTCTAGATTTGTGATATTTAGCCCCATGCCTAATGTAGTTGTTTCATAAGTGACATTTTGTCTTTTAGAACAGAGGATGAAACAACATTACTAATACAAACCTACACATAATGCTTTTTACTTGATGTTGTAGAGGTTGCAACTATTCTTATGGGTGTTGTTGTATATTGGTGCTTTATTTCATTTGCCACCTAAACATTAGCCCTCATGATGAGTCTACAAGAGAGGAAGGTAGTAATTATTGGGAAGAAATGCACATTTTGGTTTCATATTAGGAAATGATTAATATTTATAACTAACTAAATTTAATGGATTGTGGAAAATAAAATAGGCAAGTTAAGAATCTATATACTTCCTAATTCATATGAAGACTAAGTATGATTAATAACTAAATCTAATATTTATAACAAATCAATTTAATTACAAAATAATAACCAAAATAACATTTGAGAGATGATTTTCTTATAACATATCCCAATGAGACTCTTAACATTCCTATAAATACAACACATTTAAAAATTTTACTAATTAAAGGATAAATGATCATACAAAATTATCAAAATATTCTAGAAAATTTTAAACATACTAATTATTCTATAGGAGTTAAAAATAAAACCATCATAAATAAAATCCCAAATCAAATTAAATCGAGTCCAAGTGCTAAATTTTATATGAGTGAGAATATTAACCTAACATTCAAATAAGTTTCCTAAAAAACTCAAGACAAAATAAACTTAAGCATCACACGTTTGAACCTTAGTTGCAATCAAACATGTAACTTGCATTTATAGTACATAATGAATAGATATTATCCTTTCTACAACCAAATATTTAGTATAGAGCATGTAACACCATGTAAGATATGTCATTAGCATATTATGAAGACCATACTGAAAAATGGTAGTACCGATGTAATATTGTCGAGCTTGGATTAGGGATTACAAGGGTACACATATCATTCACTAACAATGCATATGGATTAGGATTATTAAGAGTGATATGGGTTTAGTAAGAATATGTAAATTATTCAATAATAAGAGACGATTGAATTAGGTGACAATGGAATTATAGAGATTTAGGGAGATATATATGATATAAGGGAGGAAAATGTTTTATCTGATGTTCATCCATTCATTGATTAAGTACTAACATATGACTAAGTTGCTTCCATACTTATTTTTCAAACTCTTAAGTTTTTATTGATTGGTTATTGTTCACCAAGTAGTTGCCTCCATATCACATTAAGGAAAAAAACTAAGTCATTCTCAAATTGAAAGAAGGCCCTAGAATAGAATATAGACACTCAAATATGTATTGGGTGGGATGATCCTTATGAGAATTAGTCGAAAATACTTATAAACATGTTTTTTTCCTTTTAAGTCCAAATTGATTACTAGCCTTATTTATTATGTTTTATTTGGATCTTGGTCAAATTTTCTTATTCCCCTATTTTATAGTTTGTATATAGTTATAAAAGTGAATGTACATCATATGTGTATAGTTACATAAATATCCTCTCATACTTCCATACTTTCTTGCATCTAATTGATTATGTATCAATATTTTATTATAATAATAGTATTGAGCTTTGATTATATCTCGAATGAGAAATGAAACTTAGAGATAATATCTAGGTTGTTTTAAAAATACAAACTTAATCTTAGTAACAGCAATACAAAGGTCCTACTAACAAGTATCACAAATCGAGCGAATGAATTGAATTTTCACTCAAGATCATTAGGAGAGGAGGCCATTAGTACCACACAATTTATAAAAAGAAGGAAATAAATAAAAATATGGTGTAAAATGTACCTATGATTGGCATGTTTTGTCTCAAACTTCATTTTGTTGTGATTGCCAATTTTTCCTTGTAGATTCAAGCATAAGTTGATAAGGTGGCGATGAAAACCAAAATGACAGCCAAATATAGTAATTGGTGGGGAGAATCATATGCAATAAGTAATGTTTAGTGAGACCTCTCTCTATCCTATAGATTTCAATATTATTATGTTAGATTTCAATATTATTATGTTGGTATTTAACAAATTTTACTTAAAAAGAAAGAAGGCACAACTAGCCACATAGATGTAGAGATCAATCGCAATGCCTCTAAACAACAATATGTTCCCTTACATTCACATTACATGCTATTATAGAGAGTGAGTGACCACAACCACATGCAAATAAGAGAGATCCCTCATTGCTAGATAAATTCTCTGGGATATAAGTAGACAATAGCAAGTAAGAATGATGACTCACTTACTCTTACTATAACAATACCTAGTGCTAGATGTTTGGGGAGAGTTTGAGCCCTTTCTTGTAATATTAAATCATTACTAATATGGTGGTTATATGATTTCACTACCATAATTTTTGCATTTCACCCTAAAGACATACTAATAGCTAAAAACTTTTGGAATTACGACTTAGATAGCTATAATTTTTTTAAATTTTGACTAACACCTTAATGGTACATTCTAAAAACTTTTGGAGTTACAACTTGGAGAACTTAAATTTTTAAAATTTGACTAATAAGCTAATCCTACATTATTTTGCAGGAATTATGGTTTTTTTAGGTAAAGAAAATTGTGAGGGAAACATATTAGGGATGGTACACACTATAAAAAAAATTGGTATTTATTGCCAGTAAGCATATGAAAACGAGCTCAAGGCTTCTGACATGAAAATTAAAAGCACTTAACTCCCCACTAGAAAAAAAAGATAATACATTTATTTTTAAAACAAGGAGAGCTGCAGAGGCAACAAGTCCCTGCCGAGAGAGTAGTAGTAAAAGGGCCGAGAGGTAAACGAGCTGTGGTGCTAAAATTTCGATTAAAAAACAAAATATCATATCAAAGCTGCCAAAACTTAGAAATTCATTTAAGAGGTAGTAGTAAATGGGCCGAGAGTAGTTAAACGAACAGTGGTGCTAAAATTTCCATTAAAATATCATATCAAAGCTGCCAAAACTTAGAAATTCATTTAAGAGATAGAGAAACTACAGAAAACTACAGGCATGTCATATGTTAATTTAATAAATAAGAGAAAACTATATATAAGTTAAATAATTAAAAAATAAAAAACATGAAACACCTATTGCTATTACTTGGATGCATGCAATGCACGTGTTTGAACTCTGTATTTGCGTCACGACAATGATCGATATGAGCTCGTCAAGGACATTGGCTCGGGCAATTTCGGGGTGGCCAGGCTTATGCGAGACAGGCAGACCAGAGAGCTGGTGGCAGTCAACTATATTGAGAGGGGCGAAAAGGTTGGTGTCTGAACCTTTTTATAGGTTGAGAAAGACCTGATTTTACTAGAATTTGCAGACTTGGTAGATTTCTTGCTACTTTGAAATCATATTATTTGAATTGGGTGCTATATAAAGGGATAATTGATTGGGTTTTACTGCCAATGAAAGAATGGCAACAAGAATTGAATTGCTCAGAGGCAGAAGACTGGATATTTGGGCAAGGTGTTGGTTTCCGTCATTAATTAGGAGAACTAAATTGGTTAGAGTATATTTCTCTTTAACAGTTGAATGCCTGCATAGGTAGTCGATGGAGAGTTAGTGGGCACCTTCGAAACGTGTATCCTGGGAAACACACTCGGCTCGGCCAGTACAATATGAAAGGTGGTATCTAGGTATTACTGAAAGTGCTACCAGAAACCAGCAGATAGACTCAAATCTACAACGCAAAAATTTAGTAGGTTATATATGTAAAAACCAAACTCATCCAAGTGTGTCAGAAATAGATAGATAGGTTGGCACGTTATTTTACTGTTTTTTTCTTTTCACCTATATAATGCCCTGTGTTCCTTTCATGGCTAGGTTTTGGATCTTGAGAGGGTTATTGGCATTGACCAATTGGGGTTTGTAATCTTGTGTTTTTTCTTTTAATTTCCTTATTTTTAGCAATGGATGTGCTTTCTTGTCGGGGCCGACATTATTTGCTTTAATGACTAATTAGTAATTCTCTTCATGAAACTATAGTATTACAGGGTAAAGCGATAGATCTACTACTTTTCCCCAAAGGAACAGAATTTTAAACCAACGGCTTCACAACGTCCCCCTTGATTACGCTTACATAGCTTATTATGAACAAGGTCACAATGAATGAGTGGTATGGCAATAGAGAGCTCGATTTAGAAAACTCTGGACAGATGCCCCTTTTCCTGTTGCCTTTTTCACCTATCAACAGAAGCCGAAGAGTATATTGCTGCCAACCTTCCAGAAAGGTAGACAAGTCGGGTACAAAGAATAAAGAGAAGAATTGCTTATGATCTAAATTGCGTCACCGATAGCAACAACACTTATTACTACCGGTGCATAAACAAAATCAACTGGGCGGATCGCAACATATAGTAATACGTGTTAGAAGAGATGAGAGAAGAAGAAAGAGGAATCACTTGCAAGTACTTCTTCATGCTTCTTGGTTGTTGATAAATTTTTTTTTATATATCAGCGTCCATGGCTGCTTTTCTCAGTGTTTTTAACCATTCTTTTTTTTTAAAGCATAACTATCTTAATTTAAGCATAACAATAATCATAAAAAAGGAAACCGTCGATTGTATAAGAGCAACGAAGAATAAAATGAAAAAAAAAAAACAAAAAAGAACAGAGAACGACTCCTAAAACTATTACCCGGAGAAAAAAGAAAAGAACAGAGAACGACTTCTAAAACCATTACCCGGAGAGGGATTGACAGTCTGTAAGAGTAAAGGTGTGCGTGGGTTCACTTTGAGGCGTAAGAGTTGAAAGAAGAGGAAACCACAGGTTAGTAACTGTTTCAAGGTAGATAAAGAAATTTATAAATCATAGAACTGAGAAATTGTAAACCAGAAGAGGGAAACATCTAATTTTATTGCAAATACTGAATTTTATTGCAGATATTTCTGCACCATAATTGTATTTCTGAAAGCATAGTTTATTGTCTGCAAGATTATTTTATGCAACATAATTGTATTCCTGAAACATATCCATTTCCAGTCCCAAGATTTTCTTGGGAATGCACAAGCTTTTCTTCCTCCATCACAACATCGCATAGGTTGTTTGGTCTTGCAATTCAATCATAGACTAGCTCTCTATCCTGCAGGCAAGTCGCTCAACCGCTAATTTTAAGCTTGTCTTTGACTGCAATGATTTGCATGGCTTGGTGTATCATTCAAAGAGCCCAAAACTGTAATGTCCAACACTGCGAGGCAATGAGAAGGCTCCGGTTCCACTGTATAGAGGCCACCAGCGCCATTGTCGACACTGAAGCACCTGGCACCACATGACACCGCAATAACATGCACCAGGTGGCACCTAAATAATATGCAGATGTTATTTTAGCCGCGCATTATAGCATTATTTTCCCAAATCTTATGCTATTTGGGAGTCATAGTTTTCAAATATTTACCAGCATTTAACATTCAAATTTTAATGTTAACATTAGTTTGTATGAACTTAGAAATTTTCATTGTATTCCATTGTTTGCTCATACTTAACCTAAGTTCAGCCGCATACTTGCCTCGGTATGAAGCCAAATAGTATAAAAATTAGCACAACCACATTATATTTACTAATGTGGTTGATATACGCCTATAGGCGTATATAAAATAGATTTACAACCACATTGGTAAATGTGGTTGATATAGGCCGATAAGCCTATATCCACTACCCATCACATTAATTTATATATCAATAAATAAATATTATATATAATAATTTTATTAATAATATTATAATATATTGATTGATATATTAATAATATTAACTAGATACATACTATATATTAACTTGAAATATATATATATATATATATAATAATAATATTAATAATAAATAATATTTTAATATTTATTAATATATTAATATCATAGATGGTTATATTATTAATAAACCAAAAGAACTAATAATATATTAATAATATATATTATATTATTTAATTCACTATATAATTCAACCCGTTTCCGTATTATTTTAACTATATAAAACTCTCAATTATTACATATCCCACTCCTTTGGTTGAAAAATAACCTTAATATTGCATTTTGTGATGGAGGCGGCCGAACCCTAGGTGGACTATGGAACCCTTGGCTTGACGGCACCGATACCTGTTCAATGCGGTTGGATACCATCGCTTGGTGGTGAATGGACCTTGCAACCCCACAGATTTCTGCTGCGCACCGGGTAAATTCTCATTTCAGTTTATAACTCTGGTTGTTTTACTGCTCGACCCGGGTATCCTGGGCCCCCACTGTCCATTTCCGGTGGTTATTATATTTCTTGTGGGCTTCCACTTGTTTTTCTGCTCGGGACGTGCAGCCGTGGCTGTCTGGGGTTACAACTTGTCTTGGCAGCAAATAACTGGGGGTTTCTTTACTTGGTCTGGCATCCCGATACACTTGGTGGGGACGCATCCAAACAGTGAACTTGACCGTTTCCCCTCTGGACCCATCATCGGGGCCGGCTTTATTGGCATCTGCACTGATCTCTGGCTTCTAGGCCTCAGCTTGTCAGCCAGATCTGCATTAATCATTTCACCCTTGTTTTTTCTGTGGGCATCTGTCTTCCCCAGCAGTCACCAAGCGGCTATTGAAGGGTTGTCCATTCAATATGAGCACCTACGAGGATGAGGTAGACTATTCGGAGGATCCTCTGGAGGGGGTCGACATTTGGGGGTTGGAATCACATGATGAGGTGGATGAGATGTCGGACTTGGACCCATTATCCGGGGTGGCTTTGCCTGCTCAGCCCGCACACTCCACCGTGGATGGGTGCATCTCGCCCATGGGGGACCTTGCGCACTTGACTTTTGGCTCGCCCTCGAACGAGGATATTGGGCTTTGGGCTTTCACGCAGGCAGAACATGACACTCTGGCAAGTGCTGCCATCGGAAGCTCCGCACTATTCTCAGAGGCGGTCTTTCACGAGATCAGAGACACATCACGCTACTTGACGCATCGGCATATTGAAGGCCTTCACCCACTTGGGGTTAACTCACACTGCCCTTCTGATAAAGATGACGCAGCTCAAGACTGTTCGGAGCCCTTTGCACCATTGGCGACCTCTGGGGTCTTCACCAACATACCAAAGGACCGAATCAACTAGGAGAAGATTAGCAATCCGCCTGCATCTGAAGACACTGTTGAGCCGGAACTGGGGGTTTGTAAGGTCAGTAAGCCGCACAAGGTCACGAAAAACAAGTTAAACTATCTCACAAATTTTGGAAGCGAGAGTGGTATGGAAGATTGGAGCATCATTGCTGCCAAGACCCTGGTTGGGAAGATCCGTGGCCGGAAATATTCCTCAACGAGACTTCAGCGGTGGACAAGAGAGATCTGGAGTGAATCCCTTGACTCTCTCCCGGTGGTTGGGGCCATAACCAAAGGCTGGTTCTCTCTCACCTTTGCCCGCCCTGAACACTCCGATTGGGCCCTCAAGCAATTATGGCACCTGGAACTGCACCCCGTCTATCTCAAGCGATGGGTGCCCCTTTTTTATCCCAAAAAAGAGAATGCAGGTGCTGGTCCCATTTGGACGAGGTTGCCAGGCCTGCCTCTGCAATTTTGGAATGACACTGCGCTTCGGAACATAGGGGGCCACTTTGGTCGTTACCTGGACCATGATCGATCCTACCTGTCCACTGGTAGCAAAGCAGTGGCTCGGATCCTGATATTTCTCGACACAAGGGATGGTCTATATGAGAATTTTATCATGATGTTTGATGGGATGAAGTGGCAGCAACCTCTAGACTATGAAGGCGTGCCCTTTCGCTGCAGGAAATGTCATGAGGTAGGTCATCTGTATAAAGATTGTCCAAGGAAGGGGGCTGGCAGGATGGTTGTTAAGAAAGCTTGCTCCATTGGCACACAAACTGAGCCGGATCCCAACATCATGCCAGACAGTGTGGGTATGCAGACGAGGGCACCTGAGCTCCCTGGTGATGGCGGGTCGAGGACAGCGACTATGCCCACCTGGACTACCACGCATCCCAGATCCCGGCCACAGGTCTCGTCGGTGCCTTCCCAGCATGATCTCTTCATTCCGGGTACTGCTATTTCTGGCCCTTTAACTTCTGATTATGCAGATATATCTTCATCCATTACTTTGCCGTTTAATGTATCTGTTAATGAACCTCTCAATCTATCATCTGCTTTCACCTTACCTTGCATATCATCGAGTGAGATCCATAAATCATTAAACCTCCCCTCGGTATGCTGCACCATCGCTTTGGCCTCTCCTTCCTTCTCCCCTATCATCCATCATTCATCTGCTGAGCCCACCCCTGGCCATTCTGTCTCCTCTTCGGAGACTCACTCTTCGAAGCACAACTACTTTCTTAGATCCTTAACCAACCCTCAATCCGGCGAGGTTTTCGGCATTGGGCCGGGTCCGGGTAGCTCACCCTCCAAATCTCGTGGCAGACCTTCTGCCCTAGCGAAGGCCATCAAAAGGGCTAACTTTGAAGTGGAAGCTGGCACACAATCTTCTCTTATGCAGGTCCTTAGAGCACGACGACCCTTGATGACTGTTACATCATGATCTGTCTCTCCTACAACTGCAGGGGACTGGCCAACCCCGATAAGAGATTGGCCCTCAGAGACCTGTTAGCACAAAAGCCCTTCGACATACTTTTTATGCAAGAAACGCTCGGGGTGGGGTTGGAGGTGACTGCTACTTTAACTTCCTTTCTCCCTGATTGGTCCTTCATTACACTTGATGCTCGTGGTAGATCTGGAGGATGTGCTCTTGGCATCAATAATAAAACCACCCGGATGTTAAACTGCTGGGGCCGGCCGGGTGTTCTTGCGATGAATGTTCTGTTTGGTAGCTCTGAGATTGAGTTCACCCTGGTTAATGTTTATGGACCCTGCTCTGACAGAGAGCACTTCTGGCACTCCCTTTTGTCCTGTTCACTTATGACTGTCCCCCATCTCATTTTGGGCGAAGATCTAAATTTCTCTTTGGGTATTGCTGAATCTTGGGGTCCCCTGGCCACCCCGGACGCATTGGCTGAGTTCTTTAACTCAGAGCTCGGTGCCTCTCATCTTGTTGACATTCAGACTACCAAGTTACAACCTACCTGTAGGAACAGGAGGACTGGTAACGCTGCTTTGGCTCGCAGACTTGACAGATTTCTTATCAAACAGGACCTCCTTCCAGTTTTGACTCGTGCACGTCAATGGGTGGGATCTGGAGGTAAATCTGATCACTCGCCCATCTACCTGGAGTTTGAATGTGGACCTAATAGAGCTCGCCCCCCATACAAATTCAACTCCAGATGGTTGCGAGATCCTGATTATAACCAGTTGGTCACTCGGACCTGGCAGCACTTTAGACCTTCGATGGATTTAGACCCTGGCAGGGTTATCAATGAAAACCTTAATCGCATAAAGAACCTTACCATTCAGTGGGTTCGGAATAAAAAGAAACTGGAAAGGGAGGCTCTGCACAACATTGAGGATAAAATTGGCTCTCTCAACAATGGTGATCTGTTGGGATATAGTAACGAGGAAGCCAGGGCACAACTATTTGCACTTGAGACCGAAAAGGCCAAACTGCTGAAACAGAAAGAGGAAGATTGGAGGCTTAAAAGTCGGGCTATTTGGATACAGGCCGGTGACGAAAACACAAAATTTTTTCAGCAGCATGCAAATGGCCGCAAGGCTGCTAACACCATTTGGGAACTATCAGATCAAAATGGCTTTACTGCGAGAACGCAAGCACAACTATCTGAGTTGGGTACCAGACACTTCTCCAATCTGTATAGGGTTTCTTCAATTATAAATCTCCCGGATATCCTGCGCATTACTCAGAACTTTAAAATCTTCGTGGAACAGGAACAGAAGGATGATCTCAATACCCCAGTCACCATGGGTGAACTGGAGGGTGTTTTGAAATGGTTCAAGCGGGACAAAAGCCCGGGGCCTGATGGCTGGCCCATTGAGTTTTTCATCCACTTCTTCGACCTCATATCAGCAGACCTTCTGGCTATGATTGAAGATAGCAGGGTGCGGGGCAGGATTTATGATGGATTTAACACCACTTTTATTGCACTTATTCCTAAATCGGACAAACCAACTAGCTTCAATGAGTTCAGGCCCATTTCGCTGTGTAACTGTATCTACAAGATCATTTCCAAAATTATTGCAAACCGCATCAAGCCTTTCCTGTCCGATCATATTGAAAAGGAACAATTTGCTTTTCTGAATCATAGGCAAATTCATGAGGCCATTGGTACAGCCCAGGAGGCCCTTCACTCTATCAAATCTCTCCGACTGAAATCGACTATTCTCAAGATTGATCTCACTAAAGCATTTGACCAAGTGGACTGGAGTTACCTTCACCTCATCCTCATCCACTCTGGTTTTCCTCATACCTTTATCAACTGGATTATGGGCTGCATATGTCACGCTACCTTCAGCATATTGATCAATGGTACTGCTACTGACTTCTTCCATGCGGGGCGGGGACTCCGTCAGGGCTGCCCCCTTTCACCATTACTATTTGTCCTCGTCATGGAGGGCCTCTCTGTGCTTATCAATAATGCTAAAGATAGAGGATTACTACAGGGGCTCCGGATCATTGATAATTTATATCTCACTCACTTTTTATTTGTAGACGATGTACTTATATTCCTAAATGGCACTAGACAAGACTCTGTTCAATTTGATCTGCTCCTGAAATGGTTTTGCAGGGATACCGGTATGGCACCGAATAGCACTAAATCCTCTATCATCATGATGGGCTGCTCGAGACAGGAACAAGACACCTCTAGGAACCTATTTGACTATGTCTACATTGATATCAATGGCGGCCTCAAATATTTGGGGTATCACATCAAACCAAACGACTATAAGATCAAGGACTGGAATTGGATCATAGCAAAAATTGAGCGCAGAATCAACGTCTGGTATAACCGATGGTTAACCAGGGCTGGTAGACTAATCCTCATAAAGTCTGTACTGGAGGCCATACCGGTCTATTGGATGACCCTGGCCTGGATTCCGATTGGTATTACTAATCGGATAAAATGCATCTGCAGACAATTCCTTTGGCGCAACCAAGGTAAGGCATCCACGTTTGCCTGGATTGCATGGGATCGTATCAATTTGCCCAAACAATGGGGTGGCTGGGGGTTAAAGGATCTCCACCTATTTTCTCGGGCCCTTGCGGCTAAGATGGGCTGGCACCTAATTACAGGACAGAGCCTATGGAGGGAGGTCATGGTTGCTAAATATATCTCACCCCAAAGTCCTCTTGAATGGATCCGTGGCAGCATCACTCTGAATTCGGGGGCATCGATCATATGGAGGGCTATCACAAGGGCAGCACACATTCTTCATAATGGTCTTTCTTGGCAAATTGGTTCAGGAACTGAGGTGCGCATTGGCACTGATTCCTGGTCGGGGAGTGGGGAATATCATAAACTTCCGGCGTTTATCATTGAACACCTTGCCCACAGAAACGTCATTTATCTGGCACAGATTGTTGATTGGGCACACTCCTCATGGCGAGAACAAGCATGGCTACAGGCGGGTGACCTTGAGATCCCTCAGGAGGGCACACGAGTCTGGAAACAATTTATCTGGGCACTGAAAGCTACCAACATTCGCATCTCTGACCGAGAGCACAATTTGATTTGGGCTGTTTCAAAAAATGGGCATTATACTCCAAAGTTAGGTTACCTCGAACTTATCAAGCACAGGGAACCCCCTATAAAGGACTGGTGGTGGAGTATCATATGGAAATTGAAATCCCCACATAAGCACAGACTTCTGTTCTGGTGCATGCTTAGAGACTGTATTCCTACCATGGAATTCCTTCACAGAAGAGCTTACCACGGGGCATCTAGATGCTGTTACTGTCTAAATGACAGTGAGGACGCACTCCATTTATTCCTGAAATGTAACATCATACTTAACATTTGGTCTCGAATCATTACAGAATTGGGTTGCAGATTTAATTGGCAGGGTGCCACTTTATTAGAGGCCTGGACTCATTGGTGGCAGCACTCTGCACACAGTCCAAAATTACGCAACCTCCCTCTAATCGTGGCTTGGGAAATATGGATAGGACGAAACAAACAGATTTTCAATGATATTCCTATCGACTGTGATTTGATATGCGCAACATCTCTTGCCACTTTTCGGCTCATACCTGAGGACAGTATATGCAGCAAGCCATCTCATGAGACCCCAGAAATTATTGATCACAACCGGGCGTGGGCATACTTTGATGGTGCGTCCAACGCTCAAGGTTGTGGGGGGGGCGCCATTCTTTATTTGAATGACCAACACTACTACAACATCATAATGGGGTTAGGACCAGGTACCAACAACTACGCCGAACTGCAGAGCCTCAAACTTCTTCTTACCTTTGCTCGGGACATTCACTGTGACTCCATCCAGATCTTTGGCGATTCTCAACTTGTGACCAATTGGTTTAACAACCTATCTCATTGTCACTCGCACACACTGTCTGCACTACTGCGCGAGGTTCACCATCTCAGAGCACTTTTTGACTCCATCACAGTGACTCATATTTACAGGTCTCGGAACAAAGTGGCTGACCAACTGTCCAAAAGACTTCAGAGCTGACCTGGGGTACCTGGCACATCACAGAACACACTGCTGGACAGATCTACAGATATTATCATCGACCTTTTATCGAGGAGGCTCCTCCTATTTTGGATGTTTAGTATTACTGCTATCTTATGGGAGATTTTGTTCTACCTCCCCTTTTTATATATTCGGCATGTATATTTACTTCATATTTATATTTAGGTTCTAAAGGAGTTAGTAAGTTATGCACCGAACTTACTATGTGGACACTTGTTTCATTACTGTATGTTTCATGTTGTGGGACTGTGATTGCCTACAGTTTTTGATAGTTTGGCTGACTGTAATAGATTTTGGACTGAACAGTAGTTTATACTACAGTTTTATGTAACATGTAGCTGATCATTAATTGAAAAGTTACGAACTTTTTCTTTGTGAAAAATTAGTTAAAACCGCGACTAATTAAGAACCCTGATTCCCTGCCGCATTAAAAAATGATTAATTAACCCTCATGGTTAATTAATAACTTACCCCACCAATCGAATTGCCCCCAATACGATTAAATCGTGTTTAATTGTATTGGGCCCACCCTTGCTATTTCCCTATCATCTCACCTCCCCGACAGTCGTCCGATCAACCCCTTCACATCCAATGGCTGTCGTGCATATCGCATCGCCCCCACGTCCGAACAATAATGTGCGATCGCTAAGTGGTTTTCGAGTCTCGCCACGCGTCGCGAAAGGTATGGAATCGATGGCTTTCACTTGAAAATAGCCCGTCCCCAAAAGCGGTGCGATGTATACCGCTTACCACCCTTCGCATTCAAAAAAATAGCCTTTCCTGCTTACGTCATCCGCCCGAAAAATAAAACCCTGCCAACTTTTGACTTTGCGAATAAAACAAATAAACGCGCATCATTTTCATTATCTCGTGCAGAGACCAATGTTCCCATGCAAAAAACTGCAAAGCCATCTGTTGAAGATTGTCAATCGCCACCTTGCTGAGAAAATTGCGGACGAACAATCCAGAACCGTATTATTAATATTATAATATTTATTAATATATTAATAATATTAACTATATACATACTATATATTAACTTGAAATATATATATATATATATATATATATATATATATATATATATATAATAAAAATATTTATTAATATAATAATAATATTAATAATAAATAATATTTTAATATTTATTAATATATTAATATCATAGATGGTTATATTATTAATAATATTATAATATTATTAATAAATATTAGAATATTTATTAATAATATTAATAATATTAAACCCAAAAACATAAGAAAGTAATAAACTTTAAGAATTAATATATTAAACTCAAGAGAGTAATAAAGCATATGAAACAATATTTAAAAACAAAAAACCTAAGAGATTAATAAACCCTAACAATTAATATTTTAAAGTGAAGATATTAATAAACCCAAGGGATAATTAATAATACAAACCCAATATCATCATAAACCAAAGGTTTAAATATTATAAACCATAGGAATTGGTGAACGGAAGGGATAAATATTATAAACATAAGGGATCAATATTAAAAACACAAGAGATTAATAAACCATAAGAATTGATATTTTAAACTAAAAAACCTAATAAATTAATAATCCATAAGAATCAGTATTTTAAACATAAGATATTAATAAACCAAGGGGATTGTTAACATTATAAACCAAAAGAACTAATAGACCCAAGGGTTTAATATTATAAAGCAAAGGAATCAGCAAACCCAAGGGATACATATTATAAACCTAACAGATGAATATTATAAACAATAGAGATTAATAAACCCTTAAGAGATTAATATTTTATTATTAATATTTATTAATATCATAATAATATTAATAATAAATAATATTTTAATATTTATTAATATATTAATATCATAGATGGTTATATTATTAATAAACCAAAAGAACTAATAATATATTAATAATATATATTATATTATTTAATTCACTATATAATTCAACCCGTTTCCGTATTATTTTAACTATATAAAACTCTCAATTATTACATATCCCACCCCTTTGGTTGAAAAATAACCTTAATATTGTGTTAATTGTGATTAATTAGTTAAAACCACGACTAATTAAGAACCCTGATTCCCCGCCGCATTAAAAAATGATTAATTAACCCTCATGGTTAATTAATAACTTACCCCACCAATCGAATTGCCCCCAATATGATTAAATCGTGTTTAATTGTATTGGGCCCACCCTTGCTATTTCCCTATCATCTCACCTCCTCGACAGCCATCCGATCAACCCCTTCACATCCAATGGCTGTCGTGCATATCGCATCGCCCCCACATCCGAACAATAACGTGCGATCACTAACCGGTTTTCCAAACAGTGTCTCGCCACGCGTCGCGAAGGGTATGGAATCGCTGGCTTTCACTTGAAAACAACCCGTCCCCAAAAGCGGTGCGATGTATACCGCTTACTACCCTTTGCATTAAAAAAAATAGCCTTTCCTGCATACGGCATCCGCCCAAAAAATAAAACCCCACCAACTTTTGACTTTGCGAATAAAACAAATAAACGCGCATAATTTTCATTATCTCGTGCAACGACCAGTGTTGCCATGCAAAAAACTGCAAAGCCATCTGTTGAAGATTGTCAACCGCCACCTTGCTGAGAAAATTGCAAACGAACAATCCAGAACCATATTATTAATATTATAATATTTATTAATATATTAATAATATTAACTATATACATACTATATATTAACTTGAAATATATATATAATATATATTAATAATATTGATAATAAATAATATTTTAATATTTATTAATATATTAATAATATATATTAATATATTAATAATATTAAACCCAAAAACATAAGAAAGTAATAAAATTTAAGAATTAATATATTAAACTCAAGAGAGTAATAAAGCGTATGAAACAACATTTAAAAACAAAAGACCTAAGAGATTAATAAACCCTAACAATTAATATTTTAAAGTGAAGATATTAATAAACCTAAGGGATAATTAATAATACAAACCCAATGTCATCATAAACCAAAGGTTTAAATATTATAAACCAAAGGAATTGGTGAACCCAAGGGATAAATATTATAAACATAAGGGATCAATGTTAAAAACACAAGAGATTAATAAACCATAAGAATTGATATTTTAAACTAAAAAACCTAATAAATTAATAATCTATAAGAATCAGTATTTTAAACATAAGATATTAATAAACCAACGAGATTATTAAAATTATAAACCAAAAGAACTAATAGACCCAAGGGTTTAATATTATAAAGCAAAGGAATTAGTGAACCTAATGGATAAATATTATAAACCTAACAGATGAATATTATAAACAATAGAGATTAATAAATCCTAAGAATTAATATTTTAAACTGAAAAATCCAAGAAATTAACAAACCCTTAGAATTAGTATTTTAAACTCAAGAGAGTAATAAACCAAATGTGTGATTAACATTATAAACCAAAAGAACTAATAAACCCAAGGCTTTAATATTATAAACCAAAGGAATCAGTGAACCCAAGGAATAAATATTAAAAACCTAAGGGATCAATAAGGCTAAGGGAAATATTAAAAACAATAGAGATTAATAAAACCAAAGAGTTTAATACTATAAACCAAAGGAATTGGTGAACCCAAGGGAAAACCATTACCCAAAAAATTATAAACCAAAGGAATTGGTGAACCCAAGGGAATTGATTTAAACATTGAGACAATTGTTGTCACAATGCGACGTTGGACCAACTATGACCAGGGTTGGCCATGGGTGATTTTCATATTGAGACAATATTTGTCATAATGTGACATTTGATCATGGATGACATTGATCGATTATTCATATTATAAACCAAAAGAACTAATAAACCCAAGGGTTTAATATTATAAACCAAAGGAATTGGTGAACCCAAGGGACAACCATTACCCATCAAATTATAAACCAAAAGGAATTGGTGAACCCAAGGGAATTGATTTAAACATTAAGACAATTGTTGTCACAATGCGACGTTGGACCAACTATGACCACGGTTGGCCATGGGTGATTTTCATATTGAGACAATGTTTGTCAGAATATGTCATTTGATCATAGATGACATTAAACGATTATTCATATTATAAACCAAAAGAACTAATAAACCCAAGGGTTTAATATTATAAACCAAATGAATTGGTGAACCCAAGGGAAAATCATTACCCAACAAATTATAAGCCAAAGGAATTGGTGAACCCAAGGGAATTGATTTAAACATTGAGACAATTGTTGTCACAATGTGACGTTGGACCAACTATGACCATGGTTGGCCAACTGGTTATTTTCATATTGAGACAATGTTTGTCAGAATGTGACATTTGATCATGGATGAAATTGATTGATTATTCATATTATAAACCAAAAGAACTAATAAACCCAAGGGTTTAATATTATAAACCAAAGGAATTGGTGAACCCAAGGGAATTGATTTAAACATTGAGACAATTGTTGTCACAATGCGATGTTGGACCAACTATGACCATGGTTGGCCATGGTTGATTTTCATGTTGAGACAACATTTGTCAGAATGTGACATTTGAACATGGTTGACATTGATCGATTATTCATATTATAAATCAAAAGAACTAATAAACCCAAGGGTTTAATATTATAAACCAAAAGAATTGCTGAACCCAAGGGAATTGATTTAAACATTGAGACAATTGCTGTAACAATGCGATGTTGGACCAACTATGACCATGGTTGGCCATGGGTGATTTTCATATTGGGACAAGATTTTTCAGAATGTGAAATTTTATCATGGATGACATTGATCGATTATTCATATTATAAACCAAAAGAACTAATAAACCCAAGGGTTTAATATTATAAACCAAAGGAATTGGTGAACCCAAGGGATAACCATTACCCAACAAACTATAAACCAAAAGGAATTGGTGAACCCAAGGGAATTGATTTAAACATTGAGACAATTGCTGTCACAATGCGACGTTGGACCAACTATGACCATGCTTGGCCATGGGTGATTTTCATATCGAGACAATGTTTGTCAGAATGTGTCATTTGATCATGGATGACATTGATCGATTATTCATATTATAAACCAAAAAAACTAATAAACCTAAGGGTTTAATATTATAAACCAAAGGAATTGGTGAACCACAGGGAAGATCATTACCCAACAAATTATAAACCAAAGGAATTGGTGAACCCAAGGGAATTGATTTAAACATTGAGACAATTGTTGTCACAATGCGACGTTGGACCAACTATGACTATGGTTGGCCAGCTGATGATTTTCATATTGAGACAATGTTTGTCAGAATGTGACATTTGATCATGGATGACATTGATCGATTATTCATATTATAAACCAAAAAAACTAATAAACCCAAGCGTTTAATATTATAAACCAAAGGAATTGGTGAACCCAAGGGACTCAAATAATTACCCAACAAATTATAAACCAAAGGAATTGTTGAACCCAAGGGAATTGATTTAAACATTGAGACAATTGTTGTCACAATGCGATGTTGGACCAACTATGACCATGGTTGGCCATGGGTGATTTTCATATCGAGACAATATTTGTCAGAATGTGACATTTGATCATGGATGACATTGATCGATTATTCATATTATAAACCAAAGGAATTGGTGAACCCAAGGGAATTGATTTAAACATTGAGACAATTGTTGTCACAATGCGATGTTGGACCAACTATGACCATGGTTGGCCATGGGTGATTTTCATATAGAGACAATATTTTTCAGAATGTGACATTTGATCATGGATGAAATTGATCGATTATTCATATTATAAACCAAAAGAACTAATAAGCCCAAGGGTTTAATATTATAAACCAAAGGAATTGGTGAACCCAAGGGAATTGATTTAAACATTGAGACAATTGTTGTCACAATGCGATGTTGGACCAACTATGACCATGGCTGGCCATGGGTGATTTTCATGTTGAGACAATATTTTTCAAAATGTGACATTTGAACATGGATGACATTGATCGATTATTCATATTATAAATCAAAAGAACTAATAAACCCAAGGGTTTAATATTATAAACCAAAGGAATTGCTGAACCCAAGGGAATTGATTTAAACATTGAGACAATTGCTGTAACAATGCAACGTTGGACCAACTATGACCATGGTTGGCCATGGGTGATTTTCATATTGAGACAAGATTTTTCAGAATGTGACATTTTATCATGGATGACATTGATCGATTATTCATATTATAAACCAAAAGCTAATAAACCCAAGGGTTTAATATTATAAACCAAAGGAATTGGTGAACCCAAGGGACAACCATTACCCAACAAACTATAAACCAAAAGGAATTGGTGAACCCAAGGGAATTGATTTAAACATTGAGACAATTGTTGTCACAATGCGATGTTGGACCAACTATGACCATGGTTGGCCATGGGTGATTTTCATATCGAGACAATGTTTGCCAGAATGTGTCATTTGATCATGAATGACATTGATCGATTATTCATATTATAAACCAAAAAAACTAATAAACCCAAGGGTTTAATATTATAAATCAAAGGAATTGGTGAACCCCACGGAAAATCATTACCCAACAAATTATAAACCAAAGGAATTGGCGAACCCAAGGGAACTAATTTAAACATTGAGACAATTGTTGTCACAATGCGACGTTGGACCAACTATGACCATGGTTGGCCATGGGTCATTTTCATACTGAGACAATATTTGTCAGAATGTGACATTTGATCATGGATGAAATTGATCGATTATTCATATTATAAACCAAGGAATTGGTGAACCCAAGGGAATTGATTTAAACATTGAGACAATTGTTGTCACAATGTGACGTTGGACCAACTATGACCATGGTTGGCCATGGGTGATTTTCATATTGAGACAATGTTTGTCAGAATGTGTCATTTGATCATAGATGACATTGAACGATTATTCATATTATAAACCAAATGAATTCGTGAACCCAAGGGAAAATCATTACCCAACAAATTATAAACCAAAGGAATTGGTGAACCCAAGGGAATTGATTTAAACATTGAGATAATTGTTGTCACAATGCGACGTTGAACCAACTATGACCATGGTTGGCCATGGGTGATTTTCATATTGAGACAATGTTTGTCAGAATGTGACATTTGATCATGGATGACATTGATCTATTATTCATATTATAAACCAAAAGAACTAATAAACCCAAGGGTTTAATATTACAAACCAAAGGAATTGGTGAAACCAAGGGAAAATCATTACCCAACAAATTATAAACCAAAGGAATTGGTGAACGCAAGGGAATTGATTTAAACATTGAGACAATTGTTGTTATAATGCGATGTTGGACCAACTATGACCATGGTTGGCCATGGGTGATTTTCATATCGAGACAATATTTGTTAGAATGTGGCATTTGATCATGGATGAAATTGATCGATTATTCATATTATAAACAAAAAAAACTAATAAAACGAAGGGTTTAATATTATAAACCAAAGGAATTGGTGAACCCAAGGGAATTTATTTAAACATTGAGACAATTGTTGTCACAATGCGACGTTGGACCAACTATGACCATGGTTGGCCATGGGTGATTTTCGTATAGAGAAAATATTTTTTAGAATGTGACATTTGATTATGGATAAAATTGATCGATTATTCATATTATAAACCAAAAGAACTAATAAACCCAAGGGTTTAATATTATAAACCAAAGGAATTGGTGAACCCCAGGGAAAATCATTACCCAACAAATTATAAACCAAAGGAATTGGTGAACCCAAGGGAATTGATTTAAACATTGAGACAATTGTTGTCACAATGCGATGTTGGACCAACTATGACCATGGTTGGCCATGGGTGATTTTCATGTTGAGACAATATTTGTCAGAATGTGACATTTGAACATGGATGACATTGATCGATTATTCATATTATAAATCAAAAGAAGCTCAAAAGTTTAATCTGAGCCCTTGGATGTAATAAGGTTAGAATTAGATAGATTTCTACATGTAGAAGAAAAGAAAGTGTGATAAGAGTTTTCCAGTCTAAGTGCACCCTAATGAAGAAGAAAAAATGGTAGGTGAAAGTAGGTAAGGTAGGTAGATGTTGTTGCAAAATTACATGTGATGGATAATTACTCTAAATGTCTTAATCTTTACTTTCATCACAAGGGCAAGGCAGATATTACACTGGAAGAATTTCAAGCAAAACAAAGTCAAATAATTAACTTCCCTTCTCATTTTTCCCTAAAATTTTACTAATTTCCCCTAAGTACTAAGGCATTTGAAAATTAGAGGGCTCAAGGCATTTCCTTGACTTTTGGAGGGACTGGACCCTCGGGCCAATAATTGAAAAGCCTGAGTACTTAAAACCACTCATAAGTCATTCATTCACTTCTAAAAATCCCCAGTCATTTTTTATTACATCAAACCAGTAGATTGTATACCCATATCGAGGATAATCTTCATACTTTGTGTCGAGATAGAGCCAAAACAATTTACTTCTATAAAACACTCCATTTTGAGGGGGTGAAGTGCCACCAAATGGAAGATCAGCCCTTCGCCAAACCCTATCAAGACTACTGTAAACATAGAATTTAGACTGAATTCTATCATAGATATGTTTTAGAACAACCCAGTGATATTTTTTGCTGCTCGCATTCTCCAATAACGAAAAGAATCCCCAGTCTCCAATTTGTATTCGCCCAATTTTTTTTAAGGCCTTTGTAAATGGATTCATCACAAAATAGTTTTGTGAATGGGAGAATTCTGTTGGTAAGGATAAAACCACCATTGATCCAATAGTAGACTCCACCTTGTATCTTGAATCTATGAATCGCAAATGAAAACGAGATATGCGCCCATTTTGATTAAGGTATTCAGCAACAAAATAATTGTCTTCATCATTGACAAAAGGAACCATAAATCCAAATTCATTTGTACAGATATGCTTGCAACGCAATAAGAAACAAGGATTTTGCAAAACAGTTTTCCATTGTTGACAAACAGTGCTAAACTTTATCACAACCGATAAAGGGAGCCAAAGGAAGACAATTTCAAGAATTTCAAATGGAATACAACTCCAAATAGCTGGATCCATGATAAAACAAGGAAATCACCTAACATAAAAGAAAACAGACGTGATATCAACAAAACAACTTTCAATTAATGGTGAATAGAATAAGCAATATAGAAAAACAACTTTCCATCTACAAATATAGTAACATGCACATATACATAATGTATAAAACGATATGACCCACAAGAACATTATTACAGTAGTTAAAAAGAACTCACAAATTTACTATTAATCTTAATAAGTATTTTTCTTATGTCTGTATTAATGTCTATATTTCTTAAGCCAAAAATCAAAACTTGATTTGTGGCTTAAGAAATATTAATCATATATTTTAATTAAATAGATATAGCACCAATATTTTGGTTATCTACATTAATTTGACCTGGGGGAGTAAGGGACCAATATTCACCTAAGGTTTCTTGTGGATAGAGCATCCACCAAGTACATAAAATTAGGATTGGGTGAATGGAACATCAATTTTATTTTAGAGTTCTCAACTTCAACAATGGCACTAGAGTCAACCTTATTACACAATGAAAAGGGAGGATGACAAGGGACAAAGGGAACAACAAGTTCCTCCTCCAAGATGGGAGGTGTAATCTATATTATATTTTCCCGAAAAATATTAAAAATATAGTTATAAATTTAATATTATTGCTACTATCAATTAATAATATTATTGAATAATTAACAATAATAGTAATATATAATAATTAATAATATATTGAAATAAATAATATACCATAATTTAAAAATTATTCAATTAAATAAAAAATTCTTAAATAATTAAATAATATACCATAACTACTACTACTACCATTATTATTATTATTGTAAAATAATAATAATAATATAAATAATTTATAATAATAATAATTTATTAAATTAGCTATTTTTGTAATATTATTATTATATATTTATTATTATGAGTTTAATATTACATCTTTTACATCATAACATTTGTTGCAATATTTACTTTCTTAGCCTTTTAAGATGTCAAAATTATAGTGAGCTTGGGAGGCTTCTTTCCAACCTTTTTGAGCATAGGAATAAAACCTTAAATCAAACTAAATAACTCTTTTCTTTAGCTCTGATAAACCAAAGATTTGTCTCAGTGGCCGTTAACCACCACCACCACCATCATCATCAATTTATGTATATTTCATTTATTATTATTATTAATAATAATAATTATAATTGAAATAGAATAATATTAATATATTTTTTAAGGACAATAATATTATTATTGTATATTTAACAATATAGATACTTATTATTTATTTATTTAATAATAATAATAATAATAATAAATTAAACCCTAATATTAATATATTAAGACCCCAAAATTATAAAATTATAAAATAAATATATTGAACCCTAAATCTATACATAGATTTAATGACCACGACTGAAAAAATCTACACATAATTCAGTATATAATTCAACCGGTTCCCATATTATTTTAACTATATAAAACTCCCAATTATTACATATCCTGCCCCTTTGGTTGAAAAATAACCTTAATATTGTGTTAATTGTCATTAATTACTTAAAACCGTGACTAATTAAGAACCCTGATTCCCCACTGCATTAAAAAAGGATTAATTAACCCTCATGGTTAATTAATAACTTACCCCACCAATCGAATTGCCCCCGATATGATTAAATCGTGTTTAATTGTATTGGGCCCACCCTTTCTATTTCCCTATCATCTCACCTCCCCGACAACCGTCCGATCAACCCCTTCACATCGAATGGCTGTCGTACATATCGCATCGCCCCCACGTCCGAACAATAACGCGCAATCGCTGAGCGGTTTTCCAAACAGTGTCTCGTCACGCGTCGTGAAGGGTATGGAATCGCTGGCTTTCACTTGAAAACAACACGTCCCCAAAAGCGGTGTGATATATACCGCTTACCACCCTTCACATTAAAAAAAACACCCTTTCCTGCATACGTCATCCGCCCGAAAAATAAAACTTCGCCAACTTTTGACTTTGCGAATAAAACAAATAAACACACATCATTTTCATTATCCCGTGCAGCGACCACTGTTCCCAAGCAATTTAGCTAAATAAACATGTATTGAGATTTTGAGATTGACTTGGCATTGATTGAAGCACTTTTCAATCCTTTTCTTTTGGTTGTAACTATAAGAGAACCTGAAAATTAATTTTAATCACTCATCGAGAAATTGAAATAAATTTTGAATGTCATTGGTGGTTTATTTATTCATTTCTTTAATTTTGTTACAGTTGAATTCTCTATCTTCGTGAATTGACTATATGTATATTGCTAAAGGAAATGCTTCTATGATTCCTTGTGGATGAGGAATATCAAACTCCTTAATCATGTCTAGTGCATTATCCAATATAGATTCGCACCAATCATAAAACTTTGTGATCCATAAAAAAGATAGGTTATAACATTGATGTTAATGAAAGTGAATGAAGCGTTAAAATTGTGTTGCCCATCATAATACATATCAACCGATGTTTATATATTGTATGCAGTGTGAAATATTCTCATGAATTATATTTCTATTTATATTACTAAAATAATTATTTACCTAAGTTAATCTAAACTTAATCTGAACTGAACAAGATTAAATATTTCATTATTATCTGTGCATATCGCAAAATAAACCTGAGCGAGTTATATATTTTAGATTGATTTTTGCAAAGGATTTATTGCGTTATTTACTAGTGTGACTAAAAAGTATTCTGAAATGTTAGGTTAGTTTGATAATATAAATCACTGAAATCTCTCACCCCTGTACTTTATATCAAAACTTTTTTATAATCACACTCTCATGTGTCGTTTCATTTAAAAACATAACTCCAATCGCGAATCTCGTTAACTATCAAATATTTTTATAATTAGTTTCCTTCAAAACATGACTCAAATTTGGAGCCTAGTTCAACTACGTAATAGCTATCAAATTTTCGAAATAAACTTTAGGAAAGTCCAAAAAAGACTTTCGAGAACAAATCAATTCAGAGGTAATTGATATTTATAGAATATATAAATATTACAATAGTAAAAAAAATTAAAATTACAATTCAAACCATCTAAGTTAACCAAATCTAAAGCCAACGTTTACAATCTATTATACCATATCAAAGTTATATTCGGTATTCATTTTAAAGGAACAGATACGTGAATATCAATAATGAATATATGAAATTAAATTATGATGCCAATTAAAATAATATATGAAATTACATATATAAGGTTTACAATCTATTATACCATATCAAAGTTATCTTCGGTATTCATTTTAAAGGAACAGATATGTGAATATCAATAATGAATCTATGAAATTAAATTATGATGCCAATTAAAATAATATATGAAATTACATATATATTTATGTAAAATAAAATGAATAATTAAATGTTAGTCATTGTGACTTTGGACAGAGTGACTTTCATATGTTAAAAACAAATGCACTAACGCAATGCAAGTGAGATAAATGATTGCGCAATAGTTAATTTATTTATGAAGAAGCGGTAAATACCTAGGTCAGAGTGCATCATCAAACAAGCTAGCAATATGGTTACAGAGATAACATAACAAAATGATCGCTACATTCGAAATGAAACCAAATGCTAATGAAAACAACTACGCAAGAATGAACATAAGAGAGCTTTGACTTGACACTTGAGTGTTCAACATTGCAAAAAAGCAACGCATGTGTATTTCAATACACAATGAATAAACTACAGTCTACGTGAATAAAAAACAGCGCATGTGTATTCGAAATAAAATGCACTAACGCAATGTAAGTGAGATAAATGACTACGCAATAGTTAGTTTATTTATGAAGAAGCGGTAAATACCTGGGTCAGAGTGCATCATCAAACAAGCTAGCAATATGGTTACAGAGATAACATAACAAAATGCTCGCTACATTCGAAATGAAACCAAACGCTAATGAAAACAACGACGCAAGAATAAACATAAGAGAGCTTTGGCTTGACACTTGAATGTCCAACATTGCACAAAAAGCAGCGCATGTGTATTTCAATACACACTGAATAAACTGCAGTCTGCGTGAATAAAAAATAGCGCATGTGTATTCGAAAGCTTACCGTCCAGAGCGTGCGTTCTACAGCCGTGAAGCTTCTCATAAGAATTTCTTACTTCGATCCAACCAGCCACAGTCTCAGTTCTCTGCGTCCAAATGCGTCAGCTGCTCTAAACTAGGTGGCCTTATGGTCTGAAAGAAATTGAGTGTTACGATGCCAACCATCACAGCAGATAGGCGGATCAACTTCGTGGAACCACTCTGTTGAAACGTTTGGGCGACGCTCTAGTTCACCTTCCCGTAACGGTTCACGCTTGTGCGATAGCTCTGCAGATTTCGTTGCGTGTGGCACCGGGTGAAGATAATGGCCATTAAAGAATTCGTTGCGTGTGCCACGTTGCTCCCATTGAAAGATGGATGAACATCGATATTTCTTGTTGTTTGCAGAGATGGCCGCCTCCATACAAATCCCATGATTAAACCTGAAACGTTAAGCTAACCACATGCCATGCGGCTTCGACGATAGAACTTTCTCGCCCAAAACGTGTCTTTATTTCACTCTAATCCCTCATACTCTCATACGTGGAGATAAATAAGAGGAACAATAAATTTTTAATGATTATTTGGTAAAAAATTAATTTAAGTAGGGTTTAAACACTTGATTCAGACATACAAGGAGGTTATGGCTTTTAATTTCATTCATTGATTGAGTGGCGACAACGAGAATATACCAACATCTTTCAATCTAGACCACCGGATGAAAAAGATTAATTAGCATAGTCACTAATGAAGCGATTTCGGATAGAGGGCTACACCTATCGGCGTAATTACTCTGATTAGTTAATAGAAAAAAGCTCTATCACTGATTGGTCGAAAGAAAAATATGGTAAAGACATGATACAAAACAAAGCATAGCTTATAAGTTTTAAGCTATATCGATATTTGTGCAAAATCAAAAGACTATATCTATTTCGATTCCAATAATGTCCAATAATGTAATCTATATATATTCACCACAAGGTAAGTGCTACTTCACAGATTTGAGCGATCATCAATTATTTTTATTGCAGGTTAATGAAGTTCGAAGCCACGAAGAACCAGAGATGGATTGATTGCGCCATCATTTTATTTTTCTTCCAAACACGGCATAACATTGTTTTTCTTTTTTTTGTATTTGAACAAAAAGCCAGAATACTGCGCTGCGCAGAGATCCAGATCCAAAAAATGTTCAATAATAAAAAAGTTATTTGCAGGTTGGAGTTTGAGCACGATTAAACATCAAATTCGCCATGCATGTTTTTAGCAGCTGCGTCGTTGTCAAAACCCTCGTCGTCCTTGCTTTTGCAGGAATTTGTTAATTAATTTTCTTTTACCCTTATCGTATTTTTATGAGCAATGGCTTTTTAATATGCTTGGTTATGGTTTGTTGTTTAATGTCATGTGTTTTGCTTGGAATGCATTCGTTTCTGTTTGGTTAGGTTTGTTTGTATTGTATTTTTAATGTTTTGTTTTTAATCGTTATTGCTGTTGTTGTTAAAAAAAAAATTTGGTGAGAATTTAATTTTTTTTTTTTTTTTGACGATAAATTTTGAATTCGATTTTCACTTGCTATTTAAAAAATAAATAAATAAATATATTTAAGAAACTAATTCAATATTTAAAAATAAATAAAAAACACCTTAAACAGAACTAATAATTTAAAGATTACAAATTCTTTAAATTTTAAAAAATTATATGTTTATATAAAAAATCACTTATTATACTTAGGAAACGGAGATATATTGTAATCTCTTTTTAGTCAAAATAGATTGACTTTTAATTAGTTGTTTTAAGTATAGCAATTTACTATGGTTTTACAATAGTTTTGAAATATTTAAATATTAAATGAAATATTTGATAATTATAAAATTATTTTTCTATATTTTTTAATTAGTTGTTTCAAGTATAGTAATTTTACTATGGTTTTACAATAGTTTTGAAATATTTAAATATTAAATCAAACATTTGATAATTATAAAATTATTTTTCTATTTTTTTTAATTGTATTCCAAATTTTTTATTGAAAAAGAATATTGAAATGACTAATTTTATGTGCTTTAAAATGATTTTTCTAAAATAAAATAAAATTAAATTAAAAAATAAAATATCTAAAAATTCTATTGTAATTCCACGTGTCACTTCAACTGTACTATGTGCATATATGTTAAATACCTTATTTATATTGTACCATAATTTAATTAATTCATGGCTTATATTATATTGTTTTATTTTCCATCTCTATACATACCTATTTGTATTTAATTTGTACCATAAACTTTGATAATGTGGCATATTAAAATTTTGGATTCGTCGACCATGAAAAAGGCACAACGAGGCA
This sequence comes from Pinus albicaulis, assembly GCA_034641835.2. Taxonomy (NCBI): domain Eukaryota; kingdom Viridiplantae; phylum Streptophyta; class Pinopsida; order Pinales; family Pinaceae; genus Pinus; species Pinus albicaulis. Next base: position 1,552,774,454 of record CM076579.1, read on the forward strand.
GAAAGCAAGTCACTCCTACGGTCACACCATTAGCGAAAATGTTTTTGGTTCACAACATGTCACCACTTCGGATCAATGTGTGTACTTTGAAATTTGTATTCCTTTTCAACCCTACTTTAATTTTACATGACTTTGAAACCATTTTGACTTCTCTTTTCAATATATGGTATCTCTTTCCTCGATGGGGATGGTATTAAGGATCTCAAGTGCGACAGGTAATTTGATTGACTTGCTTGCAAATAGAATGAAGAAGTGGATGATGGACTTGGGTATGAGAGCCATGCTCTCCACTTGTCTTGGTCCCATCCAAGCATGGCATCATCTTCGCCTTTAGCCTCATGCTCACCTAACCTCATCATATTGCTTTAAATACAAGCAATTGCTAGTAGTGGGATTTCAGTATTACATTCCCTTTCTTCAAAGATTTCACCCATCACATATTGTTATGGCTTCTCTCTCTCGAAGAGAATTGGTTAAGGAATGTAGTGACCCTGACATATACAAGGCACATTGCATCCATGATCACATAACTTGGGATTTTAATGACTCTATTAAAATGTGTTCCATAATATACACTTGTCCTTTTGTGGATTTTGCGCATTCTAGTTTTATCTCCCATCTATTTGATCCTTTCACACATTCACTTTTTTATAAATATATAGGCTTAGTCTCAGGGTGGCGAATTCTAAGCGTTGCTCATTTGAATGTGGAAGGGCTCTAATTGTCACGTTGCTCCCAGATGTCGAGGTGGGAGTCTACAGTCTTGAAGGAAGGTACTTCTCTGCATTACCTAGCATCACAATTTGGTTCTTGCCTTTCATCTACTAGTTTATCTATGTCATATCTCTTTTGTTGTCTTTTTGGTCCCTGTAGTTGTCAATGTTATTTGTGTTGTTTTTCCAAAACACAGCGACAAGTCCCTCTTTTGAGTTGGTTGTTGTGTTGCCCACCTCGTCACCCTAAATCTATGATTCCACGGGTATTTCTTTCAATTGCCTTGTATTGGTCTGTGGTGTCTAGTATCCTGGTATATTTTCTTTTTGGTTCTGATATAGTCAAGGGGTTATTGCCAAAAGTAACCCAAGTTGTCTAGGATTAATTTTTTTTTATCCTTTGCCAAATTTATTCCTTTGGGAGGTAGGGTGCGCAAGTTAGTTTGATCCTCATTAATTTGTGCCATACCCTCTACTGAAAAATAATTCTCTCTTCCTTTTCATGGTTGACAATTCCTTTATTATCGTTAGTTTCACCACTCCAATAACATTGTCCATCTGTCGTTGTCTCTTATTCGTCTCTCCTTTGTTTATACATAGTCCTAGTTTTTGTCTATACATAGCCCCCAGGAAGTGTCTACCCAGCCATCGTGGTGGCACTTCAGGCTCATTCCTGTCTCGTTGTCAGCATCTATTTTCTTAGGATTCAATGGCTTACCAATTCGATTCGGCTCCCTCTAAAGTGAGGAGTGAATTCTTCACTTAAAGGAAAAGGAGTTTGGGGACCAATTATACTTTTCTATCTCTGAGATCAGTAGCAGTCACCTCAAATGGATTCCTGACCCAAGAAAATTCAAAAAGAGGAGGCTCCACTTCCTTCACTCAATGTCTATGCAGCGTGAGCTAGAAACCTTGTTTCATATGCTAATTTGTGACAAGCAAGTCAACAATTATCATTTATTTAAAATTCAAGAAGAAATCAAGGGAATTCTCTGGGACATTCGATACAATTAGCATGATATTGTGGTTTCTGACTGATATATTTGGTTTGATGTGCTGTTTTCAGCACCAAAAATCATCAACGCTCTAGCTGGGATCTTTCACCAAGGAAAATATACTCGATTCTTTCTAGTTGCCATCTCACATTAACAACTTCTCATGGTTTTTTCACTTTTTTTTGCAAACTAGTTTCTATTGGTTTTTATGGTCTAGTTTTTCATCACGGATTATTAGCATGTCATTCTCAAACACTGGTTTTTTTATATATTTTACTCATTTTACAATGCATGCAATATAACTATACATAGGTAATAGACACAACAATGCTCATTATGTCTGTAAACAATCCATGTCTTTCTAGTATTGTTCTCTTTATGTTTTTGAAGAAGCCTCTAAAAAGTAAATCTCTGGTACTCAAAGTATTTACCAATAGTAATGGTGAACTTTTTGTCTTCAATGTTGGAATTATGGGATCCCAAAGTGCTTTTTGATGAAAAGGAGCTATCAATATAATATTAGTTATCACTAATGGAATTACATTTACGAAGCTTACAAAAAAAAATGTATGGTATCTCTTGTTAACAATATTACAATCACCTACTTAACGTGGCCTTTGCATTTAGATTCTAATGTGTATGGTATTTTCTTTAATAATTTTTCCCAAAAACAAATTTGACTTTCATTACAAATTTATTTTCCTAATTAGATCAATTTACCCTTCTTTTGCACATTTATCTTACTAATCTTTTTAGATATGTATATCATTTTATAAAGTTATATGTGTGTAAATTAAACTCTCCATCATATCAAGTAAATAAATGTAAATAAAATAGGAAGAAGACCCCATTTTAAATGGATTTAATAGAATAAGGATAAAATTAAAATATAGATTTATAATCTCATTTTTGTTTTGTGTAGAATGGGCATTTGGAATATAAAACTTTAAAAAATAAAAATTTAATGGTTAGAGGAAGATTGCATAAAATCAAAAATCATAAAGATATAATTTTTTTTAGGTTGATATTTTTATTATTATTAAATTGAATGGAGTTTAATTGATTATGAATATTTTTTAATCCAAAATTTCATAATTTATTTAATTTGGAATTTAATTTTGGACTAACACAAATCCATCAATATATGTTTGCTGATGTATAATTTATGAACAATTTGGAACCACTCCACTTGTAATATTTCCACTAAGCCATCAAATAAGCCACATCAAGTTTAATAAACAAGTCATTTGTGATAAGATATTAGACTCAAGGATATTCTTGTCAAGCTTAGAGAACAAAATTATATCCTTTAAAGCTTCCCATGATTTCTAATGGTGGGAATTACATCATAAATATTCCTAGCTTAGAAAACACCCTTCAAGAAGAATCTCCTAGATGAAAACTAGGTTAATTCAACTCAATTTTTTCCTTCAAAGGAAGTAAGGGAGACCACCAAATGAAATCGTTATTACAAGATATGGCAATTTGTTGAGATTCTCCACATTAGCTTAAGCCTTAAATATCACCTCAGTCTTTGTCATAAAATTTATAGAATATATGATCTTGACCAAAGTTGACAATAATGACTAGACCTAAAAGGCTATCCTCATATATGTTTGTGTGTATGTGTGTTTATGCATAATAACCTTATAATTTTATTTCCCCTTCATACCTATGATAACTGACTTGGAATATAAGACCTATATAGCTTGGTATGTTGACCTAACCAACACAAGCTACCTTAATATTTGGATTGCAATAAAACTCTTAGTTCACCTTATGGAATCCCTTATTTCCCTATAATATGATATAAACAAATTCATGAAGTATATTATCTATTGGTTGATAGGTTACATGAGAAGGGAATCAACAAAATGAATAATAGATACATGAGGAACATAGATAACTTTAGAACAAACTTGAAATCCACTTGCTACAACCAAAAATTGAGAAATCCATTTGTCCACCTTTTTAAGTTCAATGAGACTTGGAAGGTGAAGAAAACCCAATAAACTTGAATGCCTAACAATATTGAATGTAAATTTAGTTCTTACTAATAAAATAATATTAAATGGAATTTTTGTGTTAACCAATAACATCAGGTCTTAAGTTGGATTTTAAAACCGAAGGCTTCTGCAAAAATATAAATATAATCCAAGTTGTTGAAGTCCATTAACTACTTTCCTCCATAATGGTTAGAGAAGACTCATTAAGAAAATTCTCAATGACCATATAGCCATTGGTTATAGAAGTACCCTTAATTAAAAAATGATGTGATGTCAGAAACATTAAGGGGAAACCTTATCTTATATTGTCTCATCATCCCTCACACCTACTCACACAATGTGCTCTCATCATGTCGCTTCATCACAACCAACATTAGTTCTTGTAGCAGACAATGCATAATAATAAGTTAAAAATATATTTATTATGTAATACGATCATCAATAGTAGATACTCCAAACCACTATTGAATTCTAATAAGAAATTGCAACACCTACACTAGTGTGGGCTAAATTTGGTGCAATGTCTAATTTAATTTTCCCTTAACTAAATTGGACAATAAAATGTAATCTTATCTCATAATCACTTGTAATAGTTAACTGAGTGTGTTAAACTCAGTTAGCTCATGTATTTCGAGTTGAGGGTGGTTGGTGAGGAATGCAGAGTAATTCTATTAGTTGTGGAGTTTGAATTACAATTGGTGCATTAGTTTAATGCATGAGTAATCAATTAACTTAGTTAGGTGAGTTAGATTCAGTTGAACTAGTTGTAACTATTTGTTGCACTAGAGAGATATCAAGTGAATTAAATATTATTTAATTCAGAATCAGTGATTTTCCATGCAACTGATGATTTATTATTAATAGCTGCATGTATATCAGTTCCAATAGAGACCCAGTTGACACAAACATTAAAGGGAGGTTAACTATTAGTTGTGTGATTAGTGGGTTTCCTGGATGCAACCATACATCCATTAGATTTCCCATGATTCTTGTGCAGTTTAGGAAGGTCAAAATTCCTAAAGAATAGGGATTGCATTCATCGTGATAGGTTCTTTAGAGGCTGAGAATTGGCAGAGTGCAAGAGACTCTTGTGAGAAGAGTGCATTGTAATTTTTTCATGATTCCATGGTTAATATAAAATAGAAGATAGAGGGGTTTTAAGTAGCAAGCTTTTCTCGGGAAATTATATGTGTGTGGTTTGATTTTATTCTTTCTCAGCTTCATGTAATTGGCGATTGTGTTTAATTTCCGCAATTGATTTGTAGAAGCAATTCAATATCTAGATTTCGTACATTGTTAGATAGGATTGAATCCATTGATATCATATGTTTGTATAATTTCTACAACCACCATTATTAACCTAATAATCTTGACTCTTTCACCCAGTCAAAATTTTTGAATTAAAACGATTGCCACATTACTTATTTACTTAAATGTGTTTTTTTTTTCATGCTGTATATGTTTTTCCTATGCCATATTATAATAATTGAAATTATCTATGTTCTTATTATACCATATTATAATATTTATAGTTATTATCACCATTGATGTCGAGAAGTTGTAAAGGAATTCCTAATTACATTTATTTTCACTATATGTCTACTAGTTGTAAAGGAATTTCAAAATATGTTAAAACTCTCACATAGTAAAATGTTAATAACCATAAGTCTTCTATATTTATATAATTTTAATAAAATCCATTAATTGCTATATTGATTTGGAGTTTGTTTATATATATATATATATATATATATATATATATATATATATATATATATATATATATATATATATAATTTTTGTTGTCAACTACTTTTATATGATAAGGAGATACTAAGCAACAACGTTGCATATAAGACTTATTAGTGTGATTTTAAATTTACTTTATTTAAAATATATTTGAATCTATGTCCAAAAACAAAGAGAACAACATAACCGTTTCATATTTTAGGTGGAATTTAATGCCATTTCCATGTATTAAAATTTACTAGTATAAAAAGGAAAGACTAAGATATTTATTTTGTACAAAGGGAAACCTCTAGAGAGAATGAAATCTATGTTTTGTGCGAAGCAAAAAGTTTTACTGTATAATAATAATAATAATTTGTTTTCTTTTAGATAATAATAATATTATATATATATATATATATATATATATATATATATATATATATATATATATATATATATATATAAGATTATATATTTTAAATAGTTTTTATAATTTTATACAATACAATAATTAATATTTTAAAATTGATTTTTATTTTTTGTAAATTTAATTAATAGTTTTTTAATAATAAATATATATATATAATTGCATTCACGCATTGTTAAAATTTGCATAGCCATTGTTAGGGGTTTAAGATAAATCTTTTAAGTAAAAATGTGCAAAGTGCCCTACCCAATAGGGAAACCAAGGCCTCGTTGCCTAGTATATGGTTTATACATCACAATAACTTTATCCAAATCCTTCCCATGGAGGGAAACCAAAGTTACCAAACAAAAAGGACTAATTGCATAAACTTCTATAGTATGAAAAGACCGCATAAGCATTTATAATACCTGAAAACAAAGGGGAGGGGTTTGCAAGAGTAAATTCAATCTAGTGTGTTTGACTAAGCAATCGACTAGGCTTCATCTTCAGAAAGAGAAGTTGGTGCATATTTGGAGGAGTCGAGCCCAACAACATGGAATATTACTTCATTCTTCTTCGCCCTCCAAGTGAGCATTGTGATTATCCTTCGGTTTTTCCTATCCAGGGAAGTTATGTTCTCGACGAGTCAATGGTGAGCTAAGTGCCCTATATGGCATTGGCTATGAGGCTCTTTGTATGTCAATATATCTATTTTTTCCTCTGTAATTTTAAGTTCCAATCTCTAGAGGAAATCTTGGCACCAGGGTCATGCATGTATTCTTTGACCACCTAATCTAGTTGTTAATTATCAAGCTATTTTCTGAGCTGACGAGTCTGCCTTTCCAGTTTATTGAAGACTTTTTTATTCTTTATTGAGGTTTATAAGTGATATTCCAATGTTTCCTTTGTAGTCATGATTACCCATGTTCTTCAGTAACCGATGTAGAGAACTAAGATATGACAATTGTAGGTTAGCATAGCACAAACTCTGACCAATTTGAAGTGTATAAGAGCGTACTAGGTGTGAAAGTGGAGAAATACGAGGGTGATGAGCCCTAGTATTGAAATAAGAATGTTGCAACTCCTGAGACTATCGAATTAAAATATCAAGTCGAGGTTCATACAAAATTTAGAGGGCCATCACTATATGTGCAACATGCAATGTGTCCTTCTTTCGTTGATCTAATGTAATGAAGTGAATGTCATGAAATCAAGGCCTAAATTAATTGGAGAAATGGAAATGTTGCTCTAATCATAATAAACAAAAATGATGCTCGCTCAAATGTAAATTCTAATCCTAATTGCATAAATGTAAAGGTTGTACAATTTGCAAAAATGTAAACGTTAAGCTACTTACAAAATGTAAATGTTGCATTGAAAGGAAACCTAGTCTATGGGATGGAAATAACACTGCTTAAAATAGAAGCCCTAGATTAAGAATAAAGAAAGAAAACTAATCTAACTTGCATGAAGGAAAGAGCATGTAATTAATCACTATATTCCAAATAGGTTAGATCCATCAACATAGTTCATCAAATACTTAATGTGGCAATCAAGAAAATCATTATTGTGCTATCCAATTCATAAATATGTCCACTACCCCAAATTGTTGAGATGTATTGTAGGGGTAAAAATGCAAGTCCTAAGTGGTATTTAGTATTCCCCAATCATGGATTCGGATCGTAGGGGTCATTATTCAAGCCTAAGAGACAAAAACCAAGCTTTTGGAGCAAATCTGGTCAAGTTTACACTTGCTACAAGACTCTTACTCCTCAAGATAAATTGTTAAATTCCAAAGAAAATCAAATGAAAACGAGATGGGAAAATTTTTATTATTAAGTAGAATTTCCTAGGACTCCATTACAAGTGGAATCACTCAACAATACCCCTATTAACATGTGCTAAAAAATCGCAGAATATTACGACTCTAAAAACAAGAAATTTAAGAATTAGTGAGCTAGTTAACCTACCAAATGCCTAACCTAATCAAGTGAAAATGCTATGGGGTAAATTTTTTTATTAACTTGAACGTTTTTAGGACTTAATAGAAGTGGAATCAATTAGATAGCCTCATTAACATGTGCTAAAAAATAGCAGAAAATTACTACTATTTTTTTTTTGTAAGCTTCGCAGGACTACATCTTCATCATGTCCAATATATCACCCCGATCATGGTAATGAATTGAAATGGTAACTTCACATCAAGGAGTGCCTTAATAGAGTACTCGATCACCATCTATCCGAGACCCCGTGGACGAAAATTACTACTATTTTTCTATAAGAGACTTTTAGAAATTCTAGCTTTGTGAATTAGTAAACCAATCCAAGTAGTTCAACGATGAATATGAATTTTCAAAGTTTTTATAACGATTCATCATGCTCGTGACTTTGTAAATAGATTTCAAAAAAACTCACTTCAATCATTTAACCAATATGACCTACAACAAAACAAGCATGAATAGTAAATGTAGAAATAAGAGATGTGAGTGAAAAAGACATTCAAAGAAAATAAAGTGATTGTACAAGAGGGCTCTGAGTATCCTGGGATGGAAAAGACCAAGGATAATCAGAGTCATATGAAGGAAAACAAGCTTTAGAATCTAAAAATTGCACCAAACTTCATTATTTAAATCAATCCAAGTACATCCCTGCTAGAAATGAAAGTGGAGCTTCTAAATAACAAGTTTTCTACACAAGAAGACTAAAAAAACATGCCCCTAAAGGAAAATTCGAATTGGTGCTTATAAAAAATTATGGGGAATGTCATAATTGAAATAAGACATCTTTCCCCTCCAAAATCCATCAAAAAGTGGATTTGGTTCTCAACACTAGGAATCTTCATTTAATGATAAGGAACACATTCCTAGATTTTCTCAATCAGTGGAGCTCTAGAATTTTTCAATAATTTCATGATATTTTGTTCATTTATTTTCCTATATTGGTCCAACCTATAGTAGGGACAAAGACCCTATATTATCTCATTCATGATTTACTCAATATTCTCTCTATATTCTGCAAAAATAAATAATATTAGGCACATAATATGTAATTATCTCTAAACATTCTTAAGAACATATTAAAGCTAAAAAAACATTATTAAGTGTACAAGGATAGATTTAATATATCCTTTGTGTCTCTAAAAAAGGTTAGATGGGCGTTAGTTTGTGTCTAATACGGAGGCCCATTAGAGGCAAAAGCTATGAGGGCTGACCGGAGGGGGAGAAGGATGAGAGGCTCGAGGATGCAAGGGGAAACCCAATGTTAGGGTCCTATAAAATATAGGATTCATAATTTTGAATTGAATTATGATAGTCTTGTAAAATATGTACATACCTTTATTTCTGCAAGTTGTTTTCCCATATTTTGAAAAAAATCAAAAATCAAAAAAATCAAAAAAGAAGGTAAAAAGTCCTAAAAGAAAGATCAAAGGACTTAAAAAATATAGATCCCCAAAAGAGAAAAGATCAAAATAAAACATGAACGTGTGCAAGTCCAAATGCCACTACTTTTTACTTTTTGCAAATGATTATGGCAGAATGTCAATAAATGCCATAATTCATGATGAGTTAAATTGTTTAAAGTTGACTTGTCCATGTTTTAGATAGTGAATAAAGTTTTGTCAGACAGTTTAAACCTGACAAATCAGTAGATAGGTAGAGAATAATGAGGAGCTCATCAGTTTAATCTGAGCCCTCGGATGAAATAAGGTAGAATTTGATAATTTTATGCTTTCAGAAGAATAAAATGTTTCAAGGTAGCAAGCTTAAATGCACCTACTAAAAGGAAGAAAAAATGTTAGAGTAATGTTGGGTAGGTAGAAATAAGTGGGAAAAATCATGTAATATTCATCACCGGGCAAAAATCACTAATTTCTCTTCCCCCATAGGTATTCAGTATTCTAAAATTCCAGTCAAAGATGCTCAGAGCATTTCTCTGACTTCTGTTGGAATCGGACCCAAGGCTTAATGACTAGATAGGGGAAAATTTTGAATTCTTATGATAAAATCCCCTTTACCATTATTTATTCTTCATTCATACATTTAATTCATCTTCATAAGTAAATAATCCTTCTTACTTAATGAAAACTTAAAATCCCATTTAATTAACTTCCTTCATTCATAAAAAATATAAAAAACACTCTATCCTAAGTAAAATTGGTGAAATGATGAAATAATAAGATTTGCTTTTATTTATTCACTCTACTTGGTCATTTAGTGTATTTTTGTGTATTCCATCTCCCCTTGTCATATTAACTTTTAACTTATGCCATTAATTCCCTAAAAATACCTTATCCTATCTATATAATTCCCTTTATCTAAAATACCCCCTAAAATCCACTATTACAAAAGTTTTTAGACCAAAGTTATTATCCACATGCTAAATTAAAAACCCAAATAATACCCCCTTTGGTTTAAAACTAACTTTAATTAATAATCCCCCCCCCCCCCCCCCCCATGGTTATTAGACCCTTCAACAAGTCTAAAAACTATATAATAAAGTAAAAATTGCGCCAAATGTGTTTTATTAAGACATATTGCAAATATTTCGGACAAAACATATTTAACCCCACTCATCAAACGTATATCCTAAGTTTTTGAATCAAATCAACTGTTTTTATAAAGGTTCAAAAAACTTTAACCCCGCGCATATGCATAAAAGCTCGCACCTTTGCAAATACATGCATTAACCTCTCCCCCTCATCTTTTATAACCCAAAGTTTTATTGAAACAGACTAAGGTTTATTTCAATAAAACTAAGCCCTTTTTCGTATCCATATCTTCACCATGTTATATAAAACCTCAAGCTTTATATAATTAACCCATGATATATGTAAACCATCACATCCTGCCTCTATATTAAAGCTTTTCTTAAAAGCTAAACGTAAATGGGTAAACATACAACCCTGCCTCATGTGCCTCTGCCCTTGTATATAAAACTCTTTTATATATAAAAATACCATTATTTAACCCTTTTAACCATATGTATAAATCCCGACTTTACATATATGAAACCTTTGATAAACCCCGCTTATACATTCAAACCCCGGTCACACCATCTTTTTGGCCGCATCTTCCAAGCAAATCATGATCGTTCGCTCCCATTTGCTAGATCCAACGGTGAAAAAACGATATTGTGCTCACAAACTGTTCGTCCACCTAAAGCCCAAACAGACGCAAAATGGGTTGTTTCATCAAATCCACCTCCTGTGACATGGCGAAAATCTATTAGATCGCATTCTTTTCAATATAAACCACTTACCACCAGAATTGAATGCAAAAACTGATGTCGGTTTCACATTTTAAAATAAAAACCACTCCCTCCATATGATGAGACCTGCATTTAATGCATCTATGATAATTAAAAATCAAAGTTTAAAACCTTTTTTATACTATTTCTGATGTTTATTTGTGCATTCCGGACTATAAAAAACTTTTGCTTGACTGTGTAAGAACCCTTTACTCAAAATTGTCGATTTATACCTAGAGAAAATCAAAATTTGACCACAGATTCCCCATCGAAGATCAGTAAAGCCATTCGTTGCAGCAACGATCCAAACCAGTCCTCAGATTAAACGAATATCTTCTCAAGAACTCTTCAAGCAACCAAATACCTACGTTTAAAGGTATTTCTCGACAATCAAAACCTACAATTTCAAGTTTAGACCAAGAATTATTAAACCAGGCCTGTAATTAAGGGGTTTTCCAAGGCAAGTTACCTAAAAAATCCCGAAAAAGAGGCCAAACCCTCGCCAATTTTTCCTAGAAATTTCTAAGTCCGAAAGAATCACTTTTTAGCCAATTTCCTCAATTTGTGACCTCTGAAGATTAATTTCAAATACAGAAAAGGGTTTAAAGCCTTCAGATATCTTAAAAAACCCTTTTTGCAGTCAATCTATTCAGGAAACCCTCGTTTTCTGTCTTATTCCAGTTTATACCCTATGATAAAGAACAAAATTCCTGCAAACAATTTAAGCTTACAGTAGTTAGTCCAAAATGACCAAAAAGCAAATCACAGCTAAACCTGAAGGTTCTAAACCAACCAAACCTGGAGGATCCAAACCTCCTGAATCTCTAACACCTAAATCTGTTAAATCTACTCCAACCCTCACTGTTAAATCCACTATATCAGTAAATCCCTTTTAGCCACCTATAGCTGCTGAACAAACCTTTCCATTGACTGATATGGACTACAAGATTGTTGATCCTGTTGTAGAATTAAACCTTTTAGAAATACATAATTGGTGCTATGATAAATACTTATACAAGGATGAAATGCCTATTTGGGAGACTCATTTGCCCAAATATGTAGTTACATTGACCCACCCTAGACAAGGCCTTGTTAGATTATGCCAAAAGCATTATGAACCAAACCAAAGGGCCATTGTTAATGCAGAAAGAGAAATCCTTTTTACCATTACAGCAGAGTCAATAAATCAAATGCTGCAATTACAGTCAGATCCTCAATCGGTCCCCCTATCTATAGAAGCTTTGACTTAGATGTAATTAGGCCTGGATTTCCCAAATAAGTTTATGATATTTCAAAACTTTTTGCCTTCCCATGTTGACATTCCTAAGTTAAAACCTCCTTATTCCACTTCCAAATTTCCTGAAGGGTCTAGGCATATTATTTAAATGCTATCTTTTATACCGGGATACTTTACAGATGGATTCACTGATGAATCCATTCTTGGCTTTCTATCCACCTTATCTCCAGGACAACCTCCAGCAATAATTTTTTATTATGACAGATTCATAGCAGACAGTATTCATCATCAGCTTACCAAACTACCCACTGAAGGGGTTTTCAGATACTCTTCCTACTTGTTTCACTTGTTTTTATTCTTCCAAGCTGATAATTTTCCAAATTCATTGCAAAATATGGACTTGGAGAGTAAGCCTTTATCTATTGTCTTCTGGACTTCCTCGCTAAGGAAAGAGAGTAGTGAATTCACTTATATAGATTTTTCAGACCTTTTCCTCCATCCAGCAATGAACATTTTGTACAAAGTAGAGCAGCCCGGAGTCAATGAAGAAATGAAAAGGATCTTGCAACTACCAGAACATAATAAAATGGGAGACTGGTTTCTTTATGAAAAGCATATAGAGATAATAATTTTTTGATCCAACTTATTACCTTATAAGTTTCCAAAATACATGAACATGAGAATTTTTGCATTGGAATATTTAAGACAGATTCTCAATTACGACTCTATTAATTTCTTAGCTGCAAAGAAAAAGACTCAATTCAAGCTGAAGAATCAGGTTGGTCCTTTCATCATAATAACAAAGAGGCAGAAAAATAAATCTCAAAGAGACTAGTAGAGCTCAAATTTCAAGAAAGTTTTCCTTGGAACTATGATCCTCAAGGGATCCTGAGCAATTTAAGGGTAAACTGTAAACTTACACCCTTCATAAATGAGCCCAAGCCAGAGATTGAGAAGTTTTCCAATCAAGAATATTGGGTGGAGAACACACTGATAGATACAGTCACTAATATAGAGACAGTAGGAAAAATGGTTACAACACAAGCCCTGGAAGTTGTAAAGTAGCCAAAGACTCCAGCCAAAAGAAGAAGAGAAGAAGGAACATACACAGCAGAAAAAACTACAGAAACAAAATTCAAACTGATTTATAATAAAAGGCTTAAATTCAGTTCAATTGGGAAAGAAAAGGTAATTGATGTTGAAGATACAAATGAGCCAGAGGTAAATAATGATGAAGCTACAGTAATAATCAATGAAACTCTTGCAGAGATTGAAAAATAGCAAACAACAGGTAAAAATGATACTCAAATGATTGAAAAGACACAAAATATGGAGCCCTCTTCCTCACAAACAACTGAGGAAAAATACTTAGATATCAAGGAAAAATATAAACAGATAAAGCAGAAGAATGAGGAAATTAAATCAGAAATATATTCTCAATTCCTCAAGAAAAAACCAGGGAATCAAAATAGGCTACTGATAGCCTTTGAATATTCTACAAACAAAATGATTAGACTAAATTGAATTTCATAAACATAGCTCTGAAATGTTGTATTCAATTGTGGTAACAAAGGCAATGAGTGCTACTAAGTTGCAAAATATTATTCTTAACATGCAGGATCAAATGAAGCTAGACAAAGGATCTTTGTATGCAAAGGACCTAAGGATTAAAGCCTTAGAGGATTTAATTTTACAGGTGGGATATGATCCCTCAAATGTTCAAGCAACAGAATTGTTGATTACGAAAAAGAATGATGATATTTCAGCTTTGAGGAAACAACTTAAGCTTCCTCAAAGTGAGCATCCATAGACCAAAGAAATCCTTCAAGAGCAAAGTGAAAAAGAAGAAATGATGAAGCTCATCCTCAAATTAACTGCTCAGATCAAGGAAATAGAATCCCAAATGGACCAGCTTGTCCAAGAAAAAGAAACTGTGAAAGATACTGACACTCCTATCATTCCTTCAGTTATACAAGTGATTACCACAGCAGTGACTTCCACATTAGGAGAAAAACTAGCAGCAAAGGAACCACTGTCAACTACAGTGCCAGTGAGTTCAACTACTACTTCAAACATAGATTCTTCTTCAACACAGGTTCAACAAACAGATGGAGCAGGTCAGATTCTAAAATCTATGGAGGAAATGTCCTTGAACACTAATGAAATCAATAGCCTAAAGAAGATGATTGATAATCTTGAAGCTACAAATAAGTTAGCTCAAATAAATGCTAAAACCCATGAACAGAAGGCAATTAGACTTGGGGAACAAATCAAGGCTTACAAAAAGAGCTAACATTCATTGAACAAATTGTATTTGTAAAGAACCATCTATGGACAAACATAATTGAAGGCATTCACACTCAATGGCCTTCAATTCAGATTATATATGAGCAGAGAAACTTATTGTTAGCAACTTAGGCAAAGATTCAAAAGACGAAGGATGAGTTAACTGATAAGCCAGCTCAGGCTTTAAAACTCATCACATTCTTGAATAGCAAGAACAGAGTAGAATTGGAAGAATTATAGGTATTGGATAGAACAAAGACCATTTTACAGATTGAAAAGGTGGTAACAAAGAAAATTTTGATGAACTACCTGGAAGAGAAGTGTGAATGAATGAACATTGCCATAACAAAGTTTATGGTGAAATATACAAACTTAAGACAAAAGGGTTTGCCAAACATTCATGTCTTCAATGAAAAATTAATGCCCCAAAAATATTATGATAAGAAGATCAGGGAATTTTCCAAGGAGCAAGTCAGCAAACCATTGCCACAAGGTACTCCCACAGGAAAAGTCCTCCTTCAACACTTTGAAGATTTGTTCTTTATACAACATGAGATCAAACATATTTTTGTGTTCAAACCCAATTTTGCTAAATACACGGAGGCAGATGAGAATTTTAGAAAGCTAAAGAATGTCAAAATTCCCAGTGAAGAACAGTGGCAAACATTTACAGATTTAATGTAAAAATGAGAGGTAAAAGAGTGAAGAAATTACCTTGAAAAATAGTCAAGAAGAAACAGTGAAGTAAAATGACAGTTTTCTGATTTTTTACTGCAAAAAGAAATATTTTTACAGCAATAAAACAATGGAAATATTAGTCAAAAGTGTATCAGAGTTAAAGAGTAGCATTAAAGAGTATCAGGTGAAAGAGTATCAGCTAAGGCAACTCAAATGAAGATATTTTCTAGCAGCCAGCAAAGCAGGACAACTAATCACTCAAAATCTCCTTGATTAGATAAAGTAGTTCTATTTATTTTGGATAAGAGGACAACTTGCTGATTTGTTAAGGAGTTGTCCCTCTTATTTTGTAAAGATATTTTCTATTTCCTAAAGATATTCTTAGATTTGTCCTAGGATATTTGTAACTACATTTTGTATAAATACTTCTACATTAGAAGTATTGACTGTGGAATAAAATTGCTAAACTTTACTATAGAAATTTTTGTTGAACATTGGCGGCTATTATTTGTTGATTTCGAAGTAGCAGGACAAAGCTAAACTGGCATCATAATTCGGGATCCCTGTGATAAGCTGATGAGTGAAGTACTCCCTTCTTGTCATTTTTTTCTTTTCTGAGTTTCGTGCAATTCATTATATGTTTGTTCTATCTGAATGTATAACTAGGAATATTACTACAGGTTAGTCTAGTGCTCCCTGCTTTTAACTAGTTACCATTTTAATGTTTTCTGCTAATTTCAGGTGTTAGGAATCCTTGATTGCTCCTATTCCTGTTTGACCCCTGCCTCATTCTTCCATTTTCCGGATCAAAGGATCTTTCATTGCCCTTTATCCCAATCATACCATTTCACCAAAAAATACTTTTCCAAATCTCTGAGGGTTATCTATCTTGCCCTAAATACATTTGTACCTTTTTGGCCTTGACTTCTAGTGTTGCTAGCTATATTTAAACTCCATAGCCCAATGGACAAGTGGATTTCTCTCTAGTTTACCTCTAAGTTATTTTTTCCCACCAAAACCTTTAAAAAACAAAACTAGTTGTTCTATCATAACTATCCTAAAAACATAAATAAAAAACAAAGATAAATCTTAAAGAGAAAGCCCTCTCTGAATTCTAGGAAGGCGAGATCCTAGAATTTGAAGTAGGTTTGTGGTTACCTCTAGTGTTCTTAGACTAAAAACTCAAATCCCACAACTTAAGAAATTACTAGAGAGATAACATACTAGCGACCATACTGGGGAACTAACCAATCTCCAGTCTTAAATTTAGTATTAAAGGAAGATCTTTCAATTATATTTTTACTTTAAGATTATTTTTATAGGTTGTGGGTATTCAAAATAGTCATTCTGGCTTCTAGGAAAACCTGCTATACTAGGTCTAACCCAAATCCTAAGCTTGCAGTTATAGTAGATAACCCAGATTAGAATGGAAAAAAGAAAAAACAAATTGTCAATTTAGAAATTGAAGTACCATTAAGGAAATAAAATTCTTTTCCCAAAGAGTTAGTTATTTTAAATGACATTGATTTTGATCTAAAGTTTGAATATTCATTGTTTAAAACTAAATCTAAAACTGATTTGAAAATTACTGTTATAGATCCTGTTTTCCTTCCATTTTTGAATGCAAAACAGAAAAATATTTCAGTAGGAGCAAATTCAAATAAATATTAATATCAAAATACAGTTGAAAATATTAATGTTTCATGATTAAAGATATCAATGAAGCTATTGAATTAGCTCATTTGTTGTCTTACATAAAACCTCCAGTTTCTCAATTGCACACAACAATAATAACAACAACAGATTCATCTTTATATGTTGTCACTTCATTTATAGATACTTCAGCAAGTTCATCTACAAACCATTTCATTCCTAAGTTGCCTTTGCAGCCTAGGATATTATTTCCTTCATCCACTCAATCCACTGCATCCACTACTTTACATTCAGATTTTATAAGCATCACATCTTTATTTCCCAACAATTCCATTTACATACCATCTTCATTTCCCAGCTCTTCAACTACATTTGTTAATTCATTAGCTACCATATCCAGCACTGCCCCTATCATTACTGTTATACCTCCCAGCTCATTCCCCTTGTTTTACCCCAAAACCTCCATGATATGCCTCAAGATTACCAAAAAAATGTACCACTGTTTAATGGCATTTCAAAATATACTGCTCAACAACATGTAACTAAAATGACAGATTACTATGAAATTTATGAAATTGATGAGTCAAATGTCCAGATGAGGTTATTTTCCCAAAGTTTGATAGGAGAAGTTAAAAAATGGTTAAAAAATTTAACTGCTGGTAGTATAGCTGATTTAGCTGCATTTCATAGAATATTTTTAAATAAATGGGAAAGAAAAAAGAACCCCCTTCAAATTTTGTCTGATTTTGATGCTTTGAAAAGATCTCCTACTGAGTTTTTCCAAGACTATTGCACTAGGTATAACAGTGTCTATAATTCTATTCCTGCAACTCTTAAACCTACACCTTACTCTGCTCTGCTCAAATTCCCTGATGAATTTGATATAGATATGGTCTATCAATTAAGAGAAAGAGATGCTCAAACCTTAGAACAGATGCAATTAGATGTTGTTAGTGTAGAAATCAACATTTTAGTTAGGATGGCCAGACTTAGAAATGAAAGAAGAGTTACAATTAAAGAGGAAAATTCAAACTCAGATGTTAAATTGGATTTCTTTGCTAAAAGTTTAGAAAGGGTGGTAGAAAGATTAGATAATATAGATAGAAAAACTCAATGGGATAATCAACCACATATTAGAAATCCCAATTTCAGAAAAAATAATAACCCTGGAAAAGCTAAAGAAGCAACTCCAGATCAAAACATTAGGCCCCCATTCCAGGAGAACTATGCTGAAATTTCTCAAAATAATGACAAAGATGAGGATGACATCAATCATCTAATGGGAAAATATGAAAACAATACCATTTTCCTCACTCAGGAAGATCTGGAACTATTTGATCTTCAACAACTCAAATTAAACTCCAGCGAATTCTTTGACTACAAACAAGGTTAAGACTTTTCCATTAATGAAATTCACAGTTAGTATAACCTTAGAAACAAGAAAAATAATGAATCTTCTACTAAAAACAATTCCCAAAATCAAAATAAGAAAAATGTAGAAGCCCCAAAAACAAAAGTTTTGCAAATTCTCCCAAGGGAAAATAAGCAAAATTCCAATCCTTCTAGTCCTAAAAAATCAACAAGTCCCAAAATTGTTGATATTACTGATGAAGTAGCTCAATATTCCAAAGATGCACATAAAGCTAATACTCCTAAAGCCTCTATTTCAGTAAAAACAACAAATTCTGATCCTAAAAAGATTTCTGTTGATTCTAAATCAGCAAATCCTAGAACAAATAATTCCAGAACACCTGCTGATAATTCTAAGTCTGATAAAATTTCTGCTACCACATAAATAGTCCCTGAAAAGAAAATTAAAAGTAGCAAAACTCAAGAAACTCAGACAAAGAATGCCAAGAAAATTGAAGATAAAAATACAACTGTTGAAAATCAATAAAAACCAACTAAGATTACATTTACTAAAGATGAATTAGTTCAAATTAGTAAATCTCAATCCTCATTTAATATTCAGACTGAAATTGCTAAGTTAAAAATACCTATTCCTTCAACAGAATTGGTTAAAAATGACTTATACAAATCAACTATAACTGAAACTTTGAATATGAATGATGGTGAAGATGCCATTAATTTGAATGATGATCAACCTGAGTTGATTTTTGGCCCTGATGCGAATGAAAAGCATTCAGATGGATCAGTCCCTCCTTTCTTGATCCAGGTGGATATTGGTGGTCACCCACCTATTCCACTTGGGGCTCCACCATTGTCTATTTCATTTTTTCA
Organism: Pinus albicaulis; assembly: GCA_034641835.2. Classification (NCBI taxonomy): domain Eukaryota; kingdom Viridiplantae; phylum Streptophyta; class Pinopsida; order Pinales; family Pinaceae; genus Pinus; species Pinus albicaulis. The sequence goes on from CM076579.1 coordinate 1,552,793,647, forward strand.
GTTTCGGCACAGTTTACTATTTTTAGCAGTTTTTTGGGTCCTAAACTTCCGGAGCCGTTTTGAGGCCCTAAACGACGTTTTTTTGGGAAAAAGGAGAGCAACATGGGTCCACATGGGTCCATAAACCAATGTTACTCATTCCAAATTTGTAGTCCTCGGATAGATCTTTCTAACGAGGTATGGTACGCGTCAAACGGAGATCGTATGCCAAAGTTACGCCCCTGGGAAGTTGAAACACCAATTTACCCAAACGGGGCCCATAGTTTTGGCGCTTCATCTCCTAGGGTTAGGGTTTTGGCTGTTTAGGATTTCCCATTGTTTCTAAATGATAAATAGGCCCTCGAGCCTCATTGTAACTCAATTCAGAGGCCTGTAGCCACCACATCTCTTCTCAGAGATAGCTACCAGCGCCCTAGCTAGTTTTATTTCCATTCTGTCTGTAAGAAAATTTCAGTTCTTTGATATTAATGAAATGAAGTGTTATTTCCACTGCATCTATGTATTTATGGTTATATGTTTATTCTGTTGCGTTCCTGCATAAATCTGGATCAGTGGTATCAGAGCGGTCTGCTTTTTCTCGATCCTTCTTTGCATGTCCCCAACGAGGTCGGGGTATAAGGAGCTAGGGCTTGATCTGGTGGAACCTTTGCAAGATCAGCCTCGCAAACCTCGACGGACGCCCATGGGGGACGAAAAGAAAGATGATGGAGCAGGAGATCCTATCAAAATATTGCTCGAGGAGGCCCTCGAAAAACAAAGGAACGCGATGATGGATAACTTTGCTCAGATCCTTCAACGGCTACCCACCGGCGGCGCATCTGCATCCAGCAGCCACTCTGGAGGCGCGACTCTTTTTAAGGTACAAGTAAATTTTGACATTCCCATATTTGAGGGTCAAATAGACGCAGATGCTGTAGATAAATGGTTGAATCTGTTAGAAGGATATTTCTGGGTTCATGACTTTTCAGACCGGGAGAAGATTATTTTTGCACTCCTCAAAGCTACCCCCCATGTTAAGGACTGGTGGGAAACCTACTGTGAGAACAAGGACCAGAGAGAACCCTCTCTGTTCTCGGTCGTACCAACTTGGAATTCTTTCCGAGACGCCGTCAAGGAACAGTACTATCCTGTGGGGAGCTATGAGGACAAGTACATACAATGGACCACGCTGCGACAACAAAGGGATCAAGATGTGCATGAGCTGACGAATCTGTTCCATACCCTGCGCACAAAGTTGGGTATCAAAGATTCAAAGAAACATCTGGTGCTAAAGTATCGTAGTTGTCTGCACAGATACATTCAGGAGGAAATGGAGTTCCTCGACATCTCCTCGCTTGGTACGGCATACCGGTATGCTGCCAAGATTGAGCAGAAATTCAAACATAAGAAGCGAGACTTTGGATCTGCGAATCAAAAGCAAGGAAAAGGTGCTTCCAAACCGCAGAACAAAGGACAGAGCATGGCGGCTAAAGACAACCCGTCAAAGCCACAAGAAAAGAACAACACCGTAAAGCCAAAGAAGGACACGGAAAAGTGGTGTGAGTTCCATAAGAGCTCCACTCACAACACAAGTGAGTGTCGGGCCAAGCAGTCGCTAGTGGCCGAGATGAGGGCTTCTGAGTCAGATGCATGCTCTGACTCCGAATCAGAACCTGAAAAGGCGAATGAAAAAGGGAAACAGATTATTGATGCGGAGCCCAATGCCACTGTTGCCACTACAAATATCCAAAAGGAGGAACCGGAAGATCCAGAGGAGGAGGAACGTCTCTTCCACTCCCAGATGTGGGTAAAGGGCTCCCCAGTACAGTTCATTGTCGACAATGGGAGCCAAAAGAACCTCATTTCAGCAGACGCCATGAAGTGGTTGGGCTTGCCGACCACAGCTCACACACATCCATACACCATCGGGTGGCTTCACCAAGGACGAGATCTCCGCGTCAGCCGGCAGTGTCGCCTTCCCTAGAGCATCAAGCCCTTCACGGATGAGGTATTATGTTACGTTGCTCCTATTGATGTTTCTGATGTATTATTAGGACAACCATACTTGTGGAAGCGTCATGCTGTGTATGAGTCTCGACCTCGTGCTGTTATTGTTACTTTGGGAAATAAGTTGTATAGGATACCAGAGGTACCACCTCCTGTCGCTATCTCTTTGGTTACTGCAAAACAATGCAGTAAGCTCATTTCCCAAACCAGGAAATTCGTTTTCCTGATGATCCGCCCCCAGGGCAAGAAGAAGACCGTGGCCACGACCTCCAGACAGGGCTCCTCTGCACAACAACAACAAATGGATAAGGTTGTGGAGGAGTACGGGGACATATTCACCTCACCCACAGGGGTTCCTCTGCACTGTCAGGTCAAGCACCCGATTGATCTGACCCCAGGTGCGCCGCTACCTAATGGACCGATCTATCGGCGCTCTATTTTGGAGAATGATGAAATCAAGAGGCAGATTCAAGAGTTGTTGTAGAAAGGTCACATCAGACCAAGTTCATCGCCCTGTGGGAGCCCGATCGTGTTGGTACAGAAGAAGGATGGGACGTGGAGACTCTGTATTGACTATCGGGTGCTGAACAAGATCACTGTTCGGAATAGGTACCCAATCCCACGGATTGATGACCTTCTGGACCAACTCAAAGGTGCAAAATATTTCAGCAAGATCGACCTGAAGTCTGGGTATCACCAGGTACCAATTGAACCCTCTGATGTGTGGAAGACTGCCTTCAAAGCCAAGGAAGGCCTTTTCGAATGGCTGGTCATGCCTTTCGGGTTGACGAATGCTCCCACCACCTTCATGAGGATGATGGATGACATCTTGCAGCCATTCACCAACTCATTTGTAGTGGTGTATTTGGATGACATTTTGATCTTCAGCCAGACTTGGGAAGAGCACCTTCACCACATCCGACAAGTCCTCCAAACACTGCAGCAACACAATTTGTGTGCCAATTTGGAGAAGTGCACTTTTGGCATGACCCGGGTTCAATATCTGGGATACATTATTGATGAAAGGGGGGTGCATGTGGATCCAGCCAAGATCCAAGTCATTCGGGATTGGCCAACCCCAACCACTATAACAGAGCTTCGCAGCTTTCTGGGTCTTGCTAATTTCTATCGGAGGTTCGTGTTGGGATTCTCTCATATCACTTGGCCCTTGAGTCAATTCACCAAGGGAGGAGCGAGAGCAAAAAAATTTTGGTCGGAACCTCAACAGAAGGCGTTCACAGAACTGAAAAACCGCCTCTGTTCTGCCCCAGTGCTCACTTTACCAGACTTGCAACAGCCATTTGAGATCGAGACAGATGCCTCCGACTATGCTATTGGGGCAGTTCTTACTCAACAGGGACATCCAGTGGCATATCACAGCGAGACATTGTCTGAGACAGTTCGCAAGTATCCCACCTATGACAAAGAAATGTATTTCATTGTGCAAGCCTGTCGACAATGGAAGCATTACATTTTGGGAAGGAAACAATCATCCACACAGACCACCGGCCCCTACAGTTCATACAGACACAAGGGAAGTTGCAGAATGATCGCCATCAGAAGTGGTCCACATATCTGCAACAGTTTCATTTGAACATCAAGTACAAGAAGGGTAGCACCAATAATGTTGCAGACTGCCTCAGCCGACCACCAATCATGGCGCTCACCACCGTGCTCAACTCTTGTGGGCACGAGACTTCTGATTGGCCGCTTCTCTATGAGAGTGACCCAGAATTCGGCCACACTTACAAGGCACTCTTGGGGGGCACGCCAGTTCCAAATTTTCACCTCCAAGATGCACTTTTATGTCACCTGGGACACCTTTGTGTTCCTTCAAGCGAGCGTGCCAAGATGATATGGGAAGCACACTACAGTCGAGTCGCTGGGCATTTCGGGGTCAAGAAAACAGTAGCAATACTACAGAAGTATTTCTATTGGCCGAACCTTCGAAAGGATGTCGAGAAGCACATCAGATCCTGCACTGCTTGTGCCATTGCCAAACCGACCATCAAGAAGCAAGGCCTATATACTCCTCTACCTACCCCTAGTCGACCTTGGGAATCCATCTCCATGGATTACATGTCGGGCCTGCCTTCTACTAAGCAGGGAAATGATTGTGTTTTTGTGGTCGTCGATAGATTCTCGAAGATGGCCATTATGGCGGCCTGCAAGAAGAATATCACAGCAGAAGCCACTGCTAAACTCTTCTTTGAACGAGTGTGGGTGCACTTTGGAATCCCACAGTCTATCATATCAGATCGGGATAGCAGGTTCCTCAGCACATTTTGGTCCAGCCTCTGGTTGATGTTGGATACCAAGCTCACCAAGTCCACAGCTTTCCATCCCCAAACAGATGGCCAGACAGAGGTCGTCAACAGAATGATTGTACACATTTTGCACATGTACAATTCAAAGCATCCACGCACATGGGACGAGAGCCTCCCCTATGTACAACATAGTTATAATCGGGCTCTCCATAGTTCAATCGGCCATAGCCCCTTTCAGGTGGGCTTGGGATTCCAGCCACTATGTCCCATTGACGTAGCCACGCCATTTGCAGCTGCTCAGGCCAATTCAGCTCATGTCCAGTCTGAAGTTGACAAAGCCAGTAGCTTCATCGAGCGCATTCAACACATCCGCCAACAGGTTCATGATATATTGGACAGAGCCAATGCTAAGTACAAGCAACGCCATGATCAACACCGAGTGCCACACAACTTCCAGGTGGGTGACAAAGTATGGCTACATTTGCAGAAGGAGCGCCTCACTGGACCCCACCGCAAGCTTCACCCGCTCCGATACGGGCCGTACACCATCACCAAGGCTGTAGGTAACAATGCCTTCGAGCTTAGTATTCCACCATTCCTTGGTCTGCACCCAGTCTTCAATGTGGATCGCCTCCGTCCTTACTTTCCACCTCTACTGGACACCTCGGACATTGCAGAACAACTCACACCAACAGAGTTAAACCCAGACTGCATGGAACAGGCCACCACAGATTGTATCATGGACATGCAAATCAAGAACACTCGTCAACAGCAGATCCAACTGTATCGGGTTGTCAAATCTGGCCAACTCCTGCACCAAGGAAAGTGGTTCACCAGGGACCAAGTTCAGCAGAAATTTCCTCATCTCATGGAGGAACTTAACGCAATGGGAACCATTGCTTCCTAAGGGGGGAGGAATGATCCAGGTGGATATTGGTGGTCACCCACCTATTCCACTTGGGGCTCCACCATTGTCTATTTCAGTTTTTCAGTTTCGGCATAGTTTACTATTTTTAGCAGTTTTTTGGGTCCTAAACTTTCGGAGCCGTTTTGAGGCCCTAAACGACGTTTTTTGGGAAAACGGAGAGCAACATGGGTCCAAAAACTTATGTTTCTCATTCCAAATTTGTATTCCTCGGATAGATATTTCTAACGAGGTATGGTACGCGTCAAACGGAGATCGTATGCCAAATTTACGCCCCTGGGAAGTTGAAACACCAATTTACCCAAACGGGGCCCATAGTTTTGGTGCTTCATCTCCTAGGGTTAGGGTTTTGGCTGTTTAGGATTTCCCATTGTTTCTAAATAATAAATAGGCCCTAGAGCCTCATTGTAACTTAGTTCAGAGGCCTGTAGCCGCCACATCTCTTCTCAGAGAGAGCTACCAGCACCCTAGCTAGTTTTATTTCCATTCTGTCTGTAAGCAAATTTCAGTTCTTTGATATTAATGAAATGAAGTGTGATTTCTGCTGCATCTCTGTATTTGTGGTTATATGTTTATTCTGTTGCATTCCTGCATAAATCCGGATCATTTCTATATCAGTCTTACCATCCATGATCAGATTTTACACAATGCTATGTTAGATTCAAGAGCTTACCATAATTTAATGCCCAAAGCTATCATGGAAAATCTTAATCTAGAAATAACCAGGCCTTATAAAGATTTGTTTTCATTTGACTCCAGCAAAGTTAAGTGCTTAGGATTAATTAAAGACTTATGTGTGAATTTAGTTCAGTACACTGGTAAGAGTATGGTAATGGACATTATAGTAGCTGACATCCCACGAAAGTACGGTATGCTTCTTTCTCGCTCATGGGGAGCAAAGTTGCAAGGATCTCTACAATTGGACATGAGCTATGCTACAATATCAGTGTTTGGTCAACCCAAAAAGATATATAGGGAAAATTTAATGAAATTCATGGACAGTAGTGCTGAGAGATCCATAAATTACCCCATTTATTCTACACCAACTAACCTTGACTCTTTTATTTTGTGTAACTCTGATAGCAATGAAATCCAAACTGAACTGATTGATAAAAATCCAAAACCAAACAATGACAGCATATTTCATGAGTCTCATTGGCACTTAGAATTTGATGGCTATGTAAACAAATCAGGAGCAAGAGCAAGAGTATGGATTACAAATATGGAAACTAATCATTCAGAAGGACATGCCTTCAGACTCAACTTCAAATGTACCAATAACATGGCAGAGTATGAGGCACTCATTCTTCATCTCCAGATCATCAGAAACTTAGGAGGAAAAATAATACTAATCATGGGAGATTCAGAATTAATTATTAAGCAAAAAATGGAGATTATTCTGTTTATAATCCTAGACTAGCCAGATATAGAGATACAACAATTGATTTAACTGATGATTTATTGGAATGCAAGTTTGCTTCTATAGCCAGAAAACAAAACATTCAAGCACACTGTCTAGAAAATTTTTCTAGTACTTGTAACTTACCATTCCAACCAACTCATAGGTATACTGCTAAGGTTAAACATAGACCAATTATCCCAAACAACCTCAAGTACTGGCATATTTTCTCTTAGGATGAACATATTTACCATTTTTGGAATAATGAGGAAGAATTTCAAAATTGTAAAATAGATACAGACTATAATATACATTCAAATTTTGATTGTGAAATAGATAACATAGATGTACATAAATTTAACAAACCAACTGTATTTACTCAATCTAATATAGATAACTTAGAGAATATAGATATTGAGAAAATCATTGAAGAAGAAATTGACATGTTAGATTTAAAAGCTAATTTTTTACCTAAAGGTTTAACCACTTTGGAATATCTTTTTTATTCCAATGATATGCCTAAAAAGCCAAAAATGGAACCAATTAGGTCTGACATTGAGGAATGTAACATTGGGACATAATTAAAACCAAAAATGATTAAACTATCTAAATATTTACCTCCACAAGAAAAGGAACAATACATTGATCTTTTAAAGGAATATCAAGATGTATTTGCTTGGAGTTATGAAGATCTTAAAGCTTATGACACAAGCATAATCCAACACAAAATTCCCATAAAAGATGATCAGAAACCATTCAAACAAAAATTGAGGAGAATTAATCCTGTTCTATTACCTTTGATAGAAAAGGAAGTAAAACACATGTATGATGCTCAAATTATTGCACCAATTAGATATTTTGATTGGGTTTCAAACCTAGTACCAACAAGAAAGAAAATAGGTGAAATTAGATTATGTGTCGACTTTAGAAATCTTAACAAAGTGTCTTTAAAGGATAATTACCCTTTACCAAAGATGGATCATATATTATGTTAAACACCATGTTAAGCACACACATGGTGTATGAGAGATGAAACACAAACACACAAGAGACTCAACACACAATGAAAGATAAGCGTGAGGCTTTCTTATTTTCCATTATACAAAGATTTACATTTATAGTACAATGGTGTGACTCTTGGTTTCATATTCCAAGGTCACTTGGACTCCATTGTGACTTTTCGCATTCCACACCTACCCATGTAAGATTAGGTGTTCCAACATCCCCCCTTAATCCGAAGGGGTATGTGTGAGTCCAAGAAAAGAGTTGTAATACAAATATGCAAAGTATACATGGCAGCACTTGGGCTGAATCAACTCTCTGAAATGTTGGAAAAAAGAGGTGGTTTAAGGATGACCACAAACACTAGAACGCAATACTTGTTGCAGTTCCCGGAACTCTTCCAAAACTGGCAAGAAGTTGAAAGCTTCTGCTAGAGGAATTGTCCCTCATAAAAAAGGGAGACCTTCAACCTAAAATAAAGGAGGTCTACTACCTATGATGGTTTTAGGATTACCAACAACTCTGGAATGCTTGAAGCATTTCCTGGAACTCAACCAAAGCTGGCAAGAAGCTGAAGGCTTCTGCTAGAGGAAGTGTTCCTCATATATGAAAGGGAGACCTTCGACCTAAAAGAAGGGAGGTCTACTACCTTGTGATGGTTTTAGGTTATCCACCAACCAAAGATGATGGTTTTAGGTTATCCACCAACCGAAGGCATGCTCATGGGCATCCGTGTCTCTGGCTACATCTCTGAATCTGGAATGGCAAATTGTGGCTCAGGCTCGCTTGATCTCACGTCGAAGCTTGTACATTACCACCATTTTCCCCCCTATCAGGGACAAGGTGAGATGATGGAAAAAACTCAACTGCAAGTTTGCTCAATATCTGTGAACAAGTTCTAACATGTGTCGTAAACATCTTCTTGGCTGCTGATGCCCATTGCCAAGAAGCAATCCATCCAAGATGAATCTTGGTTCTTGCAGGAGGCTTGTGTCTGAAGCATCTGTCTGAAGAATGGGTGTGTCGACCACAGTGCTTGCATGGATGAAGATCAAAACAGTGATCTTTCATATGGCCAACTCGATCACAGTGTTGGCATTTCTCAATCTGTTGTGGAAGTGGAACAGGATCTGGAACAGCTGCAGGTGAACTGTCATATAGGAATCCGGCACTCTAAAATATGATGGGCTTGGTGTAGTCTAGAATATGAAAGGACACATCCTTGTCATATCCAAGACCAGTTCGGTGCTTGTTGTGGACAAGCTCTTCCCAAGGTCTGATGATGGGCTTGAGAAGTGCAGGCTGAGCTGCTGCATCTGCATGTACATCTGCTCTAGTGCAAGGAACTGAATGTGAATCATCTGCAACTTTATCTTCTTTCTTCTGATGAGAGTCCTTCACAATCTTCTGAACAAAAACATGTTCAGAATAGTGACTCTTTTGTTGAAGTTCGTCTTGTCGGAGCTGAGATTCCAACTGCAAAAACTCAATCTTTTCGTGTGCATCTTGCAAACAACTTTGAATATTACAAAGAGCATCCTTTCTCATTTTTATCACATCATCAACATTTGAATGAATGAGGTTATTCAACAACACTAATGCCTCATTGATTTTAGCCATTTCAACAACTTAGGATCAAAAATAAATGAAAGGGTGTCGGCTTCAACCGAAAATGCACCTGTTTACAATGTGATTCCTTTCAAACAAATACAATTGACTCAAAAGAATTTCCAACTATGAAAATCTCAAAGTACAAAATGTGCTCCTCAAATGATGGAGGGCAATCAACAATTTTTCAACAACTCAAGTACTGATTGCAACTATGAAGAAGCAATGTCTACTCACAATATAATGTCAATGCAATACAATATTTCTGCAAAATATGTGCAGCTGAAAACACTATGCAACTGAATTTTCCTTCAAAGAGTTGTTTTGCAATGATGGAAAACTTGTCTTCAAATGTCAATTTCTTCAAAAAATCACCCTTATGCCACAAATCACACAATGGAAAACTGCAATTTTCTCTTTGTATTTAGTCCATCTGCTCACATGTCATTTCCTCATTTTTCTGCTGTTCATATTCTTTCTCTTTCCTCTCTCTGCTGTTTTTTTTTTTAATTAACTGAAAATTAATTAAAAAGATTAATTATTTGAAATGGAAAATAATTAAAAAGGAGGGGGATGGAAATTTAAAAAAATGTGTAGGGAGGGGAATTAAAAGAGAAGGGGAATTTAAAAGGAGTGGGAGAGTAGGGAGAATATTTTTTTATTTATTTTTATTTTATTTTTATTTTTTTATTTTTTTATTAAAAAATAGATGAATTAAAATTAGGAATTAATTTAAAATGGGGGTGATTTAAAAAGTCGAATCTAAAAATAATTGTGAAAAATATTATAAGGGAGGGGAGAGGGAAATTTATTGGAGGGTATTATATGAGAAGGGGAACTAATATAAAAACATTTTAAAAATTAAAAATTAAAAAGGAACGAATTTAAAGGAGAGAGTGGTATTATAGGGGAATTAAAAAACGAATTTAAAATGAGCGGGCTAGTTGAGTGAATGGGCGGCGGCCTGTGAGGGAGGGGTCGCGGGCCGAAAGGCCGTGTGGGAGGGGGTAGGTTACAGGAGCGAGTAGGACAGTTGGGTAGAGGGCGGAGTGTTGAGTAGAGAAGTAGGGAGGGGCGTAGCGTGAGGGGAGGCGAGTAATGCCATGGGGTGAGGTATGGTGAGCAGTGTGCAGCCAAGGTAGCGGGGTTTGCAGCGAGGGGAGGAGTGGGAGTGCCGCGTAGAGTAAGGCCGAGATGCAGAGATGGGAGTGCGGTTGGGTAGGAAGCGTATGAGTTAATGTGAGAGGAGCGTACGGAGAAGGGATTATTTTGGTAGTGAGGGAGCGCTGAGCATTATGAGAGGAGTTCAAATGATGTAAAACAATTGCAGGTTGGGGAGGCCGAAAGGGCCAGGAGTTTGAATCTTTTTTTATTTTTATTTATTTTTTATTGTATTTATTTTTATTTTATTTTTTTTAATTTTCGTTTTATGTAAAAACAATAGAGAGGAGATTCAACTTTAGAGCAGCTGGCAAAAATTGCATAAATGAGGGCAATAGTGAAAATTTCATGTACAAAAATACAACAGCAGATTGCAGAGATTGCCAAAAAAACTCAGAAAATTTTCCAATAGCCCAGCAGCAGAAAAACCCAGAATTGCAGAAATTTTTCAATGGAAAAACTCATAAAATTCTTCAAAAATTAACTTTAAACAATTTTCCAGCAGCTCAAAATGCAGAATTTAATGGGCAGAAATTGCAGGAAGAAATCAACCTTCAGATGTGCAGAGCTGCTTTTTTTTGTTTTCTTCAAAACCAATGCTGGAATGCTACCAATTTCTGAATGCTGCTCCTTCTCCAAAACCACTTTTTGAATGACGGAAAAAACATTGCTGCAGAAAGTCTCTAAATGTTGCAAAAATGTCAAGAATTTTGCAGATATGCACAGGCCATAAACACAAATAGCTCACTCAATGTTGAGCAGGGCTAGCAATCGCCCGCTCTGATACCATGTTAAACACCATGTTAAGCACACACATGGTGTATGAGAGATGAAACACACACACACAAGAGACTCAACACACAATGAAAGATAAGCGTGAGGCTTTCTTATTTTCCATTATACAAAATGTACATTTATAGTACAATGGCGTGACTCTTGGTTTCATATTCCAAGGTCACTTGGACTCTATTGGGACTTTTCGCATTCCACACCTACCCATGTAGGATTAGGTGTTCCAACATATTACAAAGGGTAGTTGGTTCCTCTAGAATTTATTTATTAGATGGTTTTTCAGGATACAACCAGATCCTAGTCCAACAACCAGATCCTAGTCCAAAAGGAAGATCAAGCTAAAACAACTTTCACCACTCCTTGGGGTATTTTAATGTATGTGAAAATGCCCTTTAGTCTGATGAATGTAGGAGCAAATTTTCAGAGAGCTATGGACATAGCCTTTGCTAAGGAGATTCATGAATTCTTGGTAATTTATCTAGATGACATTATTGTATCTTCCAAAACAAATAATGAGCACTTGGATCATTTGAGACATGTTTTTATTAAATGTAGGAAATTTGACATCTCTTTAAATCCCAAGAAAAATCTCTTTGGACCAGAGGAAGGTAAGTTACTAGGACATATAATTTCAAAATAAGGAATTAGAATTGATCCTGCTAGGATAGAAGCAATTTTGAACATTCATCCACCTAGAAATATCAAATAATTACAAGCTTTCTTAGGTAAAAGTAACTTTTTGAGAAGATTTATTTCAAATTTAGCTGAAGTCATTAGAGAATTGAACAATATGCTCAAAAAAGACTCAACTTTAAAATGGACAGTTGAAGGCAAACAATCATTTGATTCCATAAAACAGGCTTTAACTAAAACACCAGTCTTAATCAGTCCAGATTTCAAGAAAGACTATAATTTTTTTCTTTTGCATCAGAACATACCATTGCTACAGTTTTACTATAAAAGAATGATCAAGGTTTTGAACAACCTATATATTTTTTCAGTAAAACTCTTAGAGATGCACCTCTAAAATATAACATAATGGAGAAACAAGCCTTAGCCTTGGTTAAAGCTATAAAATATTTCAGAGTTTACATTATCTATTCCCACATAATTTCCTATGTCCCTAATTCAGTAGTTAAAGATATTCTTACTCAGGATGGCCCTAATGGAAGAAGAGGTAAGTGGATTTCCACTATCCTAGAATATGACATAGAAATCAAACCAACAAGACTCATTAAAGGACAAGGATTAGCCAAATTGATGGCTGAATCCAACTGCAAGGCATTAGACATAAATTTTATTGCTCAGATTGATGACAATGAAGAGATGACGACTCCAATGAGCAGTGAAGCCTTTCTAGATTCACCTTGGTACTCAGATATTATCTTTTTACTTACAAACTTACAAGATCCTCCTGGATTATCAAGGAAAAAAGCCAGATTTCTTAAACTTAAAGCAATGAGATTTTGTATTTTAGATAATGTGATTTTTTGGAAAGAACATAGTGGAATATTACTAAATTGTTTACTGAAAGCAGAAGCTGACAAAATTCTTGAATAATTTCATGCAGGTGACTGTGGAGGGCATTTATACTGGAAAAGTACTGTAGATAAGATCCTTAGAGCTATTTTTTACTGGCCTACCTTATTTGCTGATGTTAAGAAATTTGTTACTTCATGTCACAAATGTCAAATTTTTGAAGGAAAAAAGAAATTGTTACCTTTACCCTTAAAACCAATTTCAACTGAGATGCCATTTCAACAATGGGGTTTAGACTTCATTGGAGAAATTAATCCTCCATCCTCTGGCCAACATAAGTGGATTTTGACTGCCACATATTACTTTACTAAATGGATTGAAGCCATTCCTACCAGACAAGCCACTGACACATTCATTATCTCTTTCATAGAAAACAACCTTTTATCTAGATTTGGATGCCCTCAGAAAATAATTACCGATAATGAAACAACATTTAAATCTAAGAAAATGATTTCATTTTGTCACAAGTATCATATTACCCTAGGCCACTCTACTGCTTATTACCCTCAGGGTAATGGCCTAGCTGAATCTTCAAATAAAATCCTTGTAAATATCATTAAAAAATTACTTGAAGATAACAAAAAGACCTGGAATAAAAAGTTAGTCTATGCCTTATGGGCAGATAGACTTACTACCAAAAATTCAATTGGCACTTCCCCTTATCAAATTGTTTATGGGATGGATGCAATTTTTCCATCATCCTTAGGTGTTCCAGTAATGAAGATCATTCAAGAATCACAAGTGGAAATCAATGATATACAAAGGAGGATAAATCAAACTATTCATCTACAACAAACAAGGGAAGAAGTCTATGAGAAATCCCAAGTAATTCATGATAAAATCAAGAATTTTTTTGATAAAAGAAGTAAAGAAGATGACTTTTACATTGGAGATCAAGTGTTAAAGTGGGATTACAAGAGAGAGGACAAAGGTAAGCATGGGAAGTTTGACTTTCTATGGAAAGGACCTTATGTAATTTATGGATATAGGGGTAACAATTCTTTCTTCATCAAAGATTTGGATGGAACAAATATTCAAGAAGGACCAGTTAATGGTAGAATGCTTAAACACTACTATTCTTCTAAGTTAACCAATAGTTAGCCCCGGTTAATTTTTACATCATTGTAAATATCCATTGAAGTTTTAGATTGGATTGGATATTTTCTTTCCAAAGTTGAAGCTCAGAGAGAAGGCCCTAATCTTTGAAGAGTAAAATGTCATAAATATGAGTTTTTGCAGAAAATAAAAGATAATTACTGGATCATCATGGTCAACATTGAAGGCTGCTAGTCTTAGAGTTCTTGACATTTCACCAGGAAATGTCATCCCCATGTGAATCCACTGTTAGGGTCCTATAAATATAGGATTCATAATTTTGAATTGACTTTTGATAGTATTGTAAAATATGTACATACCTTTCTTTCTGCAAGTTGTTTTCCCATATTTTGAAAAAAAAATTAAAAAATCAAAAAATCAAAAAGAGGGTAAAAAGTCCTAAAAGAAAGATCAAAGGACTTAAAAAATATATAGACCCCAAAAGAAAAAAGGATGAAAATAAAACATGAAAGTGTGAAAATCCAAATGCTACTACTTTTTACTTTTTTCAAATGATTATGGCAGAGTGTCAATAAATGCCATAATCCATGACGAGTTAAACTATTTAAACTTGATTTGTCATGTTTTCAATTTCCATGTTTTAAATAGTGAATAAAGTTTTTTCAGACAGTTTAATCCTGACAAATCAGTAGATAGGTAGAGAATAATGAGGAGCTCATCAGTTTAGTCTGAGCCCTCGGATGAAATAAGGTACAATTAGATAGTTTTATGTTTTCAAAAGAATAAAATGTTTCAAGGTAGCAAGCTTAAATGCACCTACTAAAAGGAAGAAAAAATGTTAGAATAATGTTGGGTAGGTAGAAAGAAGTGGGAAAAACATGCAATATTCATCACCGGGAAAAAATCATTAATTTCCCTCCCCCTGTAGGTATTCAGTATTCTATACTTCCAGTCAAAGAGGCTCAGATCATTTCTCTGACTTCTGTTGGGACCAGACCCAAGGCTCAATGACTGGATAGTGGAAAATGTTGAATTCTTATGATAAAATCCCCTTTACCATTATTTATCCCTCATTCATACATTTAAGTCATCTTCATAAGTAAAGAATCCTTCTTACTTAATGAAGCTTAAAATTTCATTTAATTAATTTCCTTCATTTGTAAAAAAAAAAAATACAAAAACCCTCAAGAAACACTCTATCCTAAGTAAATTGGTGAAATGATGAAATAATAAGCTATGTTTTTATTTATTCAATCTACTTAGTCATTTAGTGTATTTTTGTGTATTCCATCTCCCCTTTCCATATTAACTTTTAACTTATGTTACTAATTCCCTAAAAAATACCTTATCCTATCTATATAAATCCTTTTATATCTAAATAGCCCCAAAACCCACTCTTATAAAGTTTTTAGAACAAAGTTAATATGCACATGCTAAATTAAAAACCCAAATAAACACCCTTTGGTCTAAAACTAACTTTAATTAAATACCCTGCCCCCTATAGTTATTAGACCCTTCAAACAAGTCTAAAAACTATATAATAAAATAAATATTCAAAGTGTGGCTTTCCACGCATATCCTATGTATTTTGTAATAAAATGCATATACCCCGCTCATAACGCTTTTAGCCTAAATACGAATTTTTTTTTATCACTTTATAAAGGTTGAAAAAAGCTTTGAAAACTCCCGCACCTATCTGCCTATAAGCAAGCAAAGTCACCTTTTTAACCTAAGGCTAAGGTTAAACATCGCAAAACTAAAAACCTTACCCTTTTCATATTTATCCATGTTATATAAAACCTCACGTTTTATATAATTAACCCATGATATATAAACCATCGCAGCCCGTCTCTATATTAAAGCTTTTCATAAGAGCTAAACCATAGTTAAATATGCAACCCTGCCTCATGCACCTTCATTTATATATAAAACTCTTTTATATATGAAAACACCGTCATTTAACTCTTTTTTATCATATATATAACCTCGACTTTACATATATGAAACCTTTGATTAACCTCCATCGCCCATGTAAAGCCTGGTCCCACCATCTTTTTTCCCGCAGCTTTCAAACTGATCCTCACCCTTCGGTCCCGATCGCAAGATCTAACGGCGCAAAATCAATATTGCACAGAAAAATCAAACGCCCGTTCCAACACCAATCGAGAGAAAAATGGGTGGTTTTACCCGTTCCACCCCCAGGGATGTGTCAATATTCTGTTGGATCGCGTTCATTTGTGTTAAAAAAAATTACCACCATAATCGAACGCGAAAACTACTACCGGTTTCGCACTTTAAAACAAAAACCACTCCCGCCAAATGATAAGACCAGCATTTAATGCGTTTATGATAATTAAAAATCAAAGTTTAAAACCTTGGTTATACCTTTGCTGATGTTTATTTGCACGTTTCAAACTGTTAAGAGACTCCGCTTGATTGTGTAAGAACCCTTTGATCAAAATTATCGACTTATACCTGGAGAAAGTCAAAATTGACCACAGACTCCCCATTGAAGACCATTAAAGCCATTCAACTGCACCAGCAATCCGGAAAATTCCTCAGATTAAACCAATATCTTCTCAAGAACCCTTCAAGCAACCAAATACCTGCATTCAAGGTATTTCTCGACAATCAAGATCTGCAATTTCAAAGTTTAGACCCAGAATGATTAAACTAGGTTTTCAATTAAGGGTTTTACCTGAAGAAATTTCCCAAAAACACCGAAAAGAGGCCAAACCCTGGCCAATTTTTTCCAGAAAGTTCCGAGTCCAAAAAAATCACTTTTTAGCCAATTTCCTCAAATTGTGACCTCTGAAGATCAATTTCACATACATAAAAGGGTTTAAAGCCTTTGGATATCCTAAAAACCTTGTTTGCAGTCAATATATTTAGGAAACCCTCGTTTTCTGCCTTATTCCAGTTTATATGCTCTGATAAAGAAAATTCACTCCTGCAAACAATTTAAGCTTGCAGTAGTTAGTCCAAAATGACCAAAAAGCAGATCATAGCTAAACCTGGAGGTTCTAAACCAACCAAGCTTAGAGGATCCAAACCTCCTAAATCTGTAACCCCTAAAGATGTAAAATCTACTCCAGCCCTCAATGCTAAATCCACTGTATCAGTAAATCCTCTCTAGCCACTTGTAACTGCTTAAGAAACCCTTCCATTGACTGATGTGGAATACAATATTGTTGACCCTGTGGTAGAATTCAACCTTTTAGAAATACATAATTGGTGCTATGATCAGTACTTGGACAAAGATGAAATGCCTATTTGGGAGACTCATTTACCCCAATATGTAGTTCCATTTAACCACCCTGGACAAGACCTTGATAGACTGTGTCAAAAGCATTATGAACCAAACCAAAGGACCATTGTTAATGCAGACAGAGAAATCATTTTTACTATTACAGCAGAGTCCATAAATCAAATGCTGCAATTACAGTCTGATCCTCAATTAGTTCCCCTATCTATTGAATTTTTAACCCAGTTGTACTTAAGCCTAGATTTCCCAAAGAAGTTTATGATATTTCAAGACTTTTTGCCTTCCCATGTTGACATTCCTAAGTTGAACCCTCCTTATTCCACTGTTAAATTTCTTAAAGGGTCTAGGTATATTATTTCAATGCTATCTTTATACTGGGATACTTTACAGATGGATTCATTGATGAATCCATTCTTGGATTTCTATCCACCTAATCTCCAGGCCAACTTCCAACACTCATTTTTTATTATGCCAGTTTCATAGCAGATATTATTCATCATCAGCTTACCAAACTACCCACTGAAGGGGTTTTCAGATACTCTTCCTACTTGTTTCACTTGTTTTTATTCTTCCAAGCTGATAAATTTCCAATTGCATTGCAAAAGATGGACTTGGAAGGTAAGCCTTTATATATTGTCTTCTGGACTTCCTTGCTAAGGAAAGAGAGTAGTGAATTCACTTATACATATTTTTCAGACCTTTTCCTCCATCCAGCAATGAATATTTTGTACAAACCAGAGCAGCCCAGGGTCAATGAAGAAATGAAGAGGATCTTACAACTAACAGAACACACTAAAATCAGAGACTGGTTTCTTTATGAAAAGCATACATAGATAAGAATTTTTGGATCCAACTTATTACCTTATAATTTTCCAAAATACATGAACATGAGAATTTTTTCATTGGAATATTTAAGACAGATTCTCAATTCTGACTCTATCAACTTCTTAGCTACAAGGAAAAAGACTCAATTCAAGTTGAAGAATTAGATTGGTCCTTTTATCATAAATAACAGAGAGGCAGAAAAAGAGATCTCAAAGAGACTGTAGAATTCAAATTTCAATAAAATTTTCCATGGAACTATGATCCTCAAGGGATCCTGAGAAATTTAAGGGTAAAATGTAAACTTACACCCTTCATACATGAGCCCAAGCCAAAGATTAAAAAGTTTGCCAATCAAGAAGAATTGGTGGAGAACACACTGATAGATACAGTAATTAATACAGAGACAGTGGGAAAAATGGTTACAACACAAGCCTTGGAAGTTGTAAAGCCACTAGAGACTTCAGCCAAAAGAAGCAGAGAGGAAGGGACATACACAGCTGAAACAACTACAAAAACAAAATTCAAACTGATTTACAACAAAAGGATTAAATTCAATTCCATAGGGAAAGAAAAGGTAATTGATGTTGAGGATACAAATGAGCCAGAGGTAAATAATGATGAAACTACAGTGATAATCAATGAAACTCTTGCAGAGATTGAAAAATAAAAAACAATAGGTAAAGATGATACTCAAATGATTGAGAAACAAAATATGGAGGCCTCTTCCTCACAGACAGTTGAGGAAAAATATTTAGATATAAAAGAAAAATATAAGCAGATAAAGTAGAAGAATGAGGAAATTAAATCAGAGATATATTCTCTGTTCCTCAAACAAAAACCAGGGAATAAAAATAAGCTACTGACAGCCTTTGACTATTCTACAAATAAAATGATTATGTCTTTTCTGCAACCAACTACTTCAGCACCAAAAACAGTGGCAGATTATAAAAAGGTGGAGTTTGAAGTAGACACTGAAAATGTTCATGAGCTAGACCAAATTGAATTCCACAGACATAGCTCTGAAATGTTGTATTCAACTGTGGTGACAAAGGCAATGAGTGCTACCAAGTTGCAGAATACTATTATTAACATGCAGGATCAAATGAAGCTAGACAAAGGATCTTTGTATGCAAAGGACCTAAGGATTAAAGCCTTAGAGGATTTGATTTTATAGGTGGGATATGATCCCTCAAATGTTCAAGCAGCATAATTATTGATTAAGAAAAAGAATGATGATATTGCAGCTTTGAGGAAACAACTTAAGCTTCCTCAAAGTGAGCATCCACAAAATAAAGAAATCCTTCAAAAGAAAAGTGAAAAAGAAGAGATGATGAAGCTCATCCTCAAACTAACTGCTCAAATCAAAGAAATGGAATCTCAAATGGACCAGCTTGTCCAAGAGAAGGAAACTGTGAAAGAGACTGACACTCCTATTATTCCTTCAGTTATACCAGTGATAACCATAGCAGTGGCATCCACATTAGGAGAAAATCTAGCACCAAAGGAACCACTGGAAACTGCAGTGCCAGTGAGTTCAACTACTACTTCAAACCCAAATTCTTCTACAACATAGGTTAAAACAGATGGAGCAAGTCAAATTGTTAAGGCTATGGAAGAAATGTCCTTGAAAACTAATGAAATCAATATCCTAAGGAAAAACATTGAAAATCTTGAAGCCACAAATAATTTAGCTCAATTAAATGCTAAAACCCATGAGCAGAAGGTAATTAGACTTGGGGAACAAATCAAGGGCTTATAGAAAGAGCTAACATTCACTGAACAAATTTCATTTTTCAAGAATCATCTATGGACAGACATAATTGAGGCCATTCACACTCAATGGACTTCAATTCAGATTATATATGAACAAAGAGACTTATTGTTAGCAGCTCAGGAAGAGATTCAGAAGACCAAGGATGAGTTAACTGATAAGCCAACTCAGGATTTAAAACTCAACACATTCCTGAACAGCAAGAACAGAGCAGAATTGGAAGAATTACAGGTATTGGATAGAACAGAGACCATTTTACAGATTAAGAAAGTGGTAACAAAGAAGAATTTGATGAACTACCTAGAAGAAAAGTGTGAATCAATGAACATTGCCATAACAAAGTGTATGGTGAAATATACAAACTTAAGACAAAAGGGCTTGCCAGATATTCATGTCTTCAATGAAAAACTAATGCCCCAAAAAGATTATGATAATAAAATCAGAGAATTTTCAAAGGAGCAAGTCAGTAAACCATTGCCGCAAGGCACCCTACAGGTAAAGTCCTCCTCCAACAATTTGAAGATTTTTTTTTTCTACAACATGAGATCAAACATCTCTTTGTGTTCAAACCCATTTTTTCTAAATACACGGAGGCAAATGAGAATTTTGGAAAGCTTAAGAATTTCAAAATTCCTAGTGAAGAACAGTGGCAAGAATTTACAGATTTAATGTGAAAATGAGAAGTAAAACAGTGAAGAAATTACCTTGAAAACAGTCAAGAATAAACAGTGAAACAAAAGGACAGTATGTTGATGTTTTACTATAGAAAGAAATATTTTTACAACAGTAAAACAGTGGAAATATCATTCAAAAGTGTATCAGATTTAAAGAGCAGCGTTAAAGAGTATCAGATGAAAGAGTATCAGCTAAGGCAACTCAAATGAAGATATTTTCTAGCAGCCAACAAAGCAAGACATCTAATCACTCAAAAGCTCCATGTTAGATAAAGTAGTTCTATTTATTTTGGATAAGAGGACAGCTTGCTAATTTGTTAAGCAGTTGTCCCTCGTATTTTGTAAAGATATTCTCTGTTTCCTAAAGATATTCCTAGATGTCTCCTAGGATATTTGTAAATTATATTTTATATAAATAATTCAACATTTGAAGTATTGAGGGTGGAATAAAATTTCTAGAATTTACTATAGACTTTTTCGTTGAACATTGGAGGCTATTATGTGTTAATTTCGAAGTAGCAGACTGGACAAAGCTAAACTGACATCATAATTCAGGATCCCTGTGATAAGCTGATGAGTGAAGTACTCTCTTATTGTCATTGTTTTCTTTCTTGAGTTTCATGCAATTCATTATATGTTTGTTCTATATTAATGAGTAACTAGGAATATTACTATAGGATAGTCTTATACTCCTTGTTTTTAACTAGTTACCATTTAAATGTTTTCTGCTGATTTCTGGTGTTAGGAATTCTTAATTGCTCCTACTCCCATTTGACCCCTGCCTCCTTCTTCCATTTTCTGGATCAAAGGATCCTTCATAGCCCTTTATCCTGATCATACCATTTCACTAAAAAATGCTTTTCCAAATCTCTGAGGGTTATCTTTCCCTAAATACATTTGTACCTTTTTGGCCTTGATTTCTAGTGATGCTAGCTAGATTTAGACTCCATAGCCCAATGTACAAGTATATTTCTCTCTAGTTTACCTCTAAGTAATTTTTTCCCACCAAAACCTTAAGAAACAAAACCAATTGTTCTATCATAGCTAGCCTAAAAACATAAATAAAAAACAGAGATAAATCTTAAAGAGAGAGCCCTCTCTGAATTCTAGGAAGGCTAGATCCCAGAATTTGAATTATGTTTGTGGTTACCTCTAGTGTTCTTAGACTAAAAACTCAAATCCCACAACTTAAGAAATTACTAGAGTGATAACAACCCATACAGAGACTTTTTTAACCCGCATACTAGTTCTTTCTTACCTTTCACCATAAAGCCTTCAGGTTGCTTCATATAGATCTCCTCTTCGAGATCTCCGTGAAGAAATTTTGTCTTCACATCCATCTATTCTACCTCAAAATCAAATGCAGTAGAAACATATAAAAGTAATCCAATAGAAGTAACCTTGGAAACAAGAGAAAAAATATCACCAAAATCAATTCCCGACACCTGGGAATAACCTTTTTCTACCAATCAAGCTTTGTCTTTCTCCACCTTGCGTTCTACATTAATCTTCTTCCTAAACACCCATTTTCTCCAGATGGGATTCCTTCTAGACTGCAATACCACCAAATCCCATGCGTCATTTTTGTGCAAGGATGTCATTTCATTAACCATGGCCTCCTTCCAGAGTTTTCCATCCTTTGAATCCACTACCTCCCTAGCAGTTCTGGGATCATCATCAATTATAGTTAAAGAAAAATTTGAACAAAAAGCAAATGGAATATACCTTTATGGTTGCCTTCTTTCCCAAACTGATCTTCTCACAACTGGAGTTTGTGGCTCTTCCTCTTCTGAATATTATTCTATTGTAGAGTTGGATTCATCCTCCTCTAGATCAAACTCTATCTTCTCAGGTTCCTTTGGTAGGACTTCATGTTTAACAACATCTTTCACCTCTTTAAACACCACATCTCGGTTGTACATAAACTTCCTTGTTTCTAGGTTCCAAAGCTTGTAACCTTTTAAACCATCCTTATACCCAATAAAGATGCACCTTTCATATTTATTATCAAACTTGGTCCTTTTCTCCTTTGGAACATGTACATATGCATCACATCCAAATACCCTCATATGTGAAAGAGAGGGTTTCTTACCAATCCATACCTCATGTGGAGTCTTATCCTCCAATGCTGATGAAGGTGATATGCTAACTAGGTAACATGCAGTCTCCACTGCTTCTGCCCAGAATTCTTGTCCTAACTTGGTACCACTGAGCATGCTTCTTGCCTTTTCCATCAGTTTTCTATTCATTCTTTCTGAAACTCCATTTTGCTGAGGTGTGTTTGGATTAGTCTTCTGCCATGCTATTCCACACTTCTTACATAATTCTTCAAATTCCTTCTTGAAAAATTATCCACCATTATCTGTCCTCAGCCCCTTTATCTTCTTCTCTGTCTCGTTTTCCACCAGAGCCTTAAATTATTTAAATCTGTCAAAGACTTCTGATTTCTTCCTCAAGAAATATATCCATGTATTCCTTGAGAAGTCATCTATGAATGAAACATAGTACATAGAATTTCCTAGTGATGGAACCCACATAGGTCCAAACACGTCACTGTGCACAAGCTCTAATATCTTGTTTTCCCTCTTAGCACCAGAAGGAAAACTCACCCGATTCTACTTCCCATATACACAATGTTCACAGAAATTGAAATCAAAAGAGCAATTAGATATACCTTCTACCATACCATTTCTATGTAGTATCTGAAGGCCCTTCTCTCCAATATGTCCAAGCCTTTGATTCCATAACATGGTCTTTTCTCCACTAGGCTTTCTTCTCCACTTTTAGGGACCATATAATTGTTGCACCCATCAATAAAAATGCTACCTTGAAGCTTGTACAGAGTTCCAATGTGAACTCCCCACATAAATACTAGTTCTCCCCAAACCATCTTTCATGTATCTTTCTCGAACACTGTTTTTACACCTGCATCATCCATCTTGCTTACAGAAATTAGATTTCTGGCCAATGCAGGAATATGCAGAACACTAGGAATTTTTCTAATCCTTCCACCTTGCAGCTTTAGCTTGACTGTTCCACGTCCGAAAATTTTGGCCTTCCTATCATCCCCTAAGAAGACATCACCACCATCATACTTCTCATACTCGCAAAACCACTCCCTATGGGGAGTGAAGCGAAAGGATGCACCTAAGTCAATCAACCATGCCTCGTTATCTACATGTGTATTTGAAGAAGAAGCCAAATACACATCCCCACCTTCATCCGAGGTGGGTTTTTCCTCTACAGAAGGAGCATCATCAAATCCCTTCCTTTCTCAGGAGATTTAAATCTGTAGTCCTTTTTGTAGTGCCCTTCCTTTTCGCATTTCCAGCACACATTTACAAACTTTCCTGGAGATTTAGATCTCCCACTCAAAACCTTATTCTTGTTTCTATTCTGGTACCTTCCTTGTACAGATCAGACATCTCCATTCTGGCCTTCCATATTTCTCCGTTTCATTTCCTCTGACAACAAGGCTAAGACAATGTCATCAAAATTCAAGGTAGTTGTATTTCTACCTATTGCAATAACCAAACTCTCCCACGAATCTGGTAGAGAACACAATAAACTTATGCACTTATCTTCATATGAGATTTTAATATCAACATATAACAACTGACTTACCACAGTATTGAAGGCATTTAGATGCTCTGTCACCGAGTCTCCATCCTTCATCCTCAGGTTATACAGCTTTTTTCACAAGAACAATTTATTCACCAAAGACTTGGATCGGTACAAAGTCCCTAGCTTGTCCCACAAAGCCTTCGTCATATCTTCCCCAGATACATTCAACAATACTGAATCTGAGACACACAATCGTATTGTGATATTTTCCTTCCAATCCAACTTCTTCCAGTCTTCATATGACATTGCCGTTGGTTTAGTACTCGGATCTACCATGTTCCACTGATCTTTATCCACCAACATATCCTCCATCTTGAGCTTCCACTACTCAAAACTCTGACCATTAAATTTATCAATATTTATCTTTCCATTTCTCTCCATCTTCTTTCACCAAATAATTGATCTCACAGATCTCCTACTAAACAAGGTCTACCACATGCCTGAGCAAAAAATCCCTCAGCAGCAAAGGCGTCCCCTTCAAGCCAAAACAACTCTGATACCAAATGTAGGTTTTAAACTTGTATAGAAATTATCTGCAAATGAATCTTAAAATAGAAAATAAACAATAGTGAGAGCATAAAACATAAAACACTAGAAAATTTGGCGGAAATTCCGACGGCCAATTCGTCGCTATTCCGACACATAGTCGTCGCAAGAGCGACAGTTCGAGGGAGGGAAAAACGTGGTTTGTCATACCGTCACAGTTCCGATGCACTTAAAAAGTGTCGCACTATCGACACTTTTTCCGTCGCTTCCAAACAAGCGTCGCTCTTCCGATGTTTCCCAAACCGTCGCACTTCCGACATTTGTAAACTGTCGCACTTCCGACGAAATGTGGTATGAATTTTTGAACGTCGCTCTTCTGACGTTTGTAAACTGTCACAATTACGATGAAATGTGGTTCGACATTTTGAACGTCGATCTTCTGATGTTTGTAAACTGTCGCAATTCCGACGCAATGTGGTCCGACGTTTTGGATGTCGCTCTTCCGACGTTTGTAAACTGTCGCAATTCCGACGAAATGTGGTCCGACGTTTTGAACGTCGCTCTTCCGACGTTTGTAAACTGTCGCAATTCCGACGAAATGTGGTCCGACATTTTGAACATCGCTCGTCCGACGTTTTTATACTATCGCTCTTTCGACGTTTTTAAGTTGTCGCAATTCCAACGCTTGCAAGGCATCGGTATAGCGACGGCGGGTTCAATTTAAAAAAAAATGACACTTTAAAAGAGGAAAAAAGTTGTTTTGAATATATTATATGAAGTAAAACAGTCCATGAATTCATTACATTTTCACATCTGAAGATTGGAACCCAAATATCCATCCAGAAAAGTGGAAGTCCCACCCCAGACAATGATAGAAAAATACCCCATGTCACATACAGGGACATGATATAAAACCCAGTAACGGTCCACATGGAGATTATCTACAAATCCGAGAAAGCATCCAAATATGCCCGAGGCATCTATAAGAAAGTGAAATAGCAGTATGTAGAATAGTAAAGCAACAGATAGAGTACCGACGTCCATTGTTCCAAATACAAATTAAAGTACCCAAAATCCTTGAACAGAGAAAAACGCTAATCATGTGAGGAGTGTGATAACCATTTGCAGAAACCCAGGCTTGCTTGTAAGATCAGACTCGCTTGATTCCAAAATTGGTAACCATCTGTTGCATCCGAGATGTAAGGTTCAGGCTCGCTTGTTTCCATTAGTAGCTCGCTACAGCATCCACCCTGTTCATAGCAAAAAGGTTCCTGTAGATATACAGAGAAAGAGTATAATATGTAGACCATATAAACATGGCTCCATATTTCAAAAAACAGGTTTAAAATAGAAACAGGGCAACATTTTTTTTCTAAGTAAAGTTAATCTATTAACAGTGGGAATAAAATTACACCGAAGTCAAAATCATTGCCCAGACTCATGGAAAATTTGCCATCAAAAAATTAAGAAGACTGCCCTCATACGGGGAAACCAGTCTTGAACGTTTAATTTACAGAATTCAAAAATATTACAAAGGTCTAGCACAGTAAAATAATCTAAAAGCAGCCCAATTAAGTGGGCCGCAAAGCAAGAAAAAAAATTAACCAAACTACTCCTCTGGCTCCTCGACGATTTGGCACCATCCTTCGGAAGGTCCAGGATCGCTAGGTGCTACCTCCACATTCATGCCATGGCTCCCCTCCTGAAGGCCCGAACGCTGGCCGGCTTTTTCCGAGCTCAGACCCGCCGGACGGGTGCATTCTTCCTTCGTTTGGGCCTCCTCGTGGAAAACCACAGTGACTAAAGCTATGATAAGTGGGCGGTTGAGAGAGAAATTAAAGGAAAATTGTGCAGTGCACGTCGTGGGAGAAGGTGAACTAGCGGTGGGGAAATGAGGAGTAGGGGAATCCATACGGTGGCCAGATCCTACAACCCGACCCCACCCACTCCTAGTATTTGGATAGCGACCTGCGTAATAATCACTGGACTGGCCGGAAGACGATTTGATTGAGGGGCTGGAGGGAGCACGCAGCGATTGACCTCTAGTGCTCCCCCTGCGGCAACGCATCCTTTGACGCACGCGAGGCATGGGTGCAGTCTCACTAGCAGTGGGCCCAAGAGGAGACGGAGAAGCAAAATTCCAAGAAACAGAGGAAGACAGACAAGGACCAGACCGAGAGAAATGCAGATATGCAGCAAGGTCTATGCAGCAGTTTAGCTGGCCACTTCTCCTTCTCGTCACAGTGAGCAGGCAATGTAACCCAACAACTGGCCTGTCTGAAAAACCATAGAGAAATGCCATTTTATCGACCCGAATGCATTGCAATCGAAGGACGCCCATCATAATTAATCTTTGATCATTAATGAGAGCCGAAGGCCGGATCATATTGGAGCAAGCAGAATCGCTAACAGGAGTGGAGGTCCGATCTTGAACAGTGTTAAAACTTAATGTGATTAGATGTGAAAACCTTGGAACTTAATTGAACATCGTTAAAACTTAATGCGATTGATATGAAATCGCCACATCCATGTCCCATCGCCTTAAACGCCATCAAATGCACTCGCAGCCGGGAGTAGGGCAATTTTTTATTGAGGACACGTGGCAGAAATTGATTGGAGTGGATTTTTGTTTGGGCCGCTCGCGCAGTGGAAATGCCATTTTATCAATGCAATGCAATCGAAGGACGCTCGTCATAATTAATCTCTGATCATTAATGAGAGTTGAAGGCCGGATCATATTGGAGCATGCAGAATCGCTAACGGGAGTGGAGGTCCGATCTTGAATAGTGTTAAAATTTAATGCGATTTGATGTGAAAACCTTGGAACTTAATTGAACAACATTAAATCTTAATGCGATTGATATGAAATCGCCACATCCATGTCTATTCGTAAACATATGATTCACACAGCAGACGGGGGCAAGTTCGATTGAGGACACATGAGAAATTGATTGGAGCGGATCTTTGTTCTTGTCAGCAATGGGAAATACGGACTAGAAAAATGTTAGGTGGTGATAATAAATTCGCGTCACAGCCCTCTCCCTCTATCACCTTATTAACTCCTCAGAATTAAGGAGAATTCAATTGGTTTTCGCGTCACAAAATTGGCCGACGTCAGCAGGCTATTTTGGAATGCGAATTTGGTTTGAATTATGGTTTATCGTCATTTGAAGTCCGGCGGGCTCGACTTAAGAACAATTTTGTTTGATCCCATCTTATAAAATTTGTGTTGGTTTTCTTTGATAATACACATATTTATAATAAATCATGGGAATACCACACTAGTAAACATGTGGAAAAGTTATATAAAATAAATTATTGAGAACAATCATTTTTATGTAAAAATATCTAAATGTTCTTTTGGGAAATAAGAATTCGAGTATTTGGTTCATATTGTTTTAAAGGAAGGAGTGAAGTTGGAGCCTCAAAAGATGCAAGCTATTACAAAATGACCTATTCCTAAGAAAATCAAGGTTTTTAGAAGATTTTTTAGACTTACATGATCAGTATGATGATAATTATGATAATTTCACAAAACAATCACTAGCTATTTTGAGGGATGAGATATTAGAACTTCAGCTTGATGATGATTTTTTAAGAGCTTTATTTCTTCTTTTGAAATCAAGAAAATATTCTCCCAAACTGAAAATATGTGTTCTTTTCTGAAAATTATGAAAATGAAATTAAACTTTTGCATTCTCAAATTCAGTCATACAATTTTCGAAATCCTAAAGAATTCTTTGAAAATATTCCTTCTCCTAAGCAAGAGGAAATTGTACTATCTTTTGACTTGCATATTGAGGATGATTATTCTTTCAAACACAAGACAGAAGAAATAGTTTCAAGGCTTAATATTTAGAATACAACTGAACAACCAGTCATTGAAGGCCTAGAAGTAAATAACATACATCATACTTTTATTGAT
This sequence comes from Pinus albicaulis, assembly GCA_034641835.2. NCBI lineage: Eukaryota > Viridiplantae > Streptophyta > Pinopsida > Pinales > Pinaceae > Pinus > Pinus albicaulis. Next base: position 1,552,821,952 of record CM076579.1, read on the forward strand.
CCTATATCAGATTATATGGAGAATATTTTTAGCCCAAATCTGCAAACATGTTTTCTCTATAAGGATCAAATACATCAAAAGTGGCCTTTACACATCATATCATTTATTATAAAGGCACATTATCATAATATACTTCCAATTTTGATCACAAGCAATCAAGTTATCCATTTATTGTTACAACTACTTGATTGGCTTCATTGGCATTTTTGTATTACCTGATTCAATAAGATTTTTAGTAGATTGAGTAGGTAGATGAGTGCCAATAAGCTCAGAATTTTGAGCATTTTTTTTTTTTAGTTTTCAATTTTCAGCTAGTTTTTCATTAAGTTGGTTTGAAAACTTTTGTGTGTTGTTTTAGTTTCAGATCAGATTTCAGTTTGCAGAAGACAGAAGACATTTACAGGTTCACCAAGGTCAATGGATGAGAACAACTGACCTGCTGTTCTTGACTTTTCACCAGGAAAAGCCATCCCCAAGTGGAGCCAGTGTTAGACTCCTATACCAATAGGTGTCATATTTCATGATTGACTTGATGGGATATGTAATATGTTCATACATTTTCTTGTTACAAAGGTTTTCCATATTATCAAAAAATCAAAAAAATTTAAAAAATTTAAAGAGGGTATACCCTAAAAGAAAAATCAAAGGGTAAAAAGAATAAAAATGGCCAAAAAAGTAAAAGAAAATGAACCCCACCAAAAGAAAGGCCAAGGAAAGTGTGCAAGTCTAAATGCCACTACTTTTTTCTCTTATGTAATACATAAAATTGTGTGCAACTTGTATCCTATGCCACAATTTATGAATAGTCAAACAGTTTAAGCTTGGCTATTTCATCTTTCAATTTCATGTTTTAGAGATAGAGAATAAAATCTGACCAAATTGTTTAATCTTGGCAGATAAGTAGATAGGTAGAGTAAATAAAAGGAGGTCAATAGCTTAATCTGAGCCCTTGGATGTAATAAGGTTAGACTTAGATAGATTTCTACATGTAAAAGAAAAGAAAGTGTGATAAGGGTTTGCCAGTCTAAGTGCACCCTAATAAAGAAGAAAAAATTGTAGAGTAAAGTAGGTAGGGTAGGTAGATGATGTTGCAGAATTGCATGTGATGGACAATGACTCTAAATGTGTTAATATTTACTTTCATCACAAAGTGTAAAGGCAGACACTATACTGGAAGAAATTAAAATCAAAGCAAATTCAAAGTTATTAACTTCCCTTCTCATCTTCCCCTAAAGATTTCACTAATTTCCCCTAAGTACTAAGGTATTTGAAAATTAGAGGGGCTCAAGGCATTTCCTTGACTTTTGGAGGGACCAGACCCTCGGCCCAATAATTGGAAAATTCTAAGTACTTGAAGTCATTCTTCATAATATTCACTCATTTCTAAACATCTTTTCCTAAGTCAAATCCCATTTTACTTAGGAAAATTATGCATTATTTCATAAAAAACCCTCAAAATCACATTTTATTCCAAGTCTAAGTGATGAAGTGATTATAATGCAATTTGCTTTTAAATCTTCACTTTCTTAGTTATATTAATGTATTTTGAGTTTGCATTGTCCCCTTGTCATATTAACATTGATTTTATGTATTAAATCCTTACAAAAATAACCTTCTCCTATTATATATAACTCCTTTTTATATAATATCCCTAAAAACCCATTAATAAATTTTAGCCAAAGTTATTTATTCCCACATGTTTAAATAAAAAACCCACTTTATGCCCCCTTTGGCTAAATATATCATAATATTAAATTCTGCCCCCTATGGTAATTAGATTAATCTGATTTAATTATCATATAATAAAAGTATATTGAAAAAATAATTAAAACATGTTTTATTACTTGTTTTAATACAAAAATAATTCTTCCCCTGTGTATTTTAATCCCCCGACTCCCTTTCCCAAGGTTAAAACTATAAACCCTTTGTAAAATCCCCAATACCTCGCTTAACCGCTAACCTTGGTTAAATCATTTCCCGATCACTTTTCTGCATTTTTATAAACAAATTGATTAATCCTCACGATTAATTAACTCCACCAATTAGATTCCCCTCGATGAGATTAATTAACGTTTAATTGCGTCGGGCCCTCCATATTAAATCCTCGTCACTTCCACGTCCCCATCGTTGTTCGATCAACCCATCTGAGATCAACGGTTATTAATGATATCACTAGCCATCCGCGTCCGAACAATAACGCGCGATGGCCCGGTGGTTTTCAAACAGTGCCATGCCACGCGTCAATCATTCTATGGAATCGCTCACCCTACGCCCAAAACCACTTTTCCCCAAAAGCGGTGCGATGGAAACCTCTTATCGCTTGCCTCCCGTGACTCATCCTCCGTACCTGTTGACGTCATCCATTAAATAAATAAATAAAACCCCGTCACCCTTTAGACTTTGTGAATAAAACAATTTTTCCCGCGTCATTTTCATTATTCTATGAACGACCAAAGTCTCATGCAGAGAATTTCAAAAACAAACTGTCAAGCGCCATCAACTGTATTTTGCTGAAGACAATTGCATACCAGTAATCCAGAGTTCATAATCCATAGCCTGTACCTGTTTAATCACTTTTCATCTCCCAAAAAATAGGTATTTACCCCAATTCCCATTAAAACTCTGTGAAATCCTAGCTTTTGTTTTAAATTCTGCACGAAAGACAAAAACAGAGTTCAATTTGGTCTTGTTCAATCCCCAGAATTGTAAATTGCATTCCCAAAACTTGTAATTGTGTTTTTTCTTCACAAAAACCCGAAATTCATTTCTGAATCCACAAGAACCAGTAATGGAGGTTCCAGTGGCTCTGAACGTCGCACCTTTGAATGCCCCTCACAAAGATTTAGACTATCTGCCCCTAGCAGATAGAGATTTTCAAATTAAAGATCTCGTTCTTAGTGATAATCCTCTTCGAACCTTTTTCCACTGCAGAGATAACTTTATAAATGGTTATGATATTATTGGATTATTGGAATCCAATCTCCCCATGTATCTTCTCCCCTCAGTCCATATTTTTCCTGAGTTAATTCATTACTGCCATGAAAACTATGACCCCAATCAAAGAGCAGTTTTGTCCCTGAGTCAGAACATCCTTTTCCCAATCACTACTCAGCCGATAAATGAAATGCTGCAATTTAAACCTGGTCAAGCCCTCACTCCCCTGTCCATGGGAGAATTACTTGAAAAGTCTGCCAATTTGTCCCATGAAGAGTTAAATCGCATTTGTCAAACCTTCATGTTACCAGAGTATCAGCCCAAAGGCCCTCCCCCCTATGGTTATACTTTTTTCACTGATGTGGGCAGGCTTATTCTGAATATGATATCCTTTATCATGGGTTTCAATACTAGTGAATATGTTGATCAATTAACCCTAGTATTGTTGTCTATATTTACCTCTAGACAGTCCCCTACTGTCAAGTATGATTTTGCATCCTACATTGCTGATAAAATCCATGATCAGTTCATGAGATTTGAGAATGAAAAAGTGTTCAAATATTCTTCTGTTATATATCATCTCATGATTTATTACCAATCAGAAAGTTTCCCTTTCCATGTTCAGAAACTTGATGCCAAAGGAAATCCTAGGTTTGTGATATTTTGGTCTGCCATCACCCATAATTACTCTGATTCTCCTTACTCCTATAATGAGTTTATTGACCTATTTGTACACCCTGCAACCACTTTGTTAATAGGAGTTTCCCCTCCTAGAGTCAATAATGAAATCAAGAAAATTCTACAGCTCTCAAAACAATATAGGGTAGGTGACTGGTACTTGTATCAAAATCACACTGAGATCAGAATATATGGATGTGAATTGTGCCCATTCAAGTTGCCCAAATATGTCCCCATGAGACTCTTTGAACTATAGTATTTTAGGCAGATGATTAACTCAGATATATTTCATTTCTGCAATGCAAAGAAAAAGGCTCAACTCAGGATCAAAAGTCAATTAGGTCCCTTTGTTTGTAACTCTAGAGATGCTGGAAAGGAAGCAGAAAGAATCTTAGAAGAATATCTCAGATTACAAAAAAGTTTTTACTAGGTGCTTTATGACCCAAATAGCTTTATCTGTAATAGAAGAATGAAAAATAAACTATCACCATACATTCATCACAAAATTCCAGAAATTGAACAATATGCCAATATGGATGAATGGATGGAAGGAACATTGGTAGAACAGGATAGTGAGCAGGTCAATGTTGAAAATGTAATGAAATACCTTGAGAAGATACTTGACCTAGACTCTTTTGGATAGGTGCAGATACCAGGTATTGGTCCTTCTTCTGCAGGGACTTCTCAACAAAATTTACAGGAGATCAGTGCATTGGCCACAATACAATCTAAAGGAAAGGAAAAGGAGCATGACATACAAGTATTTGAAAAATTCACAATGAAAAAGCAACCTGAGACTTCTAAAGAACATGGTCAAGTACAAATTCCTCCTATTCAGATCAATGAGCCAGAAATTTCAATTTTACAAACTTCTATCAATATAGAAAAAGGCAAGAAGAGAGATGCTGAAGTTGCTTCCCCTGTTGGTGGATCTTCAGAACAACCTCATGCTAAAAGACAAAAATTAAATCCTCTTCCAGAAGTAGATTTTGTTCAGGAAATTCCTGATAGCCAGAGAGAAGATTTGGATAGTCAACAAACAGGTACAGTCAGTGGGGCATCCACTACTTTACAGAGAAAAGAGTTGCAAAAGCAATAGAGTGTTGAAATATCTTCTTTCAAACCACCAGTTAAAGATGCAGGAGATATAAAGAAAAACTTTATCAATATAAAAGCCAGGAATGATCCACTAAGACTCCAGGTTTACAATCAGTATTTGAAGATGGCTCCTAAGAATCAAGAAAGATTGATGTCAGCTTATGACATTCAGCAAGGCAAAATGATAATGAGTCACTTCAAACCAAAAGTGCAGCAGCCTCAAACAACTGTAGATTATATTAGAACAAATTTTGAAGTATTAGCAAAGGATATTCATCCTTTAGATCAGATTGAGTTACATAAGCAGACTGGTGAAATGATCTATTCTACTCTGACCGATAAAGCAATGGCAACTTAGAAGTTGTAGGATTCTTTGGAGAACACTAATGCACAATTGCAGCTTGAAAAAGCCTCTTCTCAGGCCAAAGACAACAGGATAAAGACATTGGAGGAAATAATCATTGTATTGGGTCACAATCCTAAAGATGTCAAAGGTATAGAGGCCCTAATCAAGAAAAAAGATGATGATATTGCAGCTTTGAGAAAGCAGTTGAAATTGCCAGCTTCAAGACATCCACAAACTGAAGAGATGATAAAGAAAAATTCTGAAGAAGAAATGATGGACTTGCTTTTCAAACTGAATGAGAAACTAAATGAAACAGAAAAAGAGCTTGAACAGGCATTAAAGAACAAGCATTCTACTATTCCAGCATCAACAACAGAGGCAATTACAGGTACAGGTACATCCACAATAGGTCAATCAACAGAGCTATCACAGGTAAATACTTCCAATTTGAGTTCTGAAGAATTAATAGAGTCAATGAATGAATTGAAAATTCAAGTAACAGAACTATAGCACACAAAGTTACAGCTTATTAATTTAAAACAAAGATATGATCTCTCAAAAATGAGTGTTGCTGATAAAACAAGAGAGGTCGAAAGATTAGAAAAATTGGTTAAAGCATTGGAAAAGGATCTCACATTGGAGAAAATTTTAAAGGAAATAAATGAAATTCTTTGGGACAACATTATCCAATCAATAAAGGATGTTTGGTCTACAATTTAGATTATGTATGAACAGAATGATTTAGTCAAATTGGCTATAGAAGAAGTTCAAAGTACAAGAGAAGAATTGGGAAATAGGCTTGAGGAAGCCAATCAACTCATACAGTTTCTAAACACTCAAACCAGACACCAACTTGCAGAACTTGGTATTCAGGACAGGACCGAAACAATTTTGGAAATAAAAAGATTTTTTACTAAGAGAACCCTTATGCAGAATCTAGAACGAAGGTGCTCAGATATGCAAGAAGAAATCATTGCCTTCAGAGAAAGATTTGATATTTTGTTGAAAAAAGGATTGCTCAGTCCTATAGTTTCAGAGGATAAACTAATGGACCTTGAAAGCTATGTTGAAAAATTGGACAAGTGTGTTGACAATCAGGCCAATTCTTCAACCAATATATCAGAAGCAGCATTGCCAACAGGAAAAAATCTTCATGACATATTGGAAAATTTATTTTATCTTGAGCATGAAGTAAAGCATTTGTTTCCAATTCAACCTACCTTTTTCAGATATACTGAGGCTGATGAAACATTGAGAAAACTTCAACGGACCAGAATACCAGAAGATAAATGTTGGGAAGAACTGTTGGAATTTTTGTAAAATTTATCCTTATATTAAATTTTGCCTATTTACTTTGATTTTATTACATCCTGCCACAAGCCTAAATGTTTTATGATTCTCCAAAGACACTTGGAAAATAATGCTTTCCAAAAATGATGAATATTCTTTAGTATCCAACGAATCATGTGATTTTTGGCTTGGAAATCCATTTCCATTTTACTATAGGGATGCCTCCTTTGCTTTTCCTTTCCTTCTAGATAAAATGAAAGCATTTTTTTCTAATATTTCCCAAGATACCAACCAGAATATAAGCTAGGGAATGCCAATATCCTGGTATGGACACTACTAAGGTTAATGTGCCACCCAAGGATAACCATATTGTGATTATTTTTCCCACTTTTTGATATGGAAAGAACCAATCTCCATACCTATAGTAATTAAATCTTAACATAAATCCCAAGTATTTGAAATGGGTGCACTTGGTTGATTGTTTTTTCTAACATATCTTCCAAATCATTGAAAGTGATAGTAGACTTGAGTAGGTTTACTTATATTCCAAATGAAACCCAAAATGATTTTAGAGCTCTAATGAGTCTTCACATACTAGTCCTATCTACTATATCCTGCAAGAAATAGGATAACATCGTCCACCAATAGAAGGTGCGTAGACAATAGCATATGTAAATGTGTGAGTGATCAAAATAGTAGCATTTCTTAATTTGTTTAGGCATGTATCTCTTGTTTTTCATCTTCCATATTCAAAAACTAATCACGGATTTGGGTGTTGATGACATGTATATTCTAAATGGATTGGTATCCATACCTTTCCAGATGCCCCCACACCTGCGACCGGGTAAATTTTATTTTTTTAACATACTAGTTAAATAAATATTGTTGTAGTATATTTTCTAATCTCTCTCTCTCTCTCTCTCTCTATATATATATATATATATATATAGATATATATTATTTTATATATAATTTGTTTTATTCTAAGTCATAGGCATAGCTACTGTAACTTTAACACCCGATTACTACAACTAGATACAAGCAATAGTTTTATGTAACCATTGTTGCAACCTTAAATTATTGTTGTTGTTCCATTACTCAAATAAAATAATTCTCGTATAAAGGTTGTTGTCGTGTCTCTATGCGTAAACTTCAATATTTACAAGGGCTTGTTATGTATAATGATCTCTTAATATATATACTTTCTTTCATATATAATATTTTTTATTCTAAGTCGCGGATATCGTATCCCCAAGCCACAACTCCTACAACCTCAAGCCATAGTTGGCGCAACTTTAACGCATAGTTACTGCAAATAGATACAAGAAAATGTTCTATGGAACCGTTGTTACAACCTTAAGTTACAACTATTGTTCCCTTATTCAAATAAAATAATTCCCGTATAAAGATTGTTACCGTGTATCGATGCCTCAACTTCAATATTGACAAGTATTTTTCAGGTATAATAATCTCTTAATATATATATAGATATATATATATATATATATATATATATATATATAATGTGTTTTATTCTAAGTCGCAAATGTTGCATCCCCAAGTCACAACTTCTGCAACCTCAAGCCACAGTTGTTGCAACTTTAATCCATAGTTATTGCAGTTGGATACAAGTAATTGTTTTATGGAACCATTGTTGCAACCTTAAGTTACAACTACTATTCCCTTACTCAAATAAAATAATTCTCGTATAAAGGTTGTTGTCATGTATTTGTGCCTTGACTTCAATATTTATAAGGACTTGTTAGGTATAATGGTCTCTTAATTCCCCATTGTTTTCAAAGTGAATATGGTTGATTGTAAATCCCACCATTTTCCTCTCACCATACTTTCCACTATCTTATAAATTAGTTGCGGGGAAGGGATTATGTCACTCTTTGAACTTCCACATAATCCAGAAATTTAATTCAACATTTAAAATTCCTACAAGTTTTTTTTGTAGATGGCCACAACCATATTTCTGTACAAGATTGTATTTAAACACAATAACCAGCATTAACGCAATTCACCAACCAGAAATTAAACAAACAGAAATTTACCCCCCAGTTTTGTAAATTCAAAAGGAGGACACGTGGAGCATTAATATTGGATCGCATGAAATTGAAGGGAATCTGAAAACCTGAAAACCGGACCCGATTTTTTTATAAGGCACATTGGATTGAGAATTCACGTTACAAATTAGGCAGACGTCAGCATCCCATTTTGGAACGCGAATTTGGTTTGAAATTCAATCTATTCAGACTTTTGAAGTCTGACGGAAAGGGTTCTTTAATGTTTTGATAATTTAATTTTATGTATGCTTTAATATATACATATGTTTTAAACATATGTTATATATATATCATATGCGAAATGAAAGGTGGGCCATAGAGTTTAGTTTTAATTTTATTTTTTTAAAAAGAGGGTTTATTATAATATGTTTTATATGTTACGGCATATAAAAATAAAAAGGACAAAAAATCTTGGTAGTTTTTCTTATAGACAGTACGTAAATTTTTTATTACACAGCAGTGTGTAAAAAGTGAAAGACTGAGTGTAAATTTTTAAGTGTGTATGCACAGCAGTGCGAAAGTGAAAAACACAGCAGAGTGTTTTAGAAACAGAATTTGTTTGTTTTGAACAGACTGTGAGTTGGTTTTATGCATTGCGTTTTGTAATAGTCATAATTTTGTAATCCCTCTCAGTGAGGAAGAAGTGTAATAGTTTTTTTTTGAGTTATTGAAGGGAATAGAAGTTTGTTTTCAAAGTATTGAAACTCTGTCTCCTGTCAAAGAAATTTTTATTTTCTTTTTGTTAAAAGAAGGGAGATTTATTCTCCATTCATTGTTCTGGAATTTTTCAATATTCCAACATGTGCAAGAACAACAGATGTTGTGGTTCCATCCCCAGCTAAATCATTTGTCTTTGCCGTAGCTTGCCTTACCAACTTGGCCCCAATATTTTCAACTGGGTCCTCTAATTCAACCAATAAAAAGGCCAAAACCATAACATTGAGATACATTTCATTACACTGTCAATAACAATAAAATTTGACTCAGCCATAACCCTTTCCTTTTATTGTTGTGAAAATATTTATGCATTACTCTAATGTGGCTAGTCCATAGGCCAAGTAGACCACCGGGTAACAAATATGTTTCCTTTCACCTTTGAGTTTTCAAATTATGCCTACCAAATCTAAGACATTTAAGAGGGGGAACTAATACAACGTTAAAAAGAAAACCAGAGCACACATCTACAAATTTCCTCCTTAGCTACTGTCACACCATCATAAACTATTTTCGGAGAACCATGCTTGCTCTCCAAGACAACATTTTTCCCTTCGCCCCAAGGGTGACTCCAACAAGATCAGCAAGTTTGTTCACACCGCCTGCAAGACAAATTGACAATGCTTTCAGTAAGTGTTCAATTGAATGCCAGACCATATGCCAAAACAACCCTCCATGAAAAATTAAAATAACACATTAAAATCGAATATAAGTGGACAAGGAAAGATCCACCGCAGTGAAGTTTCACGTGCAGGTGACCTTCCTTTAAACATAATTTTTTCTCTGACCTGCAATTTTTTTGTCACTGGGCCATCCTTGTTGAAGTACAACTCCTTTTCCATAGCTCTTGTATTAACTACCTTCTCTCTGTCGCGTAATCTCAGAGTCCCTCTTCTGCTTGAGCGATTAAAGGAAATGGGTGAAAAAACTGAAAGAGAAGACAATTGTCTGCCATAATTATCAAACATTGCACCCAACTTCTTCTCCTTTCCATTGTTACCTAATGAGGTAGATGTGGCAATTGTTTTCATACTGCCCAAAGCAGAGGCCATCTTCTCTTATCGTGAATATAGAATTACAAGATCTTCATATTAGTATGAACCTTAAAAAACATGACTCCCATTGCTAAAAACAACTTTTAAGTTGTAACAGGCAAACTAAACAACTATCGCAACTTTTGGCAACTTCTGGAGTATTGAGAGAGAAACAACCAAAGAGAAATACAACCACAATCCTCATTTTAATGAGACCGGACTATATATTTGCATTAAGATAATAGAAATAAATCACGACTATATTAAGGCCAGCACAAAACAATCTTTAACCAGTGTCTCTCGTGGCCTTCAGGTTGCCATGCTAGAGGTTGCATATTTTTAATTTAAATTCTTAGCCTCTCGTGCCCATCTATAAATGCATCCAATGGGATATCTACATCAAATGCTCCTTTATATCCCCAAAAAAAAATTCCCTACTACAAGAGCACCAGTATTGATGGATCACCCCACACCATCCCACCCACTAGAAACAGTGAAAAAGGAAACCTAAGAAAACTTTTGAAATATCTCAAGATGACTATATGGGTGGTTCTTATGAATCAACCAACCATTCAAAACATGCTCATCAATCCAAACCATGAGTATTATGTGAAGATATTCAAGCAGGCACTGAATCGGATTTCCGAAGCTATGTTAGAGAAACCCTAAACTCTCACTGAAAATAGGTGAAATGTGGCACCACTCAGAGATTGACATGTGCCAATTGGTACAAGTGGTAGACAATTGGCATGCTCAAACAACGAGGTGATGCAAGAATGACATGAGGGAGAAAATATCAGAAAAGCCCCAAATCCGGAGAACTAAAGCTCATCACCAACCTGAGATTGACAACTTTACATGATGTAACCTATGAAATCGTAAATGGAGAAATCATAGTAACAATAAAGTAACCTATGTAACAATAAATTTGGATTCATCCTGGAGTGGTAATGGGAGAAATCATAGTGAACAACAGGAAACATGCAGAGTTGCTTACAATCAAATAGATGAAAAAACACATACAAAAAAACTAGATAATAATCATGAACAAGATTAATATTGAATTATGAACTGTAAAGGAACTTACAAAATGTGACATTACGAACCTGGTCAAGCGCACAAGCAAAAATATCTTGGACATGACCCTGGTTGACAAGTTGTATTGCTCATGATGCAAGAGGATTTGTACCCGCACTGCCAAGTCAATCAAAATCCATCATTATCTATACAATAAATACAAGTAATTGATGTAGTATTTTTTACTCTAAGATGCATTCTTATGATAATGTTAGAACATATGTTGAAAATGTCAAAACATACCCGAATAAGCTCCTCTTCGTTTCAAGAAAAATTTATTGGAGTCGCATGAACTTGGAACAAGCCTCCCACAATCTAAAAGAGTAGCAACTAAGTCAACAGTGACTTTTTTGTTGCTACGCTGAATCGAGGGAGGTTTGCTCCAAGATTAAATCGCTCCAATAAATTATTCTCTACTAAATAGGGCCAACCACATGAAGGTGGAAGCTCTTATGGCCCCTCCCCCCCCTCACATCACTCTCAATTCCCCAATACCCAATCTATATTTCATTTTTTACTTCATGAGCATAAAAAAAATATTCAATAACTAATAAAAAAACAATTCAACAAAAAGTACGCAAGGAAACATTGAAATTAATGCTTGACATAAAAATAGTATGATAAATGAGTTTTTATATAACGCAAAAAACGTTCCAAGTATGGTAACGTTTGTCTTATAATAATACAATATTTTACATTATCGAATTTTCTTTTTCTTCTTCCTATTTCTAAAGCTCCTAATTACATCATCAATATCATCATGCTTTGCTCCTATTTCGTGCCTTTCGACCTGCACTGCTGACCTAGTTGCGTAGTCATGATGTCTGGTCTCATCTAGTGACGGGGCATCGCCTACAAAAACAGATAATAATAAATTTTAATTGTCAGTTTTTAAATATCATTGAACTAGTTCGGTAATATTAATAAAAAAAATTGCAATGAGATTATTTACCTGGTGCACCAGTTGTCGCCGCTGACCTAGTTGCGTAGTCACGATGTCTGGTCTCATCCAGTGACGGGGCATCGCCTACAAAAAAAAAAAATATTAAATTTTAATTGTCAGTTTTTAAATATCATTGAACTAGTTTGGTAATATTAATAAAAAAAATTGCAATGAGATTATTTACCTGGTGCACCAGTTGTCGCCGCTGACCTAGTTGCGTAGTCATGATGTCTGGTCTCATCTAGTGATGGGGCATCACCTACAAAAACAGATAATATTAAATTTTAATTGTCATTTTTTAAATATCATTGAACTAGTTCGGTAATATTAATAAAAAAAATTGCAATGAGATTATTTACCTGGTGCACCAGTTGTCGCCGTTGGGACTGTTGCCCTATCTTCCTCTCTCGTGGTAAGATCCTCAAGGGAAACATTCTCTGTCATTTAAACAAAAAACGTTATAAGGACAACCATCAAGGTATAATTAGAAAAAATTATAAGTGGAAATTAATTACCATCACGGCCCTCACTGATAGTAGCATTGTCGGCTTGGTCCCCACTACAATGATCAGGTTGCACGTGAGGATCATCTACATCTGGCTCTAAAACTGGGTTATTTGCCTCGTCGGTAGTGTTGCTCCCCTGATTTAAACAAAGTTGTTAGACATTAAATTTATGGACAGAAACAAACATATTGAAAGGTTAATGTTTTACCTTATCATGCATTCTGGATCTTGGGGACCTGCCCCAAGCTTCTGCGACGTTCAACTACGGCTTGATAGCTGAAATGGAAAGCGATATTTTTATCTTCCTCTGTAGTTTCTATTACGAAGTCATCACCTTACATTACATATGATTGTGTATTTTTAATCATATTTGATAGGATTACAAAAACGTTGGAAGGCGATACAATTAATTATAAGATGTTTAGCTACTTAATTACAATTCTTGCGGCTAATTTCAAGTAGTCGCCCTGGCCTAGCTTGTGATGGCCCTTTTTTTCAATCCTAGCTTTGGTTGCCTTTGAGGTGTCAGGCAACCTAGCATCAAAAGATTAAAGTCAGATATGACGTAGCACACTTTTTATTTTAGACATAGAGAAAATTAAAGCTATTGAATTAAAGTTGTAATTTACCTTGCGGGTCCAGTTGGCATTTTTCCTTCTTTCTTTGCCCTTTTCTCTTTTCCGTCATGGATGAGTGCTCTCCACTCACTCTCTGGAACTGCGAAAGGACGATCATATCTAGGGTTAAATTGCAATTGCATCCTATAGGTGTCCCTGGTATATTTCAAATATTTTCCGGCTACCCAAGCCACTGTTGTTCTGTCAAATGTGCCGACCCCAAAAAGCGCTTATAGATAATCTAGAAGTTCTTTTTTCAGGTTGGAATTCTGGGAATTCCACCCTGTGCGTATGGTTGGTCCAAAAATTACCAATGCATGGCTCTCCAGAAACCTGTAGAACTCATTGTTTCCTCCACAGAAAAAGAAGAAAAAGATATTATCATTAATTTAAAAATAAAAATCATGATAAATATGTTTTAGATAAAGTACATGAAATAGTTAAAATATTAAAATTTACCTGGGAGTTGTACATGCTTTATAGGGACACCTTCATAGTTCACCAAAAACGTGCCATTAATGGTCCCTGTGGAGCTGACACGTGTAGCTCCAGGAAATGCAATAATGTAGTTGGCCATATCAGCCTCATCATTGCCAACACGTTCAGCAGTTGGTTGGGTGTCTGCTTGGGCAGGGTGTGTTTCTTGGTTGGCACCTAAAGGAGTAGAAGGTGTACGAGAGGATTTTTGGGCAATCTCTTGCCCTTGTGTCCCACTACCACCAACACCGAGTTCAGAAAGTGCCAGAAAATGCTACATACAAAAGAAATTTTTGTTAGTTTAGTCAATGTAAAAATTAAAAATCAAACTATCACAATTCATCTCATGCAGAACAAAAAAAATATCCTTTTGACTTTTTATTATTACCCGATATCTTTCTAGCTGGCTCATAAGTTGTTTTATCTTCTCTTCTGTTTCAGGTGTTTGAGGCGCGTCTATCAAAGTATTAAATTCCGACCTTGCATCTCGTGCCTTTTTTTCGCAACAAGAACACTGGAGATAGGGATGAAGAAAGCTCTTCCTCAAAGAGGGAATCATCAGGCGTACCATGGCTAGGTGTCTGCATATTTGAACAAAATTAATATTATTTCAATTATGTAAATAACTAAAATACCTAAAGATAGAGCAATGCTGGCACTTTACATGTTCTTCCGCCGGCCTCTTTCCGCGATCATCCTGTCTTGGGGTTGTTCCTGCACTGCTCTGATCAGTCTGCCACATTGCAATAAAATTATAAATGTAAAAACTTGAAAACAATATCTAACTTGAAAACACAAAATGAAAACTGAAATAATTTCTAATAAGACACCGGAAGACAGAGTTAGAGTTTCAAATATGCCTTACATTGAATTCAGTCCTGGAAACATGTCATTTCACATCAAGGCACCCAAACAAGAGACGAGTTGACAATGAAGACCTTATTGAATATATTGTTGGAGCAACTTCTAGTAAACTTGTTGTGAAGACCTTGAGGATATTTTTGGAGCAACTTCTAGTAAACTTGTTGTGAAGACCTTGAGGATATTTTTGGAGCAACTTCTAGTAAACTTGTTGTGAAGACCTTTAGGATATTTTTGGAGCAACATTGTTGAAGCTGATGGTATAGCATTGTTGGAGACGATCTTGAAGGGCCTTGAAGTGAAGCTTTTGGAGCAACTATTGAAAAATCCTTAGAGCATTTAAGTAAGGCACTTTCTCTCTTCCATCACCTTTTTCCTTTCAATATCCTTTAAACGATTTTGTTGATATTTAATGTTTGAAATCACGTTATAATTCCTTGATTATATGTGTTTGGGGACTTTCCCTTTGAAATTACCCAAAAATACCCTGGCAATTTTATCTTCAAGATGCATGTCTGACCCTATTGTTCAATATTTTGATTGATAGTAGTAAACATAGAGAGTTAGGGGGCTATTGACTTGGTTTGGTTGGGCCATTAGATCCCTAACATCTACTAGGAGAACCCCCCTTGACTTGGAGGAGAGCTAGCCCAAAGTGAAAAGAGGTTGGTGAGGTGACAATGGGGCTATTGAATTACACATGGTATCACACTTTAGCTTTAGGACTTTATCTTGAGAAGTGCGAGATTTTGCTATATCAATTCTCAAATTTTTTACAACACTATTGTTAAGAACTAATAAGAAGTGATGTTGAGGGTTTTTTGGGTATAAGAAACAATACCATTTAAAAACTAGGGTTCTCAGTCCTTGGCATTCCTTCACCTGGGCCTAGGGGCACACTAGAATAATTTCACACTAAACCATGCAAACTTAAAAGTAACTAAACAGATCCATAAAGTAACAATAATCATAATTCCTAATTTCCTATTGTACGATATGATGCAAATTATTCAAACATGAAGCAATGAAGACATGCAATGTCTTAATTTCAAGATTGATGAACCAATACAGGAAGTTAGAAACTACAACTTTGACTCAATACTTCGTGTCCTAACTCTAGGAAGGAATCTAGTTTTTAGTACAGAACATGCATCGTGTATTATCAATTCTTAATTGACAACAACTAAAGGTCATCTACCTCATCAATTCCTTCCCATTTTGTGTTTTTATGTTATATTCCTTATAAAAGTGTCAAATTTCTCTCAAAGTAAGCAACCACTGAATCAAATAAAAAATAGTTGAGATATGATTGAGAAATGGTCATTTATTTCTTGAAAGGATCTTCACAATTTCTTTAGTTGTTTTTCATCTCATTACACTTTTGGTCTACCTTGGTCTCCTGTAACTCTAACTTGATCTCAATGACCTCTTCTCTGGTCTCTCTTAACTGCTCTTTAAGTACCTGCACTTCAGTGTTTTCCACCATCTTCTCTTTACCTTTCCTTTGCACAAAGACCTCCTCTGTTGCTGGAGATAAATCAATAATATTTTTTGTGATAGGTTGCTTTCTTTTGTCAGAATCTCCCATCTTCTTATTTTCCATGACACGCTTTGCAAGTTGAAGCCTAGTAAGTGGTTTCCTTGGCTGGAAGGTGAAACTTGCATATTCTCCTGCAAAATCAAGCATTTTAGCAGTCTTACTTTTCTTTTTCTTCTTGTCACCTTTAGTATCCTCAACTCTGACCATTGGAGTTTCCTCAATATCTATAGCTTGAAGGATGTGTTCAAGGTTTCCCTTTCCACTTGTTTGACTTCTGGTTACCCTTCTGTGGCCTTGCTTACTGATCTTTTGTTTGTTGCTTGTAGGTGAAGGCCGTGGAATTTCTGCCTCCTGTATAGGTTTTGTTTGAATATCCATTGGCTCTATAATGGGCTCTAACTCTTCTTCATGGCCACCCACTATCTCAGCTGCAGATTTATCATTTTTATTTGATGGAGTAGCTTTTGACTTTGGGGTTTTCTTGGGTGTCACTGAATCAACCGCATAACCACTAAGGAAAAGAAAAGTAGCCCAATCTCTGTTTAATTTCTTTATTCCAGCACCAGGAATTTAATCAAACCATGGTGGAAAATTGATGTTTCACTGCTTTCTGCCCTGGCCTGAACCTTGTCAGACATTTTCCCTAAGCTACTAAACAAGAAAAAAGGAAGATCAAGAGACTGCTTACCAGTGAAGTGCAATAAAAACTTGAAATGGTACAGTTAAACCATATGAAATCTCCCCTCACAAGTAAAGTACTTTTGGATCACAAACAACAATTTGGAATAATTCTCCTTCATATAACTCGGAATCCTAGATGCCATGTCAACTCCAATGTGTTCTAGTTTTACAAATTCATCACAACTCTACATCTTGAACTTAGTGGCTTTGAACCACTCTTCACCTTCTCTTGGTATCTTTGTGGCTTGAGAAATGGTCTCAGGTGACACTGTAAAATTTAGAACCCCCACCTTCGAAGTTGTTCCTGTGAAATTTACTGAAAATACTTTGATATCTAAGCATGAAAACCTAAAATTTTTTGACAGAATGTCAGTCATCCGACATTGCTGAATGCTTCCACAAAACTTGGTTCTTCATTGAGTAGCTTGAGGTCCATGGGTTCATATCTCACACAGGAGCCCCCTTTGTTCATTTTCTTCTTCATAGCCATCTTCTTCTATAACCACGCTGCCTTCTTGAACTATGACACCTGCAAAGAAAAAGACTGAACAACAAGCTGCTTGTTGTAGGACTAGACTCTTCAAGATGATAATCGGTGGCTGCATGCAAAGCTCGAAGGGAAGATGACAGAGAGGTGCTTTGGAAATGAGTTTTAAAAATGAATTTCGATTGTGGAGGGAATGATGACAAATGGAGGGGTGAAAAGGTAATGATGGATGGTACTTACTATTTTCCATGCTTGGATGATCGTGATAACCGATTACATGACCTCACCTTTATCCTAAACAATTAGAATACTGACAACTCATCATCCTCTGTGTTTTGGTGCAGAAAAACATGATTCCGCAACGTCTTCAGTTATAAAACTGGCACATTCGCTACCGGCTGGTCAGGTGATTCCGTAGCGAAATCTGCCTTTTTGCTATTATATTTGCTGTAGAACCATGAAAAAGCAGACAAGTGGCCACTACCTCAATTTGAAATAATGCATGTAAGCCTAAGGTGGAACTTGATAGATATGACTGAGATGACATGACTAATGGAGTGTTTTAGACTTAAGATAAAGACCATTTCATGAATTTCTCATCAATTTCCTGATCCAACCTTATGAGACAAAATGAAACCTAGGTTAATGACCCTATCAAAAATTTAAAATTTATGTGTGATAACATGACGGAGAAGTGCTCGGACGAAGATAATATCTAAGTGATTTAGCAGCAGTGAGGTGTTGATAGTATCTAAGTGATTTAGCAGCAGTGAGGTGTTGAGATTTTGTGTATTTGGGGTAGCATCAGTTGTGCTCTAGGTCCCAAATTTTGAGGAAGGACTAGAGTACACTTGATCTACAAGACCCAGAAATGGATTTGGGAAATTTCATCTAGTTTAGGAGATATTAAATTAATTAATTATTTTAATGTATTTCCTAAGTTAAAACTTAGGAAACTTAAATAATTAAAGTGAATTTAATTAAACATGTGATGAAATTGTCTTAAGTCACACGGATCAAGCTTTCTTTTAATTTTAGCCATTGATTCAAGATATGATCATGGCTGTTGATTTGTCAATGAGAAAAGTATAAAGGAAAGGCTTGGGGTCATTTGTAAAGACACACAGAGGCAGAGCACTGAAGCTAAGCTGAGATTCTAGGGCGGGGTTGCTAAGAATACTCATAAGTGTTTCAGCTGCAGAGAGGGGAATTTAGACCAAGGGGATGATATGATCCTAGGGTCTAGAATACACAAGAGGCAAAGAAGAGATCAGCTCAAGGACAGCGTAGAGGAAGGCACCAACAGCAGCAACGACAAGGACAACGTAATTTTCAGGAAACCCTTCAGGGGTTACACAGAGACCCTTAGGGGCAGCGTAGTGACTGTGTCACCCAGTCTGGGGTAACGCAGTCCCTTCCGGAGCAGCGCTGAGGGTTTGGAGACCATCCAAGGTTGACGCAGAGGCTATCAGGGGCTTCAGAGGCTGGCGTAGAGCCTTTCAGGGGCAATGCTGAGGTTTCTAGGCCTAGATTTGGCTGAGTTCTGTAAATCCCGTTTGAGGGTGTGGATCAGTCATTATTTTGGCCCTAGATCAGCCAGTGAGTTGTAGATCTAGAGTTTTCTTTGTCGGGTTTTCCAGATCTGGAACCCAGAGTTGTGTATTTAGAAATATTCTTAATAATAGAACCCTCCAGTAGCCAGAGACCGGTTTTCCTGCTTTGGGTTTTTCCTGGGACTATTTGTCCAGAAATAACTGTGTCACTTTGTTAATGTGTGCGTGTCCTTATTCTAGATCTGAATTGGTAGAGATCTGTTATGTATTTTTCTTCGATGTTAACTTGAATTTATTCAGTTGATAACTTATTTAAGTAGGAGGAGCTTAACTGGATTAATAGTAATAATTTTTGCATAAGACATAAGATTCAGAAATTTCTACATGGTATCAGAGCAATTGTAGATCTATAAGGGTCACTAGTAGGAGAATCTGAAGGATCTAGCTGTAGAAAGCAGCTGGAAAAGCAACAAAGAAGTAGATCTGAAGGGACAACGCAGTTTTCAGGAGCGGAGTCACGTAGAGGGAAGGGTGACGCTATCCAACGCTATGTCCTAACAAGCCCATGCAATTACTGCGCAAAGGCAGCCCAAAAACAACGCTGGTTGGGTCTGAAGCCAGCCAGTGTGATTCAGATCTGAATTTGTCAGATCTAGAAAAAGTCTGCAGAAATTCAGAAGAGTTGGTGGGGTTAAAACTCTGAAGATTTCAGATTTTTAGCCTTAGCACAAGTGACAAAGATTGGGAAGAGATCAACTTTTCAGAAAGTTTCTTGCGAAAGGAAACTTTCAGTTTGATCAGAGGATCAAAGAAGAAGCTAAATCATAGTTGATTTGGTAGATTTCCAAGGAGGGAAATCAAGTGTCAGAGGGAGCAGAAGGCACCTGTTTCACCAAGGGCCTTAGATCCATTTTTCTAGCAGAGAGAAAAGGAAGTTCCGACACATTCTAAGTAGATGGCTCTTCATGGATTGCGTGATTAGGATAGGCTAGAGGGCCTCTTAAATTTTTCGGTTTGGAAGGCAAGGATCCTGATTGTCCTTGAGACGTACAATCTAAGAGACCATGCAGAGTAGACTCTGGCCACACGATAGATGCGGATCTCCTACGGAAGCATAGGGAAGTTGCTGGGCATGCCAAACGGCTGATAATGGATAGTATCAAGGACCATATTGTACCACACATAGTTGAGAAGAAGATAGCTAACGAAATGTGGAAGGCCTTGACTTCCCTATATGAGGGAAAATTAGTCCAAAGGAAAATGCTGTTGGAGACCCAAATGAGGTCATTCATGATGACCAAGGGAGATGTAATATCCCAAATGGGATATTTTGACTAAAATTGTAAAAATTTACTAAAACCCCAAATTATACCGAAAAATCAACATTTATTCAATAGAAGATTGCCATGTAAAATTAAACACATAAATACTGCAATCGAATACCACATAGAACAGGAGAAATCTCAGCGTTTATTATAAATAATAAGAGGGGTTTACATATAGATCTGACCTAGAAAGTGCTGAGATAGAAAACTGGCCAACAATACAATCTGCTGCACTGCTATACGGCGCTAGCCTCCCAAAACTGAACTGCTGCACTCTCCCTCCGGCAACAGCTACCACTGAATCCACTGAAGATGATGAAGCCCAAGTTGAAGATCTGAATGATCCTCACACCAATCTCTGAAGCTCTGTGAAACTTCTAAATGAAGTCTCTTCAAGAGTATTGGGTTTCCGTCCAACACTCACAAATCACCCGAGGGTTTCCGTCCCAGGGCTACGGTTGAAGTAGAGAACCACATCCTCAAACCTCTCATACACAAGCAAATGATCTACTCCAAAGATATCTCCCAATGGCCTCCTCCCTTTCTTTTATACATCTCTTGGAGTCTTCTAGAGCATTATTTTATTCATGGTGCACTTTTCCCTTTTATTAAAATATTCCTTTTTTAATGCAAAAAAGGGTAAATCGGCTACCACGCCTCCTCTGGTCACTGAAATCTGTGTCTAACTGTCCCATTGTGTAGGTCTCCTCATCTCGGTTCCAATGAGCTATTACACTAAGGTGTTCCATCATGTATTCCTCCCGGAATGCCACCTTGAGCATAATCAACTGAGTTAAGCCCATAAATAACTCAAAATTCCGAAAGTTATTGGAATGCCTTGGAACGAAAGCCAAACTGCTCGGATGATGGAGTATATCAAGCGAATGCCTCCAGACACCATGAAAAATCCTCAAAACTCCTCCGAAAAGCCCCTGAGCCCACTGATAGCACCAATCTGTATATGTGACCTGTCTGCTCCTAACTCTGGAAGTCCCTCCTAGCCCTGTCATGGGTGATACCAAAAATGGGAATATTACGGACCTCCCGCCCCAAGATTGCTTGCCTCAAGCAATCGAAATATGTGGGCCACTCTATTGGCCCGCTGCAACTGAGACCCAATGCCTGGATCCCATACAAACCTCTGGGTGCTGCTATGCACCTGTGTCAAACCACTCGGAATAGACCCCTCAATGCCGAGATCCCAAACTGATCTCTCACTGGACCAGTCAACAAACAATCCTCTCGGATCCCAATGCCACCATGGCCAATCATCGCCCAAGTCCCACGGCTCGGGTTGCGCACTGCCTCTGGCTATAGCTGATGCCCCATGAAGTGAAGCCCGCCAGCAAGCATCAATGTTCCCTGGCTCCTGCTGTGCTGTACCTCTAACTGTATAAGATGCCCCACCAACTTCATACCAACTCATCACCTCTCCAATCCAAGTCCTGACTCAATCCCATGTTGATCCTACTCTTCTGAAATCGAGATGGAGTGCTGAAGAAATGTCAATTTGTGCCCCACTGCCAACTGGAATCTGTATCATCTGCTATGTCTAAGGGCCCCTGCTCTGCTGTGCTCCCTATAAAGAATACCGTACCATCAAGAGGGTACCAACTCATGATCTCCCGCCAATCTATCCTGGAATAAGAATCCACTGTAGTGCCAACTGTATACAGAATATGCCTAGAGAACTGTTGCCAGCTCATAATCAACTCACGCTGCTTTGTCCCGTCTGCCAACGAAATCTACCTGTAGAAGAAGGCCCCTCTCTCTGTGATGGGCCAAAGTGGGCAAGATATGCTGCAAGCCCCATCGATGTACTCCTGGAGAGAGCTACTCACTAGGAGTACTGCAGCTCTGCTGACTGCATGTACATCTATCTGTACCTCATCAATGTGTCGACCCATCAATGGATGCTCTACCGTCTCCAATAGCTCTTTCCCCTCCTGATTGGGAATGTAATGCTCCTGTTGTCTACTAGCCCCCTGCAGAACTATCTCATCAACCTCCAACATCTCCAGAGGATATGGATCTGTAGCTGCCGTCACCGCACTCGACGTCAATGCATCTGACTGCTCCACCTCTATGGCTGACCCCAATGTTAGTCGCATATCCCTCATTGGCTCAATGTGGGCGCCCATCTGGCTACCCCCCAAAGGAATATCATGCCTGATGTGAACAGGGTCCTCCTTTGCTAACTCAGGCTCCATCACATGCTGCTCCAGCTGAATCATCACAAGGGACTCATCACCCAGAGTATCTCCTATACAGTCCCCTGACTGCTCACCCTGCATACTGGAACACAACTCCGTTCTACTGTCATCGTCTCTGCATGGCTGCTCTCGCTCCCCAGAAGAATCCTCATATGATCCCATGGACTCATCTGAAGAAGAGTCCTCATCTTGGCATACAGAAGGAACGTCTACCTGCTCTACCTTTGCCACCTCATCTGCATCTCTCAAACATGAGTGATCAGGCCCTCAAGGTTCTTTGCAAATGAAGCAAAGTCCCTTCCTCCTCAGTTCATTTCTGCTGCCTGACCCACCAAACTGGAGCCGCTCCTCCCTGGTCAACTGTCTCCTGAGAAACTCAATGTTCTGCTCAACTAGCCCTTGGGCTAGTTCATAAGTAGCAGACGAGACCAACTGCTTTCTCCTCCAAATGCTCAACAATCGGGTCTGCAACTCTCGGCCAATGGTCTCATGGTCTCTCATACATGATGACAAGATGGACTGCATGTGTGCTATGACAGTATTAGGATGATGTCTTCTAATGCTGAAGAAGCATCAGAACATCTGCAAAATCAGGTCATCACACTCAAGGTAAAACATGATGACATAAGTCTTGATTGTGGCCATACTCCATAGAATCTTAAGCTTCTTCCCAAAGGTAGAGCCTGTACTGTTGTCCAAATCCTGAAAAGTCCCTACAATCAACCTCATAATCCTTCTCATAACATCATCATTATATGGCTCTATAGGTGCGGTCAATTTCATGATGTTACTGAGGCAAGCTGCAACTGGAAGTGTGACCCCTTCACAAGGTTCCTCCAAGAATTTGGGTTGTATAAGAGCAAGCATAGCAGGCTTTAGAGCCCAAATCAACTTCTTCCCTTCTGCTTGGTCTATTGTAGACATGAGTTCATTAAGCTCTTCTAGTTTGGACAAAACTCTCCATGACATCTTCATGTGTTTCAGATCTGTCCCAAGCACAAAAAATTTGTGACCCATCTCCAATGTTCCTTGCAAATCTTTTGGCTGTCCTTTTTGAAGGATGGCACAAATCTCTCTTGAAAGATGTCTGCTGTTCTGCTTAGTTTTCTGATCTTCTGATGCATGGTGGTTCAAGGAACCAACTTCTATTTTTATTTTCATCAATCTGTTTAGGAACCCCTCCATGGTTCACAATATATACAATGCTAAACAAAATGAGACCTCCCCCTTGTAATACGAGATCTGCTCAACAACAACCTCTCTTTCTGCTTACTAACCACCTCCAGCCACTAGCAACACCACACATACAAACAGTCTTGCTCACTCTATCAAGGCCCTGACTTATACAAACAATATCAATGGTGTTAAAACAGACATCCGCCATACAACCTCTGCTTATGACAACAACTTACGTGTTTTCCTTGCTCAGACCCACATCATACAAGGACTAAAATTGCTGTTAAATCGAAATCCCTGCCACTGTGCAACCCTATAGCGGAACACCAATAGACTAACATCTATAGTGGCAACTGTGAAATTCCCTTTGTACAAACATCTTTGTTATGTCAATAATTTTCTGAGTGTGCTGAATTTATTAGTGAGCTGGTTTCACAAATAGTTTCATGACAACTGCTTTCTTTGTTGCTTGTATAATGACACACTTGTAACAAGACTTCAGGTCAATTACTATGATAAAAAAAATTGCATTCAGAAGTAATTTGAACTACTGACTGTTATATGTGGATAAAAAATTAAAAGGTGAACAATAGTGAAACCTGGTTTGCACACGCAGGATTGCCTTCAGTACATCTTCTGCAGCGGTGGTGAATGGCTTTTCACTTCTGTCCTGCTACAAAAATGATGCTTCAAATCTAGAAAATAATTCATTGGTATTGCCTGGAAATCTCGGCCCCATTGATGTTTAAAATTTGCGGCGTCCGTCTTCCTTTTAGCTCTACGTGGCTTCCACTGTCTTACGTCTAGAATATACCACTGTAGAACTCACCTGTAATATCACTGTAATATCCCCATTTGACTTATTGCCTCCAATCGCATAGCATTCGTGGCTGGCTGAAGACGCGCGTTACCCAATCAACTGAAACAAGCTATCATAGGTATAATTGTGGCCCTCTATGAATCACTGAAATCAGCTCCTCCTTGTCGCCAATCACCGACGAGGTGTCCACGGAGAGAGTACCCTCGAATTCGCCTTCAGACAGTGACGACTATCTCCATATCGACTACTGCTTTAGAAAAATGTGATGGCTTTTGTTCAATGTCGATTTTGAAAGAAATCTCAGTCTTTGATAAAGCGAATTTCGACCAATTCAATCATTAATTTTGCCCCTATATTTTCAAATGGTGTTCACACTTAAATTATGGGAGGCAGCTCCGATTCCTTAAACTCAGCCTTTTGCTAGAATGGACTCTCGATAAAATATTTAGCAAATCTGTCCTCGAATAGTTCTCCATAAATTTATCACGGCCCCAAAATTCTTCAGACTTCGATAAAATAGGATTCTCACTTCGCCTTTGGAATCGATCTACGGAGCTTGGCCCTTGAAATTTCACGCAGCCCCAACTTTCAACAGATCGACCCTTTTCTGAGCATCGCTTTGGCAAACAGAGACGTCAACCTTGTTCTGAAAAATTTGTGATCTGTTATAAATTGCAACGTGGCTCCAGAATTCTCACGGTGATGTGATATTAGGTTTCGTATGGCCTCATGAGAGATTCAAATCCCTTCAAATTTTGACAACCCCACTTGATAGACTATGGCCACTTTAATATGATGGCCAATTTGAAGAATGGCCAATCAACTTATTTCTCACAAAATATATTTTCTGCAACAAGCTGAAACCCGCAGGCTGAGCCAAGACTGCGGCTCTGATACCACTGTAATATCCCAAATGGGATATTTTGACTAAAATTGCAGAAATTTACTAAAACCCCAAATTATACCGAAAAATCAACTTTTATTCAACAGAAGATTGCCATGTAAAATTAAACATATAAATACTGCAATCGAATACCACATAGAACAGGAGAAATATCAGCTTTTATTATAAATAATAAAAGGGGTTTACATATAGATCTGACCTAGAAAGTGCTGAGATAGAAAACTGGCCAACAATACAATCTGCTGCACTGTTATACGGCGCTAGCCTCCCAAAACTGAACTGTTGCACTCTCCCTTCGGCAACAGCTACCACTGAATCCACTAAAGATGATGAAGCCAAAGTTGAAGATCTGAATGATCCTCACACCAATCTCTGAAGCTCTGTGAAACTTCTAAATGAAGTCTCCTCAAGAGTATTGGGTTTCCGTCCAACAGTCACAAATCACCCGAGGGTTTCCATCCTAGGGCTATGGCTGAAGTAGAGAACCACGTCCTCAAACCTCTCATACACAAGCAAATGATCTACTCCAAAGATATCTTCCAATGGCCTCCTCCCTTTCTTTTATAGATCTCTTGGAGTCTTCCAGAGCATTATTTTATTATTATTTTATTCATGGTGCACTTTTCCCTTTTATTAAAATATTCTTTTTTTAATGCAGAAAAGGGTAAATCGGCTACCACGCCTTCTCCGGTCACTGAAATCTGTGTCTAACTATCCCATTGTGTAGGTCTCCTTGTCCCGGTTCCAATGAGCTATTACACTAAGGTGTTCCATTGTGTATTCCTCCCGGAATGCCACCTTGAGCATAATCAGCTGAGTTAAGCCCATAAATAACTCAAAATTCTGAAAGTTATCGGAATGCCTCAGAACGAAAGCCAAACTGCTCGGATGATGGAGTATATCAAGCGAATGCCTCTGGATACCATGAGAAATCCTCAAAACTCCTCCGAAAAGCCCCTGAGCCCACTGATATCACCAATCTCCTGTGACCTGTGCTCTAACTGCGGAAGTCCTCTATTGTCATGGTAGATACAGAGCGAATATTACAAGAGAAGACATGGAACACTTCCTCTTCAGACTGCAGGCAATCAGGGATCAACTGACTGCAACAGGTACTACCGTAGATGATGCAGTGATAGTCAGCACTGCCCTCAATGTAGTCATGGATGAGTGGGAAACCTTGTCCAAAGTATCTTGGGTAGAGTGGACCTCCCAGATTGGGACAACTTGTGGTCAATCCTACGGCAAGAAGAACTACGCAGATTCACCAAGAGGCAACACAGCCCTGCGTTGAGCAAAGTAAAGAAGGAAGATGAGGAAGATGCAGCCTTGGCATCGAAGAAGCAACAGAAGAAGAAGAAGGATCTTTCAAAGATCAAGTGCTTCCAGTGTGGTGAAATGGGACATTTTGCCAGCCATTGTCCAAAGAACATAAAGGACAAGGAAGCATCTTCTTCCAAGGCAGCTGTGGCAGATGATGGGTCAAGAGATGATGCAGCCATGAGTGCTCATGAACCACAGAGGTGGGGTGACATGGACATGTAGAGGAGCTACATGGAGGAAGGCAGGATCCTTGAGTAGCTCATCTCTTGGATCACATGCGAGCTATGGCATCCTTAAGACAGTAGCGGGACAAGTGGAGCAGTGGGTGCATAGATCACAGATGAGGCAAAAGTAGAGGCAAATCTGAAGGTTGGGAGGAGTAGCACAGAGCAAAGAAGCAGCGGCGTAGAAGCAGTAGCAGCATAGAGGCTGATGTGACTTTAGCAGCGCAGAGCAGTGTTGCTTACGCAGTGCAGAGCTACAACAACGCAGAGAGCTTCAGAGGGACAGCGCAGTGCAACAACAACGTGATATATTTCAACACAAGGAGCTGATGTGACTTCAGTAGTGCAGAGGGAGTCTGATTACGCAGGCAGAGCTGTAGCTATGCATCATTCTTTAGATGCCAACACAGATCTGTAACCTATGGAGCTTGAGTGATGAGGATGCAGCTCATCATACTTGTTTGTCAAAGATTGGGCAGGAGATTTAGTTGATTCTCTCAACAACTGAAGTTGCAGTGCAACAGATCAGCAGTGGCAGTGCTATGAGTAGCACAGATACAACATATTGAGAGGGAGCTGCAGTATAGAAGTTGCAGTGGCAGTGGAAGAGTCATGGGCAGCAGTACAGAATGGCAGCAGCAGTGCAGAGTTGACTGGTAGGAGGCCAAGCTTCCATAGCACAGAACCAGTACTCAAAGTCATGTAATGCATATTGTGATGTATTGCTAGAGCACACCGTTGATGCTAAGAGGGAGTGTTGAGATTTTGTGTATTTGGGGTAGCATTAGTTGTGCTCTAGGTCCCAAATTTTGAGGAAGGACTAAAGTACACTTGATCTACAAGACCCAGAAATGGATTTGGGAAATTTCATCTGGTTTAGGAGATATTAAATTAATTAATTATTTTAATGTATTTCCTAAGTTAAAACTTAGGAAACTTAAATAATTAAAGTGAATTTAATTAAACATGTGATGAAATTGTCTTAAGTCACACGGATCAAGCTTTCTTTTAATCTTGGCCATTGATTCGAAATCTGATCATGGCCGTTGATTTGTCAATGAGAAAAGTATAAAGGAAAGGCTTGGGGTCATTTGTAAAGACACACAGAGGTAGAGCACTGAAGCTAAGCTGAGATTCTAGGGTGGGGTTGCTAAGAATACTCAAAAGTGTTTCAGTTGCAGAGAGGGGAATTTAGACCAAGGGGATGATCTGATCCTAAGGTCGAGAATACATAAGAGGCAGAGAAGAGATCAGCTCAAGGACAACGCAGAGGAATGCAGCAACAACAACAGCAGCAAGGACAACGTAATTTTTCAGGAAACCCTTTAGGGGTTACGCAGAGACCCTTAGGGGCAGCGTAGTGACTGTGTCACCCAGTCTGGGGTAACGCAGTCCCTTCTGGAGCAGCGTTGAGGGTTTGGAGGCCATCCAAGGCTGACGCAGAGGCTTTAAGGGGCTTCAGAGGTTGACGTAGAGCCTTTTAGGGGCAACGCTGAGGTTTTTAGGCCTAGATTTGGCTGAGTTTTGTAAATCCTGTTTGAGGGTGTGGATCAGTCATTATTTTGGCCCTAGATCAGCCAGTGAGCTATAGATCTAGAGTTTTCTCTATTGGGTTTTCCAGATCTGGAACCCAGAGTTGTGTATTCAGAAATATTCTTAATATCAAAACCCTCCAGTAGCCAGAGACCAGTTTTCCTGCATTGGGTTTTTTTGGGGACTATTTGTCCAGAAATAACTGTCACTTTGTCAATGTATGCATGTGCTTATTCTAGATCTGAATTGTTAGAGATTTGTTACGTTTTTTTCTTCGATGTTAACTTGAATTTATTCAGTTGATAACTTATTTAAGTAGGAGGAGCTTAACCGGATTAACGGTAATAATTTCAGCATAAGACATAAGATTCAAAAATTTCTACATGAGGGGCAAAATCAGTTATTGGTCGGAGGACCAAGAGTACATAGCAAAGAGGCAGCAGAGACAATAGAGGAAGCAGCGCAACCACTAGGTATAGGTGACGTAGTCCCCAGAAGGGGTGACGCAAGCCCATGTAGGGGTTGTGCAGTGATTCCAAGGGACAGTCTGAATTTTGCTGGAGATCGAGGTTTCTGAGCCGGGAGGGCTGAATCTCGATTTTCAAAGAGGCAGATCAACGCAGAGAAGAGGTGACACAGTCCTCAGCCATCCCCACGCAGGCCTATGCATCTACTGCACAGAGGCAGCACAGAGGGAGCTGGGGTTTTGCCAGTTCGGATCCGGATCAGCTGGGACTTGCAGTGTGAGGGAAAACTCACTATCTTATGTCTACCGGGATTTTCTCTGTTAGGTGAGCCGAATTTGGCACCCTAGTTGTACTCAGAAAACCATTGCTTAATAATAAAAACCCTTAGATCTGCTGCAGTGGTTTTCCCACATTGAGTTTTTCTAGGGACATTAGTCCAAAAATAAGTGTGTCCTTTGTGTGATTGTCTCATTTATTTTTCAGTACTTGATCTGTATACTGGTGTAGGCTGCAGTATATTTACATTAATATTTACTAAATAATTCTGTAAATAAACTTGTTAATTGAAGAACACAAGTAGGAAATGCAAATCAGTTAACTGCAGTAGGATTTCTATTTGTTAAATTCATAAATTTTCACATTATATACCTTGGTGTGGGCTTCCCCTTATCTGGCTGCCCCTATACCCCAATATGTGGCCTAGGATTGCCCCTCTCATTCCCTACTCCATTTCACTTATTTACCACTTGCCACCCCCATTGGAGGGATGTACCTTGGACACACTATCCTCTTTAAGGGCTGAAACCACTTAATAAGGTACTTGGCTAACCCCCTTTGGAGCATGGAGACACTAGTACATACCAAAGCCCCACTACGGAAGGGCATGCCGTTGTGAAGTGCCCACTTTGTTATCCATGATTTGTAAGCTCTTTTACATGATTACTCTAATGTCTGGTTGTAATGGAAACCTAGGGGACGCATTGGATCTTTTACAAGATTGCAGGTGGTTTCCATTTGGGTTTGGTCTCCCTATACGGGGTCCTAACCCCCAAAAGGTTACATTGGCACGTATAGTGTGTGCGTGGAGAGCCATGGGCCTCCACAACAACAAACAACACTCCATGGATCCCCATCGATGTTTAGAGACTACTAGCGATCCACTTTTGGGATGATGATGATTTGCTTGGTACACTATGCCCAACAGGCCCCACAGGAGCTCCACACTCTTGGCAGGTGCCCCAGGACTTGTACAATGTCATGAAAACATTCATTCCATCACTCGAGCCCTTGCAGAGGATCTACATGCATCTCCGACTCATATGAAGACCCATGGGGTCACTTATGTGTCCCCACACCCACAGGGGGCACCACAGGTCTACTACTTGGAGAACAAGGGGCCACCCCCTTGTCCCTCATATTTTGAGGAGTTTATTCATCATTATGGCACTTTTGGATATTATTAGGCCTTTGGAGGGTCCCACAACATGTACATATTATTATTTTATCTCCTGAGAAGCTTATTTTTCCATTTATGAGCTATTTTGGTGGGGTTGTCACTAATAGGGGTTTTATTTGCACATTATTTTATTAGTAGGAAATAGTGTAGGCTCATAGGCTAATTCGAACTCCTAAAAGGGGTATAAATTGATGTTAGCTACATTCATTTGTATCATCACTTCACTCTGGATCTCTCTATCTTTAGAGAACTTCACTCTCTATCTCTCTAACACTGTAACTAAATTTTAATGATATATTCTTGTTGCTGCATACTGTTGAACTTCGCTATAATTAGGGATAATTGTTGCATGATTAGAATGTGGAATAATGTGTCTATTTAGCTCGTTTAAAGTATGGGCCATTGTTATATGAATAAAATGTCCTAGAGATTGTTTTGTCTCAATAAGCTTGCACCATTTGTATGAAGTATAAATTCTTGAAGGTCACTTTTCTTCTCTTTCCCTTAACATTGGACGAAGTTGACTTTCCAAGCCTCCTTGATCAAGAAACCGAATTCTCGATCATTATCATCCTTGACTCCATATCCCTAAGAGAATCAAGCATTGGTCCCTCAAAAGGGTGGTCATTTTCCCCTTCGTTCTTACCTTTTTCCTCTTTTCCCTAGGTCTAGCCCTAATAGGTCACCTAGAGCATCAATTTCCCAGGAATTCACCCACAGGATAACTTTGATCTCAAAGAGGCTACTGTGCTGGTGGTCCCCTCACTCTCCTCCAAATTTGAGGCAATTTCGACAGTGGAATCTCCTGCAACCTCAAGCCCTAGCTCTAGGACCAAGTTTTGCCTAGGTATCTCCAAGGCTAGAACCTAGTAGGATCAATTTGACCTTTGAAGAAAAATTTCTTATTTGATCCTTTCCCCTCACCTTGTCTAGGATGGGAGCATCATTGGTTGCTATATTCCATCCCCGAACTTTGGCTGGGTCCACTTAGTTCCGTGTGGTCCCATTTCCTATCAAAGATTAATCATCAAGGGCTATTTGGGAAACCAAGTTCTTATAGGATTTTAGGGATCGGGAAGTACCTCTACAAGTTGTACCCTTCATCCTTACCCTCCAATCCTTACCCCATTTCCTTAGAGGATCAAGTCCCTTGCTTGAAAAGAAAGCAAGCTCCACTCTTCACATCTTCCTTGGGAAAGGGTTTTTGGGATCACTTCATACCTATTCATTGATATATCCTTTATAAGTGGCTTCCCAAAACATCTGGACTCTTCCCATTAGTGAAAGTACGTAAAGAGTAGGGAGTCTTAGCCATGGTGACAGTGGGCTAAGTCTCCGCTGTTTCCCTTAGCCTAACAGTTGCCCTTTTAGGAACACCTTTTAGGTCCCGTGCTAGTTTGAGTGGTAACAGGCCCAACAATTTTCGATTTCTCCTTTTCGATGCGGAAATAATCTTCAATGTTACTTTTAAAGGAGCTCATGGGATCACCTCACTCAAGGTTCTTAAAAGGAGAGTCATCAGGGGTGACTCCTTCGAGAAATGCAAGGGCAACCTCAACTTTACTTTCCATAGCCTTGTCACACGTGTTATCAACATCATCCCATTCATCATGTAGCCCTGACAAGGACTCATATTCCTCAGCTATATCCTTAGGGGTATCTTCATCATGGTTAGTTGACCAACGGAGAGACTCTTCCTCCCTCTTTTCTTGAAGCACAATAACTAAGGTATTTGTCACATGATTTTGGTAATATGCTTCTAGGAGGAGAGCATTAGTGGGGATTCTCCTTATACTCACATTTCATCTTATGAAGTTTCACCTCTTCTTCGTGCAAATGAAAGAATACCTCATTAGAATTACATTCCCTTACTAACCCTCTGCATGACCTACTATATTTATCCATTCTTTCTTGTGTGATTTGGAGGCTTAGAGGATCCAACTCTTAATCATTCTTGGAAGAGATATTCCCTTTTTCATTGCCATTGTCTGCCACCTCCATAATTGACATTTTCTCATCATCGCTTGCACTTGAGCTCTCTTCAATGTCATCCAATTGATCATCCTTTGTGGGACTATAACATCTATCATTGATTAGGTCAGTTAGAATATTGAAAGCATAGGTTAGGCAAGCCAAGTTAATGAGGCGATTAGGATCCTTCTCATAGAATTCCCTCATTATGTCGACTTGCGCTCGTTGCAATCTATAAAACCTGAGCATGAGTTACATATCCATACCTTCCAATACATTTCGATAAGATTCTGCATATTTATCTGCATTCTTTTATAGTTCTTGAATCCCTTGATTAATGAGTTTTGCAAATGTAGAACCAAGATTAATCTTTCTTTTACGATAGTCCATTTCTTATGATTTTGCATATTAGGGTTAAGATGGAGTCCCCAAGGTGAATGTAAATGATTCGATAGATGCTTGCTTCACCCTGCAAGCATTAACTTTGAAGTTCAATGAAGAACTAGGGCTTCATTCTTCCAATGGAGTCGCCAATAATGATATGTCAATATGCCTTATGGAGAACAAGACACACATCTCGTCCCCGGGAACAATGCCAGAAATGTTACCACTCAAACCAACAGGGGACCTAAGAGGGGTTCCTAAGAGGGCAATGGTGGAGACTTAGGCCACTGTCACCACAACTAAGGCTCCCTGCTCTTTACTGACTTTCATCGATGGGTGGAGTCTCGATGTTTTGGGAAGCCACTTATAAAGGATATATCAATGAATAGGTATGAAGTGTAAGAAAATTTCTTAATCTAAGAAACCCTACTGATTTACTTCTCCTACTTGATTATTTATACAAGTTATTAATCTGAATATTAAAAAAAACAACAAAGTAAACACAAATAGCAGCTTACACATACAAATCATTTACTGAATACAACACACATATGACAAAGTGACACAGATTTTTCGGACAAATGTCCCCAGAAAAACCCAATGCGAGAAAACCTGTGCAGCTAGCTCTGGAGGGTTTTATTATTATGTTGAATCTGAATACAACAATTTCTGGGCACTAGACATGGTTGGCCCTACAGAGAAAAATCACGACAGTAATACCTCTTTCACTTGGAGACAGAAAATATGGCGGATTCACACCCTCAAACGAGATTTATAGAACTCGAGCCCTTTCTGGCCCACTATAAACCCCAATGCTGCTCCTCAGCCCTCTACGTTAGCCTTTCTGGCCTGCGTGAGCCTCTGCGTTGCTCTGGAAGGCCCCGCGTCACCCTCTCTAGGCTTACACTGCCCTTGTGTTGCCCTGACTGGGTTTGCGTCACCCCTGAAGGGCTCCTGCTGCCTCTGCGCTGCCTCTGATTGGGCTTTGGCTGAACTGCGTAGCTCTGGATGGCCTCTGTGCTGCTAGATATCCTGCCTCTCTGCCGCTGTTTTATTCTTGGCCTTGGATAAAAATCCCTCGCCAATACTGCCCCTCGCTGCATTGCAAATTCTCTCTGAAATTCTTAGCAAACCACGCCCTATAACTTTAGCTTAGCTTTAGTGCTTTGCCAATGTGTGTGCTCTCCAACTGACCCCAAGCCCTTATCTTATACTTTTTTCGTTGGCAAACCAACAACCGTGATCTAATCTCTAATCAACGGCTAAGATTAGAAGCTGCTTGATCCACGTCACTTAGAACATTCTCATCACATGTTTAATTTAATTCACTTTAATCTTTTATTTTTCCTAAGTTAGACTTAGGGTCCTTAATTAAAAATATTAATTATTTGAATATCTATCAAACCTGATGGAATTTCTCCAAATGCTTTCTTGGTCTTGGAGATCTCATGTGCTCCATCTCCTTCACAAAATTTCGGAGCTAAAGCACATCCGATGCTACCCCAAAATATCAACACTCCCTCTTAATGAGGAATGTGCTCTAGCAATACATCCACAACAAAGTATTGCCCTGATCTCTGGCATCGTTCTCTGCGCTGATTCTTGGCCTGTTGCCCTCCATCACTGTGCTACTGCTACTCTCTGTACTGCTGCCTATGACTCTGCCACAGTCACTGCCATATCTGTACTGCATCTCCCTCTCAAATTGCTACATCGTGCTGCCCATAGCACTGCCACTGCTAACTGCTACACTGCAACTCAGTTGCTGAGAAGTAAGCAACTGAAGGACCCCTCCCTAATCACTGACAGATAAGTTAGTCGGGTCTGCATTGTGAAAAATCCTAAATCTGGATTCCTATTGCAACATATCTGAATTACTTCTCCTATTATCTTTCATAATTATTTCATTATAGTGAAATACTGAAGTAACTACTAAAGCAGTCTACAAAAATGATGTTGTGGAATAAATCTAAGTGTTGAAACAAACTGAACAAAATACAATGAAAAACAACCACATTTGACACAGTTATTTTTGGACTAAGTCCTCAGAAAAACCCAACTCGGGAAAACCAGTGCAGCAGATCTGAGGGTTTTGTATTATTTAGCAGCAAAATCTTGAGTACAACTAGGGTGCCAATATCTGGCTCACCCTTCAGAGAAATCTAGACAACAAGTGAAAATGTGAGGTATACCTCACTCTGCAAATCCACGGCTGATCTGAACAGCGTTGGTGAAGCCCCTCTTTGCCTTTGCGTGATGCCTATGCTGGAATTGCGTAAGCTTGCGTGGGCAAGCTCTGGAACTGAGTCACCTTTGCTCAACAATTGATCTGGGCTGATCTGAAACTGGATTTTGGCCCTCCTGGCTCAAAAAACACAGCTTCCAGCTATCTCCAGACTGAATCAAAGGGACACTGCATCACTTCTGCTTGAGTTCCTTTAGGAACTGCGTCACCCCTCCAGGTGACTGCGCTGTCTCTCTCTGCATCACTACTGCCTCTCTCTGAATTGTACTCTTGGTCCTCTTGACCAGTTACTGCCTCTGCCCCTCTCTGAAACTGATCACTGAATCAAAATCACTTAGCAAACCCTGCCCTAGTGATTCGATCCTGATCAAAAGCTGTGTCTCACACAAACTCGAAAATGCCAAATGCTCAATGTGCTCAATGTGATTTCCATAGGCCCCTCACCCTCCTTCTTATATTCTTCTGTTGACCCTTCAACAACCAAGATTAAAACATAATCAAGGGTTAAGATTAACTTGGAGGTGATCCATGACTTTATCTAGAAGATTCAGACTTAGTTTAATTAATACCCTTTAATTAATCAGTTTCCCTAAGTTTAGACTTAGGAAAACATTAAAAAATGATTAATTAATTTAATTAAACCATCTCTAAGTGGAATTTTCCAAAACCATTTCTGGGTATTTTGGAATACATGTTTCTTAGCCTATATACAAAGTTACAAGGCTAGAGCACATCCGATGCTACCATAAATCAACACTCCCTCTTAGCGAGGAAAGTGTTCTAGCAAGACAACTCAATGTGCTGTTGTTCTGACTTCTGGAACATCCATTGCTATGCTATTGATGCTGCTCACCAACACTGCACAAAAGAAATAATGATGCATCTGTACTGCTGCTGACTCTACATGTTGTTGCCAATTGCCACTATACTGCAACTCCCTTTGAATTCTGCAATCATGCTTCTGCACTGCGTGAGCACTGCTCTGCACTGCGTGAGCACTGCTCCGCATTGCGTGAGCACTACTCTGCACTGCGCTGCACCACTTGTGCACTGCGCTGCTGCTGCTCATCTGCGGCTGCTGCTCAACTACTGCTGCTGCTGCACTGTTGCTAATTGCCCAGAAAAACATCCAAAATTGGACAAGTAAATTTGTAACTGAGAAATAACACTGATTGCTGCTAGTTTCTGCACTAGCTCTTTGAAAATACTGCGTTATTGCTGCTCGGCACTGCGTGAGAACTGCATTGCACTGCTCTGCACCAGTGTGCACTGCGCTACTGCTGCTCAACTGCTGATGCTGCTGCTCCTCTCTGCGCTCCTCTCTGCATTGTCTTCTCATCTTCTGCTACAAATGACCATCATGCTACTGTCTTAAGGCTGCCGTAGCTTGCATGTGATCCAAGAGTTCGGAAATACTCAAGGATCCTACCACCTGTAGATTTTGGATCTACAACTCCAAGTCAGCCCACTTCTCTCCTTTCAGAATATGAGCTAACATAGCACAATCTACTTCTGCCTCAATCTTGGCAGCTCTCGCTTGAGGATATTGCTTCTCCTCTTTATCCTTTTTCTTAAGAGGACACTGTGTGGCATAATGTCCCATTTCCCCACACCTGAAGCACTTGATCTTGGACAAATCTTTCTTCTTCTGCTTCTGTTTCCCCTTTGATGCAAGGGTTGTATTATCTTCTTCCTACTTCTTGACTTTTGAATCACTGCTGCCATCCCCAATATGGATTTTGAGGAGATCTCTCCTCAACTTTTCTTGCTGCAAGGTTGCCCACATCGCTTCCCATCCTAGAAGCTTTTCTCTGCCCAAAATGCTCTGGGCAAAGACCTGATAATCTTCTGAAACAGAGTTCAGAGTGAGCCTTACTAGCTCTGAGTCTTTAGGTGCCGATCCCATTGCTGACAGCTGGTCTCGGTTATCCTGAATTCTAGATAGGAAGGAGTCAAAATGCTCTCCCTTCTTCATCCTGGTATTACGCATCTTCTCCTCCAAATACATCTTCCGCTGCTCAGAAGATGCTTGGTATAGCTTTTCCATCTCTACCCACATTTCTCTAGTAGTGTTCTTTGCTGCTATGTGAGGTACGATGTGATCCTTCACACCATCTAGGATCAATTGTTTGGCTCTTGCCATATTCTTCTTGAAGGGTCTCAGATGTGTTGCATGTAGTGGTTCTACAACTACACTGTCTATGAGGGCCTTTAGATCATGCTCATCAAGGAGAAACTGAATCCTTGATTTCCAAATAACATAGTTGGAGGCACCCTCCAATCTATCTTGGTCACACAATCCATTGCTGGCCATCTCCTCAACTGTCGATATCTTCCTCTAACCCTCTGCTCAGCTAGAATTGCGCACTCCTTGAGGAGTAAGTCAATGCTTCTGCTGCTGCACGGGAAAAACTGAGTTTCTTTGAGTAAGAAGACTCTCTGAGGTCAAGAAATCTCCAATCTGAATTTTTCAGAAATTTTCCGACGCTTATGCACCAGCACTCACTGCTGTGCAGCAACTACGTCCTTCAGCTACGCTTCCTCTTCTGCAACTGAAAAAGATTACCCCTCTGTCAACTCTCTCAGAGGGAGCTTTCTCTGCACTGGAATGCCCACCTGGCCTGGACTGCATAACTTCTAGGGTAATCTGCTGCTGCTTATGCAGCACCCAACTTCTTCAGCGCAGATCTGTTGGTTCACTCTTGTTTCTCCTTCACTTCAGCTTGAATAAGCTCTGATACC
Organism: Pinus albicaulis; assembly: GCA_034641835.2. Taxonomy (NCBI): domain Eukaryota; kingdom Viridiplantae; phylum Streptophyta; class Pinopsida; order Pinales; family Pinaceae; genus Pinus; species Pinus albicaulis. The sequence continues at coordinate 1,552,859,640 of CM076579.1, forward strand.
ATGTGAAAAATCCTAAATCTGGATTCCTACTGCAACAAATCTGAATTACTTCTATTATTTTTCATAATTATTTCATTACAGTGAAATATCGAATTAAATACTGAAGTAGTCTACATAAATGATGCCGCGGAATAAATCTAAGTGTTGAAACAAACTGAACAAAATACAATGAAAAAAAACCACATTTGACACAGTTATTTTTGGACTAAGTCCCCGGAAAAACCCAATTCCGGAAAACCGATGCAGCAGATCTGAGGGTTTTGTATTATTAAGTAGCAGAATCTTGAGTACAATGAAGGTGCCAATATCTGGCTCACCCTTCAGAGAAATCTAGACAACAAGTGAAAATGTGAGGTATACCTCACTCTGCAAATCCACGACTAATTTGAACAGAGCTGGTGAAGCCCCTCTCTGCCTCTGCGTGATGCCTACGCTGGAACTACATAAGCCTACGTGGGAAAGCTCTGGAACTGCATCACCTCTGCTCACCAACTGATTTGGGTTGATCTAAAACTGGATTTTGGCCCTCCTGGCTCAGAAACCCCAACTTCCAGCTATCTCCGGACTGAATCAAAGAGACATTGCGTCACTTCTGCGTGAGTTCCTTCAGAAACTGCGTCACCCCTCCAGGTGACTGCGTTGTCTCTCTCTGTGTCACTGGTTCCTCCCTCTGAAATGTACTCCTGGTCCTCCTGACCAGTTACTAGCTCTGCCCCTCTCTGAAAATGATCACTGAATCAAAATGACTTAGCAAACCCTGCCCTAGTGATTCGATCCTTATCAAAAGCTGTGTCTCTCACACAAACTCGAAAATGCCAAATGCTCAATGAGCTCAATGTGATTTCCATAGGCCCCTCACCCTCCTTCTTATATTCTTCCGTTGACCCTTCAACGACCAAGATTAAAACATAATCAAGGGCTAAGATTAACTTGGAGGTGATCCATGACTTTATCTAGAAGATTCACACTTAGTTTAATTAATACCCTTTAATTAATCAGTTTCCCTAAGTTTAGACTTAGGAAAACATTAAAAAACGATTAATTAATATAATTAAACCATATTTAAGTGGAATTTTCCAAAACCATTTCTAGGTATTATGGAATACATGTGTCCTAACCTATATACAAAGTTACAAGGCTAGAGCACATCCGATGCTACCATAAATCAACATGCATCTCATCACTGAAGCTCCCTTGGCTACTGCTCTGCGCTGTCCTCCTGAAGCCACTGCATTGCTACAGCTCTACACTGTGTAAGCATTGCTTCCTCGGCGTTGTTGAAGTACCATCAGCCCCTTTGCGTTGCTGCTTCTATGTTGTTGCTACCTCTGCATTGCGCTGTTCCCTCTACAACGTCCCAACTCTGCCCTCCGCTTCACTATGATCCTCTACACCCACTACTCTAATCATCCCCGCTATTGTCTTAAGGCTCCCGTAGTACATATGTGATCCAAGAGTTGGGCTACTCAAGGATTATGCCACTGCTCTGTAGCTGCTCTACAGATCAATATCGCCCCAACTCTTGTCTAGAAGTACATGAGCGCTCGTGGCCACATCATCATCAGAGCCATCGTCTTCTTGAGTTGCTGCAGCCTTGGATTTAACTTCCTTGTCCTTCTTCCCTAGAGGACAAGTGGTGGCAAACTGTCCAAGTTCACCACACCTGAAGCATCGGATCTTTGATAAATCCCTCTTCTTCTTCCCTTGCTGCTTCTTGGATGGAAGGGCTGCATCTTCTTCTTCCTCCTTCTTCACTTTGTTGGATCCAGTGCTGGCTTGTCTCTTGGTCATCCGACGGATTTCCTCTTATCGGAGGATATCCCACTTGTCGTCCCAACTTGGAAGGTCCTGTCTGCCCAAGATGCTTTGGACAAACGTTTCCCATTCATTTGTGACTGCATTTAGAGCAGTCCTCACCATGACATCATCCTCCACCTTGACTCCCATGGCAATCAGCTGATCCTGGATCGATTGCAACCTGAAGAGGAAATGATCAATTTCCTCTCCCTTATTCATCACAAACAACTTCATCTGGTTCTCCAGAAGCATATTCTTCTAGACGGATTTCCCCTGATACATTGTGGTTAACGCTGTCGACATAGCATTAGTCGTCTTCTTCTTGGCTATGTGTGGGACCACATGATCCTTGACCCCGTCCATGATGAAGTGCTTAGCATGCGCCTCTGCGTCATTATGCTTCGCGAGAAGAGAAGCATCGATTGGTGTAGCCAAGACGCTCTCTGCATGCTCCCGTAATGCATATGCCTCTAGGACCGTCAGGATTCTGGCCTTCCAGATAGCACAGTTGGACAAGCCGTCCAACCTATCCTGATCACATAGTCCGTATGGCGCCATCTAGCTCAAAAACAATCTGTCGAAATAGATACTCCTCTCCCTGCTGCTGATGCTACCCTCAACAGTAGCCTGGATCTAGGGTCCTTGGCGAAAAGGAACCCTCTATAGTAACTGCTCCCTCTTACAACTGATTTCCCTCCTCGGAAATCTGCCAAATCCTCTGAATCAACCCTCTTTGATCACCCTCTTGATCGATCCTCAGATTTCTTTGGCAAAATATCTGTTAAGCGACTGTTCTCCTCCCGCTCTTTGTTAACTTAGTTGAGCGACTGTTCTCCTCCCGCTCTTTGTTAACTTAACTGAGCCACTATTCTCCTCCCGCTCTTTGTCAACTTAGCTAGGCACGATTTTGCACCGACATAATCTACGCCACACTAGCAACCTCTAAAGATCTGAAGCTCGGCGTCCGGACCACAACAACTCCGCATAACAACTCAAAACTGGATTGTGTCCCTCTGCCTGGCCTCTGCGTGGGCAGACTGGCTCAGCGTAGCCTCTGTGCAGCGACTACGCAACGTAGGCTGCTCCTGCGTCGCTTTGGAAGGCTCTGCGCTACCTTCACGTCACTTAGCTGGGACTGCATTAGCCCGTGCATGGCCTCTGCTGGGACTGCGTCTTGGTGTTGCGTTGCCCTCTCTAGATCTTAGCTGCTTCAGCTACATGTCTGCAACAAAAAATGCTTCAACCGCTTCGCTGGTGATTCAACTTGATCTGCAATGCTCTAATACCATGTGAAAATTTCTTAATTTAAGAAACCATACTGCTAACTATTGATTTACTTCTCCTACTTGATTATTTATACAAGTTATTAATCTAAATATTCAAAAAAACAACGAAGTAAACACAAATGCAGCCTACACATACAGATCATTTACTGAATGTAACACACATATGACAAAGTGACACATATTTTTCGGACAAATATCCTTGAAAAAACCCAGTGCAGGAAATCCGATGCAGCTAGCTCTGGAGGGTTTTATTATTATGCAAAATTTGAATATAACAATTTCTAGGCACCAAACATGGTCGGCTCTGCAGAGAAAAATCACGGTAATAATACCTCTCATTCGGAGACAAAAAATATGGTTGATTCACACCCTCAAACAAGATTTATAGAACTCGAGCCCTTTTTGGCCCACTGGAAACCCCAGCATTGCTCCTCAACCCTCTGCGTCAACTTTTTTGGCCTGCGTCAGCCTCTGCGTTGTTCTAGAAGGGCCTGCGTCACCCCAATGTTTCTCCTCAACCCTCTGCGTTAGCCTTTTTGGCCTGCGTCAGCCTCTGTGCTGCTCTAGAAGGGCCTGCATCACCCTCTCTGGGCTTACACTACCCCTAAGTTGCCATGATTGGGCCTGCGTCGCCCTTGAAGGGCTCTTGCTAGCTTTGCGCTGCCCCTAACTGGGCTTTGGCTGAACTGCGTAGCTTTGGCTGGCCTCTGCGCTGCTGGATATGTTGTCTCTCTGCTGTTGTTGTATTCTTGGCCTTGGATCAGAATCCCTTGCGAATACTGCCCCTTGCTGCACTGCAAACTCTCTCTAAAATTCTTAGCAAACCATGCCTTAGAATTTCAACTTAGCTTTAGTGCTCTACTAATGTGTGTGTTCTCCAACTGACCCCAAACCTTTAACCCTTCTCTTATACTTTTCTCATTGGCAAACCAACGACCGTGAGCTAATCTCTAATCAAAGACTAAGATTAGAAGTTTCTTGATCCACCTCACTTAGAACATTCTCATCACATGTTTAATTTAATTCACTTTAATCTTTTCATTTTCCTAAGTTAGATTTAGGGTCCTTAATTAAAAAGATTAAATATTTGAATATCTATCAAACCAGATGGAATTTCTCCAACGCTTTCTGGGTCTTGGAGATCTCATGTACTCCAGCTCCTCCACAAAATTTCGGAGCTAGAGCGCATTCGTTGCTACCCCAAAATATCAACAAAGTGATCCTAGAACCCTTTCCCAAGGAAGATGTGAAGAGTGGAGCTTGCTTGCTTTTCAAGTAAGGGGCTTGATCTTCTAAGCAAATGGGGTGAGGATTGGAGGGTACAGACGAAGGGTACAACTTGTAGAGGTACTTCCTGATCCCTAAAATCCTATAAGAAATTGGTTTCCCAAATGGCCTTTGATGATTAATCTTTGATAGGAAATGGGGCGACATGGGACCAAGTGGACCCAACCCAGGTTCGGGGATGGAATATAGCAACCAATGATGCTCCTGTCCTCGACAAGGTGAGGGGAAATGATCAAACAAGAAAATTTGCTTCAAAGGTCAAATTGACCCTACTAGGTTCTAGCCTTGGGGATACCTAGGAAAAACTTGGTCCTAGAGCTAGGGCTTGATGTTCCGAAGATTCCACCGTCGGAATTGCCTCAAATTTGGAGGAGAGTGAGGGAACCCACTAGCGTAGTACCCTCTAGGAGATCGAAGTTTTCCTGTGGGTGAATTCTCGGTAAATTGATGCCCTAGGTGAGCTATTATGGCTAGACCTAGGGAAAAGAGGAAAAAGGTAAGAAAGAAGGGGAAAATGACCACCCTTTTGAGGGACCAGTGCTTGATTCCCTTGGGGTTATGGAGTCAAGGATGATAGTGATTGAGAATTCGGTTTCTTGATCAAGGAGGTTTGGAAAGTCAACTTCGTCCAATGTTAAGGGAAAGAGAAAAAAAGTGATGTTGAAGCATTTATATTTCATACAAATGGTGCAAGCTTATCGAGACAAAACAGTCTCTAGGACATTTCATTCATCTAACAATGGCCTATACATTAAATGAGCTAAATAGACACTTAATTCCACATTCTAATAATGCATCAATTAGCATTAATTATAGCGAAGTTCAACAATATGTAGCAACAAGAATATTTCAAATTTACTTACAATGTTAGAGAGTATATACAAACAACATCACATTTGCGAAAAACGAAGCTCCAAGATAAAAATGGCCCAAATCCATACATCAAAATTCATCCATTATCCAAAATAATCCTCCTAGAAGAAATGCGAATTTCTCTAAAGATAGAGAGATCCCAAGTGAAGTGATGATACAAATTAATGTAGCTAACATCAATTTACACCCCTTTTAGGAGTTCGAAGTAGCTTATGAGAGTACATTAGCTCCTACTAATAAAATAATGTGCAAATAAAACCCCTATTCGTGACAAGCCCACCAAACTAGCTCATAAATGGAAAAATAAGCCTCTGAGGAGGTCAAATAATAATATGTACATGTCAGGGGACCCTCCAAAGGCCTAATAATATCCAAAAGTGCCATAATGATGAATAAACTCCTCAAAATATGATGGACAAGGGGGTGGCCCCTTGTTCTCCAAGTAGTAGACTTGTGGTGCTCCAAGTGGGTGTGGGGGCACATAAATGACCCCATGGATCTCCATATGAGTCGAAGATGCCTGTAGATCCTCTGCAAGGGCTCGAGTGATGGAATGAACACTATTATGACATTGTACAAGTCCTGGGACACCTACCAAGTGTGTGGGGCTCCTGTGGGGCCTGTTGGGCATAGTGTACCAAACACATCATCATCATCCCAAAAGTGGATGGCTAGTAGTCTCTGAACATCGATGGGGATCCGTGGAGTGTTATCTGCTGCAGTGGAGGCCCATGGCTCTCTACGCACACCCTATATGTGTGAATGTAACCCTCTGGGTGTTAGGACCCTGTATAGGGAGACCAAACCAATTGGAAACCACCTGCAATCCTGTTTAAGATCCAATGCGTCCCCTAGGATTCCATGACAGCTAGTCATTAGAGTAATCATGTAAAAGAGATTACAAATCATGGATAACAAAGTGGGCACTTCACAATGACATGCCCTTCCGTAGTGGGATTTCGCATGTGCTAGTGTCTCCATGCTCCAAAGGGGGTTAGCCAAGTACCTTATTAAGTGGTTTCAACCTTTAAAGGGGATAGTATGTCCAAGGTACATCCCTCTAATGGGGGTGGCAAGTGATAAATAAGTGAAATGGAGTAGGGAATGATGGGTAATTCTGGGCCACATATTGGGGCATAGGGGCAGCCAGATAAGGGGAAGCCCATACCAGGGTATATAATGTGTAGGAGGGAGCAATCGTGATACATGAGGTGCATCAACCTTGATTTTTCCATCCTTCTTTATATGCCTTTTTCCTATTATGAATTTTCTTTAATTAATTGCTTGGGGCTCAAGGATAAGAACATGATGTGTCAAATATAGCAGTTATTACCCATTTAAGGTAGGGTGGTTCATTTCCCTCCTGGGGTTGGGACAATCATGGGTTCCTGAAAGACAAAGGAGGCTCATCTAAGGCCTATGGAACCAGGGTGATGGCCATGGATATGTGGAAAAGCTCATGTATTGGCTTTTGCTCACGTGCTAATTATTTTTTTCCCGACCATCTTTTGCATTTTGTGGTATAGTTTCCTGTTAAGTGTGGCCAATTATGTTTTTTCTTTTCTTTTAGTTGCTTCAATCTCCAGGGCATCATTACAGGCCTGACCCAAGATGGGGGCAAGGGGATAGGGAGGTTGACCCTATGTGGACCCATGGATTCTATGTTTACCTAGTTGGGGAGTAATATATGTGGATAAAGGAGCGGGACCACACACCCAAAGTTAGGGTTTCCCAAGTAGTACCATCCTTGAACCAAATGGTCAATAAAGGAGATCCCACGGGACTAAGATGCAAGGGGACATGAGCACAAACTAAGCCCACTCTTTCTGCCAAATCTCCCCATCAATCCATGCCCAAAAGTATCCATGATAAGTAAACCCAATACTCAATTACCAAATGAAAAGATATTCCTTTAGGTTCGGGAGGCCCACCTTAAGAGATATGATTGATATAGATGGGTGAGGGACCACATGGCTTGCTCAGGTGGTGGGGAAATGGCACAACGAGCTAGAAGAAGGCTCCAAGGTGCTGCTGGTTGAGGTCCACCATGGAGAAAAATTTGTCCTAGGGATATCACCCATGAAGTGATGGGTTGTAAATTTTTGAAGATGTTCTATGCTAGATGCAAATTTACTTTTAAACTTCTAGGGCTCAATCACATGAAAGTAAGATGCAGATAGAACATACCAATAGATCGATGGAAGACATGCCAAAAACAGAGATAAAGAATGGTGGTGTTACGGCGATCAACAGGTTGCTTCAACTAGCAAAGTCTCCATAAGGTTAGCCAACCCAATGTGTCACACAACCCCAAAACTGCTCATAAAAAACGCTCCATCAAGACACTACACCAAGAAGCCCAACCGCATCATCATGAGAAGCCCTAATCGCAGCACCATCCGTGAGAGAAGAGAATGCCTCCAAAATGTGTGTGTAAAATGAACTCCAAGTCTCTCCAATATATAGTCATATGTGGGGGTGTGTGACACATCTCTTATGCATGTGGGATAAATCTGGCCAACCTTGCACATGTGGAATAAATTCAAAATACATGTTCTGCTCATCTGATCAAGATGATCTTTAGATCAATCTTGCACCTCTCCGAAAGAGGAATCCAATAAAAATATTGGTATCGTCATCTGAGCATCACAACATGGAGTTTGGACCTAGTTGCCCAAAATTAACACTCCTCTCAACTAGGGAGAACTCCATCCACCAGTGCCATCCAAACATCGTGCACCATCCTGCTGTAACTTGCTTTGCTGGCTCTTTATTTCAGAACAAAAGGTGAGTCACAAAGACATCGCTTCTGGCTGAAAAAATTAGCTCAGAGGTCCAAAACCTCTATAGGACTCAAAGGAGTCTCATACTAATGCGCAATTAGTTTAATTGACCCAAAGTCAGTTGGAGGTCCGAAACCTCACTTGGACTCGAAAGAGTCATATACTAACCCGAAGTTATTTTAACTGACCCACAGTTAGTTGGAGGTCTGAAACCTCACTTGACTTGATCCCAGATCAAGTGTTTGGACACGTGCCATCCTAGACATAGAGAGTACGACAATCTCCGATGCATCCATCGATCTTGCTATCGGTCTCTATCCACATTTCCCACCTCATTGGCCAAATGAGAGGTACTTCCCATGAGTCTGGTACTCCATGGGTAGGATGCATACGGGGCACAGATCAAAGAGAGGTAAATCAACTCAATATCATCATGGTGGGGCAGAAGCACACCAACAAGGTTCAACAAGCCTAGCCCTGTGGTTGCTTATAGCTCCAAGAAGCTATCCCCAAAGCCCCCCTGGAGCTCCCAGCGCTCATCGTCCAACAGGACCCTCCAAATAGGGTCGTTCCACGATTCCAAGATTCTCACGGAAGGTTAGGAACTTGACCTTCCCCAAGGGCTTAGTGAGAATATCTGCGACCTGCTCATCAATTCCTATATGATTGAGCCTTACGGTGCCTCGATGTACCATATCCCGGACAAAATGGTACCAGATATCAATATGCTTGGATCGATCGTGGAATACGGGATTCTCTGACAAACGAATCCCACTCTGGTTATCACAAAGGATAACAGTGGTATCTAGCACATGTCTGAATAGCTCATTGAAGAGCTTTCGCAACCAAGTAGCTTCACAAAAGGCCATACATGCTACAATGTATTCGACCTCAGCGGTGCTCAAAGCCACCGACTTCTGCTTCCTGCCTGAAGCAGACCCAAGCGTGAAGCAGCCTCCAGATGTGCTCTTGCGATCCACCACACTGCCAGCCCAATCGGCATCAGTATATCCACAGAATCTCAAACATTCGGCAGTGTATCTCAGCCCATGGTCTATCGTGCCCCAGAGATATCTCAAGAGTTTCTTGGCACCAACCTAGTGAATGCTATGAGGATCAACCATGTGTTCACTCAAAGTGTTCACTGCACATCATATGTCTGGACGGATGTTCCCTAACAAAATCAGGGCCCCTACGAGTTGATGATACTTGGTAGGATTTGCTAGCACAGGCCCATCAGCGCTTCCACTCAACTTCTTAAAGTTGAGCTCCATCGGTGTTGACACAGACTTACAGTCCACCATTCCAAATCTTTCCAGCAGCTTCAAAATGTATTTTCCTTGAGAGAGGAAAATCTCACCAGGTCTTTGCCATACCTCCAGGCCTAGGAAGTAATGCATCAGTCCTAGGTCCTTCATCTCAAACTCAGAAGCGAGTTCCCTCTTACACTAATGAATAAGAGAGTCAGCACCTGTCAGGAAGAGATCGTCCACATAGAGAACCAGAATGAGAGGCTTTTCTCTATCAACCTTAAAGTAAAGATTCAGATCAGCATTACTTCGAGTGAAGCCCAACTTCATCAAGTAGCTATCTATCCTCTCATACCAAGCCTTGGAGGCTTACTTCAACCCATAGAGGGCTTTCTTCAACCTGCATACATGAGAGTCTCTATCCTGGACTTCGAACCCCAAAGGTTGCTCCACATACACCTCTTCCTCTATTGAACCATGCAGAAATGCGGTCTTCACATCCATCTGATGAAGATTCCATCCTTGCGTAGCAGCAAGGGCTATGATAGATCGGATGGTGATATATCGAGCCACAGGTGCAAATATATCATCATATTCTATGCCTTCCTTTTGAGAGAAGCCACGGGCAACGAATCTTGCCTTGAACTTTTCATCACTACCATCAGATCCATGCTTGGTCTTATAGAGCCATTTCGAGGTGACAACATCTTTGTCCTCTGGTCTCGGAACCACATCCCAGACATCATTATAATGGACTCATATTCTTCGTGCATAGCATCCTTCCAGACTTGATGCTTTACAACTTATTCAAAAGATGCAGGCTCAGATTGTACGATTGTACTCACGGCGGCTAGATACCCTTGGTATCTATTCGGCTTCTTGCTTTACACGGAATGTCCCCCTTTGGGGCCATATGTCTCTTGACATCCTTGATAGAATCCCAGAGCCATGAGCGACTTCTCTTCATTCTTCTAGCAACACCATTTGCTCAGGAGCATATACAGTTGAGGTCTCCCTCTTAATGCCAACTCCTCTGCAAAAGTCATTGAACTCATCTGACTCACATTCGATGCCATTATCAACCCTTAAAATCTTGATCTTCTTCTTCAAGAAATATATCCAGATGGACAGCATATTAGATAAATCAGAATGTATCAATTACAAGACATCAAATGTCTTTGTGACACTTGAGGGAGAAATAAAGTCCCCTTTTTATGCTTTCCTTCGGCACAACCCTGACATATGCCTTCATGATTATTTTGAATTTGGGCATCCCAGACACCAACTTCCTTGCCTCGGAAAGGGCTTTGTAATCATAGGCTTGAATCTTACTCACCCACTATCAAGGCCATATACTGCCATACATCTGACATACATCCATACACTGTCATATCACTGATTACAATGTTGCCATAATATTATCATACATCACTATCATCTTCATTATTGCCATACTGCCATTCAGTACTGAAGATATCAAACTTCATGTTCATATATATTCTGCCATAACCCACATATTTTGTTAAGACGCTAAACACTCCAACAACTGCCTAGAAGACTGTGGCTTCACCTCCACAAGATCCCCCTCCCTTTGTTGTTCACGATTGAAACTTTCATCTGGGTATTCAAGAGAATGTATGCAGATGCAACAGATAACTTCGTTCCTGTCAATGGTGAGTGACTACGTGCCAAAATTTACTTGAATTCTTTTTTGTCTTCTTTTTGTTATGGTTATAGATATCACTGTCATAAGCAACACTTCAATTCAATGGTAAAGGGTGAAAATATGGTTTAGTCAACTGATACAGGCCTTCAGCTTAACTTTGTAGAGATCAATCCTCTTGACAGCGAGTTCAGTTCTTAGAAAACAGGTCTGCAGATCATTTTCGGAAGCCATCTCAGACATGTTGACATTTCTGCAAGAAACAAATGACTTGTGCTCCTCCTCATGCAATAGTTGCCCAATTGCTTGTAGAAATTTCTGAATCTTAATTCTTATGCAGAAATTATTTCTGTTAATCCGGTTAAGCTTCTCCTACTTATACAAGTTATCAACTGAATAAATTCAAGTTAACATCAAAGCAAAACGCATAACAGATCTCTACCAATTCAGATCTAGAATAAGCACATGCACACATAGACAAAGTGAGTTATTTCTGGACAAATTGCCCCTGGAAAAACCCAATGTGGCGAAACCGGTCTCTGGCTGCTGGAGGGCTCTATTATTAAGAATATTTTTGAATACACAACTCTGTGTTCCAGATCTGGAAAACACTATAGGGAAAACTCTAGATCTGCAGCACCTGGCTGATCTAAGATCAACAATACTGACTGATCTACACCCTCAAACGGGATTTACAGAACTCAGCCAGATCTAGGCCTAGAAACCCCAGATCTGCCTCTGAAAGACACTGCGTCAGCCTCTGAAGGCCTCCAAATGCTCAGCATTGTCACTGGAAGGGACTGCGTTACCCCAGACTGGGTGACACAGTCACTACGCTGCCCCTAAGGTCTCTGCATAACCCCTGAAGGGTTTCCTGAAAATCACGCTGTCCTTGTTGCTGGTGGTGGTGGTGCTGCTACTGTCGTCTGCTGCTGTTGTTGCTGTCTTCCTCTGCGCTGTCTTTCTTGATCTCTTCTTTGCTTCTTGTGTATTCTAGACCCCGGGATTAGATCATCCCCTTGGTCTAAATTCCTCTCTCTGCAACTGAAACACTTGAGAATTCGTTGCAAACCCCGCCCTAGAATGTCAACTTAGCTTCAGTGCTTTGCCTCTGTGTATCTTACAAATGACCCCAAGCCTTTCCTTTATACTTTTCTCGTTGACAAATTAACGGCCAAGATTAAATCTTTAATCAATGGCTAAGATTAAAAGAAAGCTTGATCCGTGTGACTTAAGACAATTTCATCACATGTTTAATTAAATTCACTTTGATTATTTTATTTTCCTAAGTTTTAACTTAGGAAATACATTAAAATAATTAATTAATTTAATATCTCCTAAACCAGATGAAATTTCCCAAATCCATTTCTGGGTCTTGTAGATCAAGTAAACTATAGTCCTTCCACAAAATTTGGGACCTAGAGCACAACTGATGCTACCCCAAATACACAAAATCTCAACGTTGCTAAGCCTAAGAATTTTTAAGAATGTTTTCGGTACAACTATAAATCAACTCAAACTGAACTAGATAAACAGAAATCCCCATCCAGCTTCCAGCACATTTAACACTGTCATTTTCTAACTTAGCCCTAGGCACTTTTAAATTTGATTTTCTGCTTATACTTGAGAGCTAACGTTCTGTGGGTGTAGGAATCAATGGCGCTCTTGGAAGAAGTTACTTTGTCTAATTGAGGCTAAAACTTGTCCTTGCATTTGATACACTACGCGCCAAATACGGCTATATTGCCTTGTCAACTTAATTCTTCTCCACAACCACCTATATGTAGGCTGTCACAGCCTTCAGATCTGAGGCTCTTTACAACAATAAGACCTTAAAGCATTAAATAACATTACTTGAGCACTTCATAATAATCACAACTAGTTTAGGAATTTTATTGTATGCATTTTGGTGACTGATCTTGTATTATCATGGTCTGATACAAAAACTGCAGTAATCTGATCTCTCTTGATGGTGACATATTTCAGGGACTGGTGCATACTTTCTTGAGCATTTGAATTGGTATTTGCGAGCACAGTCTTGAGGACAATAGGCTGCATATTTTAGGTTTGTTTCAAGGAGAATAGAGCTTAGCCTTGACCTTAAGAGAAACCCAACATAGGAAAATTCCCTTCCAAAATACTGTTGACTTCTATGTTTGTGACAGTCCTGGTTAGGGCACGCCACACTACTCTCAACCTCCACGTAGTTCAGCACACAAGCCTTTATAGGCTGCGGTCCACCTTAGGAGAGGTCCTCCATGCATACGCTGCCCTTCAATGTTGCTATCCACTTAGAACGTAGCTCCCAAAGTGTTCCAACTACTGGCTATGGCCTGTGGCCTAGCCCAGCAGTGGACTATACCTTCGGTCCTCTACAAACAGTCCGCAATTTTGCCTTGAAGCAGTAGTAACACCCTCTTCTATGCTGCGCCCTTCCTGACTTGCAAACGCACCCTAGAACAACCCTTCACCATGCCTCAAACTGTCCTTTCATCTCCACGCTGTCACCTACAGCACTTAGAAATGCCACGCTACCCTTGTTGGCTCCTCCACGCTGTTCTTTTAAGAGAGGCTAGTCCTCCTGACTACCTTCTATGCAGCTCCAGCTGTGTGCTAGGGCCTGTGGCCTAGCACAACAACACTAATCCTCAATACGCATGCCCTTATTTCTGCCCAAAATTGTCCCTAAAGACTGCGACTGTCTTTTAGGGAAGGGATCTCCCTCCACGCTGAAGGTTAGGGCATCAAACAACCCCAAAACTACCCACGCTATCATTTACTGTGATGGTATGGCCTACAGCCTACCACATAGCCTTGCTGTAGCTTATGACACCGTCGAAATAGAGTTTCCACCCATACAATAAGCCCCAACAGACCTGAAACAGAGGTCTCCTAACTCGGCATTCCCAGCAAGGATACTTAGCCTTCCTCCAGTAGCTCGGTCACCTCCAGCAGCCCGGTCACCTTATTGACCCTGAAGACAGTCCTTATCTCGCTGCCCTAGATTCTCAACAAGATGGGCTTTGTCTTCTCCTAGCTCTGATACCATGTAAATTTCTGAAGATGTTTTATGCTAGATGCAAATTTACATTTAAACTTCTAGGGCTCAATCACATGAAAGTAAGATGTAGATAGAACATACCAATAGATCGATGGAAGACAAGCCAAAAACAGAGATAATGAATGGTGGCGTTACGGCAATCAGCAGGATGCTTCAAACAGCAATGACTCCATAAGGTCAGCCAACCCAATGTGTCACACAACCCCAAGACTGCTCATAAAAAACGCTCCATCAAGACACTGCACCAAGAAACCCTAACCACATCACCATGAGAAGCCCTAATCGCAACACCATCCGTGAGAGAAGAGAATGCCTCCAAAATGTGTGTGTAAAATCAACTCCAAGTTTCTCCAATATATAGTCATCTGTGGGAATGTGTGACACATCTCTTATGCATGCGGGATAAATCTGGCCGACCTTGCACGTGTGGAATAAATTCAAAATATATGTTTTGCTCATCGGATCAAGATGATCTTTAGATCGATCTTTCACCTCTCTGAAAGAGGAATCCAATAAAAATATTGGCATCGTCATCTGAGCATCACAACTGTTGGGAATCATGATTGTCGTTAGACCAAAACCCGCAGGTGTTAGTCAACGATCGCATCGCCAGAGATAAGGATCCACGAAAGGCGGTTAGTCCATGTCGCGAAACACACGGGGAGCATTGGTTTATCTAATGTCCAACAATATCCCCCCCAACGCGAGCCGGGTGTGTATCGAACTCGTGACCTACGCTTTGATACCACTTGTTGGGAATCACGATTGTCGTTAGACCAAAACCCGCAGGTGTTAGTCAACGATCGCATCGCCAGAGATAAGGATCCATGAAAGGCGGTTAGTCCATGTCACGAAACACACGGAGAGCGTTGGTTTATCCAATGTCCAACAACAACATGCAGTTTGGACCTAGTTGCCCAAAATTAACATGGGTAATATCTGGCTCCAACTGGAACATGATCTCTCGAAGAAGTGGGAAAGGCTACACGAACAGGAGGTCACTAGAACTCCAGCAATGTCTTGGTCACCACAGACCTGTTATTTGCACATGTCATAGATCAAAGCCATGGGGAAACATGGTTTTCACGGTGTCTTATGATCACCAATGCTTAATGTCAGGTCATAAAATAGACATGTAAATGCAATTTTAATCTAAATGCAGCTAATCTATCATGAGAAATATCATATGAGATTAGTTTTAATGCAAGAATATGCAATGCGTCCTACTCTAACATTCATATAGATATGGCACCACTAAGTGTAATCATAAAGCCAGTGCAACCAACATATCATCATATCAATACCAATATACATATGCTGGCCATTATGATTACTCATGTAGCAAATCTCAAATTGAATGTGGTCGTAGTCACATGGACAATGAAATGGGTGGGAGGCAGGAGAACATGATCCCCCTTCGAGATAAAAGGAAGCTCTAGGAAAATAAGTCAGTGTAGAAGTGTCGGGCTTTCCCTCCAAGTACAGAATGGAGGAATGGATGATCACTCTAAGGAACTCCCTATCATGATCATTGCTTATAGTATTATGCTTTGTAGATGCCACAATGCGGTGATGAGAGGGGAAGGAAGGGCAAGGTAAAGAAGGGGTGCAACAAGTAGGTTTCTCAAGGTGATGGTCACATTGGAGAGGGAAGTTTATAGAGTGCTCATAATTGTGAGGGTATGTCGAAGGAGACAAAGTATATTCAATGAGGGGCTCTTCCTTGAAACCATACTCAAAAGGGAGAAAGGGCTCATGGATACTTGAAATCACATGACAAGGGGTAAGGGAACCACTTGTGGAAGACTCAAGGTGATGGACAAGAGAAATGGGTAAAGGGGAAGGTGTGTTGAGAATTTGGAGGGCTAGAGATTGATTCAAATTCTCTTCTTGAGAGTTTACTTGATTAATTTATGTCTTCTCTTATTAGCTTATTTAGTCTTTCATCAAGTCAATTACCAAAATACACGAGACACAAAGTTAGGCTCTTCGAGCCAGGGCAAAACCTCTCCCTCTTGGAGAGGAAAACCCGTAAGGAATTCTTCTTATGGATCTTCAAATGACAAGTACCAAGACCAAGACTCAGACCCTTGACCAATGAATGCCTCCAAGACCTTGTCACTGCTTATTTGTCTGCCTCCAATGTTGATCCTTCATTTCTGCACCAACTTGCACTGATCTGCATCAACATTAGAGAACTCAATCTCTAATTCTATCTTCCTTAATTTAGACTTTGTTTATCAATACATTCCTTCTTGCTTCATATTCACTTGAGCTATATTACTTTTCATTTGAATACTGAAGATAGGAAGGTAAATCACAGATTTACCTTCCTTATATTCTCTCACTTCCGAGTGCACATCATTAATTGTAAGTTACAGTTCTTGCTACGCATACAAGTTCCTTTCATACTAATCTGCAACTCCTTCATTGGATCCGCAACTTCTTCACACTGGTCTGTAATTATTGTCTCAGAGTAATCCACAGAAACTTCTCCAAACAGATCCACACTTTACCTCAATGCTTAACATACTTGAACGTTGCTTTAACGTTGTATATAAATTAGACTTCATTGCACAACAAATCTGCATCTTTCTCTATCCTTTAGCCCACACTTATGCCAGACTTTATCACACTATATAGTCTCAGAGTTATCAACAATCTTCTTGATCTCAAGTCCGCATTTAACCACTGTAATACCTCAGAGAGATCCGCATTACCTGATGGTCAAATAAGCCGCAGGTCCTATGATATATATAGTGCCCACTTCTGTCTTTTAGGCTGACCCTTCAACAATCTTGTAGGTCGACTTCACCACTGTATATAGGCCGACATGGAGAGCATCTAATCCAGCGTTAATGACGGTATCTTTGAGCATCATTCAGGTGCTATTTCTTCATGGTATCATGACAAGGTCTTGGAGCAATTTAGATGACTAGACTCTTCATATTTATGACCCTTAATTATATTTATAACTAGAAGACAACCTAATAGACATCAAGAAGAGGTCTATTGACCTATAATAAAACCTTGCTCATGAAACCCATGAAGCAAGCATAACAAAAATACATTTTATTATCTTTGTCTTCAATTTTACATAAATACATAATTACATAGTCAATATGAAGACCGATCCTAGTTACACTTTTCAACAATCCCTCTTAACTAGGGAGGTATTCATATAGGTACATGGTCACTTTCAAACTGAAGAATCTCATAAGAAAAATCGGATTGGTAATCGCATCTGTATAACATCATATCAACCATCATTGTCCTAGTGCAAGGCCTTGACTAACAACCCCATCTCTCAACGAGACAATGGGCTACAATTCTGGCGAGACACATGACTTATAGACACCATAGTCATTGTCTCTCCAAGGTACATACTCCACCCAGGTGTTCCCAAAGTATGACCTTATTGGACTATTCTTCTCTTGGGTAGCTAGCCCTCAAAGAATATCAGTCCCTGACTACTCTTATCTTGAATGCCCTATCACATTCTCAAAGAGTATTGAATGCTAGATGATTACCCAATCCTCCATTTTGTCTTCCCAAGTGAAGACCAGAATGATGTGTTTATCCATTCTCTCCACATGACCTACACTGAGACTTACGGTGTTAGTCCTGGTCTAGTGCATAACACGTGTATTAGAGAATCATATATGTCACTCCCTCATAACTCAGGAAGGACATACTCCAAGTTTCTTCCAAGCAAGATATTTATCACTAGGCTCCCTCTCAATCAGGGACCCGCAACAGCAATGGTGAGACACCCAACTACTCATGAAGAATTCCTCCCCTCGATGTCATGGATTTCGATATTGAGGAATTTTCAATCTTTGGCTTCATAGGGCACAGATCATCCATCACCTTCATCCACGAGTCATGTCAGCTATCAGAAAGTGATTCATCTGACTTCCTTATCTGGTCCACCTTTATGCCATGTTGCTTTCCATCTCCCAAGGATCTTATATCCTTTCACATGATTTTCAGCCTTGCATAAACTCAGCTAGATAAACATATACATATGAACTTTTAAATCAAAAGTTACCTCGGTGATGATATTTCACCATGACATCTTGCTGTAGGCATCAACATCCTTTATTCAGATTGACACATCTCCTAATGATATGTCTTGTCAAGGGTCTTCTTCTTTAACTGCCTTCTGTCAGAGTCTACATATCCTCCCAGGAGATATTCTGATCACATCTTCTTGGTTTCCGGATGATAATTGCGTCTTGTCATGGTTGCACTTCATGATCTCTTCCTTTCTGCACATCTTCATTCTCAGGAACTTCCAATTTCTAGTTCCTTGTTCATATGCAACCACCTCATATTCCATATGAGGATATATATTTTGATTTCATCTGTCTGTGCACTGTGAGAGATCATACTTCTAAAGTTCATTACCTGAAACCATATGACATGACTACACAACATCCGATGTCAGCGTATAAAAATATCTACCTCATACCTTTTTCCTATGAGTCATCCTATAGCAATTTTACTAGAATGAGGAACTTCATTCCATTGACCCGCTTCATCAATATGTCATCACATCCTAATCCTAGAATTCTGTAGCATAGAATTCTTTGATGAAACCTTTCTTCTTTCTTTCTAACCAGTGAATTCATAGAGAATTCTATTAGAAACTGTCAGCACCTGTTTCCATGATGACCCTTGATCTCGATCACTGCCTTCCATCAGTATTGTTATTAGTGAGGTTTTCCAGAAGTTGTTTCACTAAGAGCTTCAACCATGCTTCTATCATGATGTTATTAATATACATTGCTTCCTATCATACTCTTTTACAACCAACAGAAATCACTTAAAGAGGAAGATGATAGGATTGTTATCAGTGAGGTTTTCCAGAAGCTATTTCACCAAGAGCTCCAACCATGCTTCTATCATGATGCTATTAATATACATTGCATCCTATCATACTCTTTTACAACCAGCTGAAATCACTTAAAGAGAAAGATGATCTCAATCATAATAGAGATTTCTCACTTCTTCTTTCTTGGATTTCTTTGTATCAGGTTCTTCCCTTATCTATGACATGGGCTTCTTCCTTTTTCCTCTTGTCCTTTCTAGATTTAGGACACTCTCTTTTATAATGCCCAAGTTCATTACATCCAAAACATCGTACTTTGTCCATATTTTTTCTTTTTTTTTTAGGACCAAATTTTCCGAATCTTCCTTTCTTCTTGGATATGGCTGCAAAGGCTTGATTCCCTTCACTTGATCCTATATCAGCTTTGGCTTTCAATCTTGTTTCCTCTATTTTACATAGAGACCATAAATCATGGAATGGTGTTGCTTCTTTCTTCTCATATAAACTTGAAGTGAAGTTTCCCCATTCTTCTGGTAGAGCATTTAGCACCACTGTAGTCATCTCAGTGTCAGACATTACTTCTCCCAATTCCTGTAGTTGGTCTCTTATTTCAGAAATATGAAGTGATTCCTTCTTCTCTTGACAATTTCATTTTATATAGTTATTGTCTCAGAGAGATTGCTTCTCCTGTAGTCCTCACAGAGAATAGCTCCACAAGTTTCTCGTATATTTTTTCTGCAGACTTTAGTTTTGATACATATGGAGTGAGTGAGTCATTAATGGATTCTATGAGAATCCTCTAGGCTCTAATTTCTCCCTTCATGTACTTGGCATGAGCTGGAGCATCTTCCTTCGAGGGTTGAATGGTAGATCCTTCGATGTAGTCTATAACTTCTTCTTCGATTAGATTCAAATTTGTCCTCTTCTTCCATGCACTAAAGTTTGATGACCCAACCAATTTGTTGTTCTCTTTACAATAAGTCATCTTGACAGATTTAAGTAAGGTCATAGATACTTACTTGAGTAGAGTGACTTGCACCTTCCTTGATGATGAAGGATATCTTCAAAAGATGATGATTCTTCCAACAATGTCTTGAATGCAAAGCAAAGATTATTTTCTTGAATGAGTTGATCCTTTGAATGAGATAGCTTGAGAATATTCCTTGTAAACTGATTTGACTTTTCAATGCAAACTTTGATCTTCGCTTCCTGGAGTGCCTTCTTGTCAAGTAGCCCTTGTGATCAACACCTTAGCTCTGATTCCATGTTGAGAATTTGGAGGGCTGGAGATTAATTCAAATTCTTTTCTCGATAATTACTTGTGAGCTTATTTGATTAATTTATGTCTTCTCTTGTTAGCTTATTTAGTCTTTCATCAAGTCAATTACCAAAATACACGAGACATAAAGTTAGCCTCTTCGAGCCAGGGAAAAACCTCTCCCTCTTGGAGAGGAAAACCCGTAAGGAATTCTTCTTATGGATCTTCAAATGACAAGTACCATGACCAAGACTCAGACCCTTGACCAATGAATGCCTCCAAGACCTTGTCACTGCTTATTTGTCTACCTCCAACACTGATCCTTCATTACTGCACCAACTTGCACTGATCTGCACCAACATTAGAGAACTCGGTCTCTAACTCTATCTTCCTTAATTTAGACTTTGTTTATCAATACACTCCTTCTTGCTTCATATTCACTTGAGCTATATTACTTTTCATTTGAATACTGCAGATAGGAAGGTAAATCACATATTTACCTTCCTTCTATTCTCCCACTTCTGAGTGCACATCATTAATGGTAAGTTACAGTTCTTGCTACGCATACAGGTTCCTTCCATAGTAATCCGCAACTCCTTCACTGGATTCGCAACTTCTTCACACTAGTCCGTAATTACTGTCTCAGAGTAATCCACAGAAACTTCTCCAAATAGATCTGCACTTTACCTTAGTGCTTAACATACTTGAACGCTGTTTTAACTTTGTATATAAATCAGACTTCATTGCACAACAAATCTGCATCTTTCTTTGTTCTTTAGCCCACACTTATGCCAGACTTTATCATGCTGTATAGTCTCAGAGTTATCCGCAATCTTCTTGATCTCAAGTCCACATTTAACCACTGTAATACCTCAGAGAGATCCGCAATCTTCCTGATCTCATGTCCGCATTTAACCACTGTAATACCTCAGAGAGATCTGCATTACAATTTACTTGATGGTCAAATAAGTCGCAGGTCCTATGCTATATATAGTGCCCAATTTTGTCTTTTAGGCCGACCCTTCAACAATCTTGTAGGCCGACTTCACCACTGTATATAGGCTAACATGGAGAGCATGTAATCTAGCGTTAATGAGGGTATCTTTGAGCATCATTCAGGTGCTATTTCTTCATGGTATCATGACTAGGTCTTGGAGCATTTTAGATGACTAGACTCTTCATATTTATGACACTTAATTATATTTATAACCAGAAGACACAACCTAATAGACATCAAGAAGAAGTCTATTGACCTATAATAAAACCTTGCTCATGAAACCCATGAAGCAAGCATAGAAAAAATACATTTTATTGTCTTTGTCTTCTATTTTACATAAATTCATAATTACATAGTCAATATGAAGATCGATCCTAGTTACACTTTTTAACAAGGTGAAGTTTCAACAAGATCCTTTTCTTGAGAATCCAACTCTAGGGGTTCAAGCGATTTGAATATACTCCCGGAATCATAAGGAAGGTAGGTATGAGCATAGGCTTTATCAATCCCATCACTGTTGCTGTCAAA
The DNA here is from genome assembly GCA_034641835.2 of Pinus albicaulis. Taxonomy (NCBI): domain Eukaryota; kingdom Viridiplantae; phylum Streptophyta; class Pinopsida; order Pinales; family Pinaceae; genus Pinus; species Pinus albicaulis. Next base: position 1,552,881,257 of record CM076579.1, read on the forward strand.
GATAGGGCCTTCCCAGAAAGGAGAGTCAATGATCTTCCATTGTTGCTTTTCATGCAAGGGAAAACGATCATTCTCCTTCCCAAGGGTATCGATGGATAGATCCTCATGAATAATGCCCGAGAGAAAGGGGAGGCCAACCTCAGCCTGGTCCTCTTTGTCAGTATCATAAATAGGAGCACAATAAAATGGAGGCCCAAAAATTTTTCATTTCTCCTTTTCGATGCAGAAATAATCTTCAATGTCACTTTCTAAGGAGCTCATGGGATCACCTCCTTCAAGGTTCTCAAAAGGAGAGCCATCAGGGGTGACACCTTCGAGAAATGCAAGGGCAACCTCAACTTTTCTTTCCATAGCCTTGTCACATGTGTTCTCAACATCATCCCATTCATCATGTAGCCCTGACAAGGACTCATCTTCCTCAGCTATATCCTCAAGGGTATCTTCATCATGGTTAGTTGACCACGAGAGAGACTCTTCCTCCCTCTTCTCTTGAAGCACAATAGCCAAGGTATTTATCACATGATTTTGGTAATATGCTTCTAGGAGGAGAGCATTAGTGGGGTTCTCCTTATACTCACATTTCATCTTATGAAGTTTCACCTCTTCTTCATGCAAATGAAAGAATACCTCATTAGAATTACATTCCCTTACTAACCCTCTTCATGACCTACTATATTCATCCGTTCTTTCCTGTGTGATTTGAAGCCTCATAGGATCCAACTCTTCATCATTCTCGGAAGAGATATTCCCTTTTTCATTCCCATTGCCTTCCACCTCCATAAATGACATTTGCTCATCATCCTCGCTTGCACTTGAGCTCTCTTCAATGTCATCCAATTGATCATCCTTTGTGGGACTATAACATTTATCATTGATTAGGCCAGTTATCCATTCATGACTTTCTTCTGGGAAAGGATTATTAAGGTTGCTTCATCTCCATTTGTTGATTTATCCTTCTTAAGTGACTTTCTATATACCAGGTCTCCACCCATCAGTGAAAGTCTGTAAAGAGTAGGGAGCCTTAGCTGAGGTGACAGTGGGCTAAGTCTCCATCGTTGCACTTGACCTAGCAGTTGTCCCTTTAGGAGTCCCTTTTAGGTCCCCTGCTAGTTTGAGTGGTAACAATATCCATAAGAGAAAATTTTCTCCTAGATTGTCTTTAGCCGAGAGCCAACAACTCCTTGCTGCCCCCATATAGTTCGATGTGCCACCATCTCTGCCACCTCAGTTAGCCATTGTGCACCCTCACCCATCTATCATGATCGTAAGTTTGATGGTGGGCCTTCCAATCTCTAAGGTATGGCTTTCATTATGTAGTTGAGTATTTTTTCTTACTTATCATGGACACCTCTGGGCATGGATTAGAGGGGGGATTTAATGGAAAGAATGGGCTTGGTTTGTACTCTTGTCCCCTTGTCCAACTAGGTGGTTAACCTTGTATCCTAGTCCCGTGGGATCTCCTTTATTAGCTACTAGCTTTAGGAGTGGAACAGCATGGGAAATACTGATTTTAGTTGCGTGGTCCCACCTCTTGACGCCACAAACATCACTCCCCTTTGCTCATTATAACCCCTTTTCACATATTTTCCATTCAGGTCCACATTTTTCCATTGGGTCCACAAGGAGTTAGCCTTCCCCTCCCCTTGTACACACTTCAGATCGGGCCTGGAACTATGCCCTAGAAGTTGATGCAGCTAAAAAGAATTTAAAAAGCATAATCTGGCCTCTCTCAATAGGAAATGAACAATAAAATGAAAAATATCGTCGGGACATATAAATTTAGCATGTGGGAAAAATCCAACATGAGCTCTACCCCTATGATCATGGCCATCATCTTGGTTCCTAGGGCCCCTCATATTCACTCTCTACATCATTAAGGAACCCATGATTCTCCCAACCCCTAGTCGGCAATGAACTTCCAAACCCTAAGGGGGTAATCACTACTATATCTTACACATCATGCTCTCATTCCTCGGAACCTTGAGCAGTTATAAAAGAAAATCAATAAAAGGAAAAAGGCATATGAAGAATGGTGGAAAAACAAAGGTCGGGGTAACTCATGTACCACGATTGCTCCGTCCTACATCTATATGCCCAAGTGTGGGCCTCCCTAATTATAGCTACCCTTGTACCATGGCATGTGGCTTGGAGCCTTCCCTTGATTGCCCACTTCGTTCCATTATTATATCACGTGACACCAACCATATGACGGATGTACCATGGACCTGTCACTCCCTTAGAGGTTGAAACCGCTTAATAGGGTCTTTGATTAATCTCCTTCTTGAACTTGGAGACACCTGTACACTCCAAAGCCCATTATGGAAGGGCATGCCACTATGAAGTTCCCACTTGGTTCCATGATTTGTAAGCTCGTTTTCTCAATTGCACTAACAAATTGTTGTACTAGAAGGAGAGGAGACACATTGGATCTTATGCAGGATTGCAAATGGGTCTTCATCTTGGGGTTTGGTCTCCCTATACGGGATCCAAGCCCTCTAGAGGGTATTAATGACACTTGTATGGAAATTTCTGAATCTTTACACTTTATGCAGAAATTTTTACTGTTAATCTGGTTATGCTCCTCCTACTTAGATAAGTTATTAACTGAATAATATTCAAGTTAAAATCGAAGCAAAACACATAACAGATCTCCACCAATTCAGATCTAGAAGAAGTTCATGCACACATAGACAGAGTGACAGTTATTTCTCGACAAATAGTCCCCGGAAAAACCCAATGCGGGAAAACCAGTCTTCTGGCTGTTGGAGAGTTTTATTATTAAGAATTTTCTGAATACAACAAGCGTGGGTTCTAGATCTGGAAAACCCAACAAAAAAAAATAATAGATCTACAACTCATTGGTTGATCTAGGGCCAAAATAATGGTTGATCCACACCCTCAAACAAGATTTACAGAACTCAGCCAAGATTAGGGCCTAGAAACCGCAGCGTTGTCCCGGAAAGCCTCTACACCAGCCTCTAAAGCCTCCGCGTCCCTTAGCTTTGCACCGGAAAGGGTTGCGTTACCCCAGACTGGGTGACGCAATCCTTATGTCGCCCCTTAGGGTCTCTGCATAACCCTGAGGGTTTCCTGCAAAAAATCATGCTGTCCTTGAGGGACTGCGCAACACCTGCGTAGCACAGTTGCTGCCCTTCCTGCTGCTGCTCTCCTGCTTCTCTACGCTGCCTCTCTAAGCTGATCTCTGCCTCTTGTTGATTCTAGACTCCGAGATCAGATCATCCCCTTGGCCTAAATTCCACTCTCTGCAACTGAAACACTTTTGAGAATTCTTAGCAAACCTGCCTTAGAATCTCAACTTAGCTTCAGTGCTCTGCCTTTGTGTGTCTTTACAAATGACCCCAAGCCTTTCCTTCATACTTTTCTCGTTGGGAAACCAACAACCATGCTCAGATCTTGAATCAATGGCTGAGATTAAAAGAAAGCTTGATCCGTGTGACTTAAGACAATTTCATCACATGTTTAATTAAATTTACTTTAATTATTTAAGTTCCCTAAGTTTTAACTTAGGAAATACATTAAAATAATTAATTAATTTAATATCTCCTAAACCGGATGAAATTTCCTAAATCAATTTCTGGATCTTGTAGATCAAGTGTACTCTAGTCCCTCCACAAAATTTGGGAGTTAGAGCACAACTGATGCTACCCCAAATACACAAAATCTCAACACTCTCTCTTAGCAGCAAGGGTGTGCTCTAGCAATACATCACACTATGCATTACAAGATTTTGGGTACTGGTTCTGTGCTGCTGATGCTTGGCCTGCTGCCTCTCAACTTTGCACTGTTGTTGCCATTCTGTACTACTGCCCATGACTTTTCCATTGCCACTGCAACCTCTGTACTGCAGCTCCCTCTCAATATGCTGCATCTGTGCTGCTCATAGCACTGCCACTGCTGATCTGCTGTACTGCAACTCCAGTTGTTGAGAGAAACAATTGAATCTCCTGCCCAATCTTTGACAAACAAGTCAGATGGGCTGCATCCTCATCACTGAAGCTCCATAGGCTACAGATCTGTGCTGGCATTTGAAGGATGATGCACAACTACAGCTCTGCACTGCGTAAACAGACTCCCTCTGCACTAGTGAAGTCACATCAACCCCTTGTGCTGAAATATCTCACGTTGCTGCTGCAGTGCACTGTCCCTCTGAAGCCTTCTGCGGTGCTGTAGCTTTGCACTGCGTAAGCAGCTCTGCTCTGCGCTGCTGAAGTCACATCAGCCTCTGCGCTGCTGCCGCTTCTACGCTAATGTTGCTCTGCTCTTCACTGCTCCTCCTAGCCTTCAGATTTTCCTTTGCTTCATATGTGATCTATGCACCCACTGCTCCACTTGTCCTGCTACTGTCTTAAGGCTACTGTAGCTTGCATGTGATCCAAGAGATGAGTTGCTCAAGGATCTCGCCTTCTTCTATGTAGCTCCTCTACATATCCATGTCGCCCCACTTTTGTGGTTCATGAGTGCTCATGGCTGCATCATCTTCTGACCCATAATCTGCCACAGCAGCCTTGGAAGAAGAAGCTTCCTTGTCATTTTTCTTCTGAGGACAATTGCTGTCAAAATGTCCCATTTCACCACACCTGAAGCACTTGATTTTTGATAGATCCTTCTTCTTCTTTCCCTGCTGCGTCTTTGATGCCAAGGCTACATCTTCTTCATCTTCCTTCTTCACTTTGCTTGATCCCAAGATATACTACTTCTTGGTGAATCTGCAAAGTTCTTCTTGACACAGAATTGCCCACAAGTTGTCCCAATCTGGGAGGTCTGCTCTGCCCAAGATGCTTTGGACAAAGGTTTCCCACTCACCTGTGACTGCATTGAGAGCAGTCTTGACCATCACATCGTCTTCCACTTTGGCACCTGTTACAGTCAACTGATCTCTGATCGACTGCAATTTGAAGAGGAAATGCTCCATGTCTTCTCCCTTGGTCATCATGAATGATCTCATCTCTGTCTCCAACGACATCTTTCTTTGGACAGATTTTCCCTCATATAGGGAGATTAAGGCCTTCCACATCTCATTAGCTGTCTTCTTCTCAGCTAAGTGTGGTACAATATGGTCCTTAATTCGATCCATGATCAGCCGCTTGGCATGCCCAACAGCTTCCTTATGCTTCCGAAGGAGATCCGGATCGGTCGGTGTGACCAGAGTTTGCTCTGCATGGTCTTTAAGATTGTATGCCTCAAGGACTATCAGGATTCTTGCCTTCCAAACTGAAAAGTTGGAGAGGCCATCCAATCTGTCCTAATCATGCAGTCCATGAGGAGCCATTTGCTCAAAAATGTGTCGGAACTTCCCTTTCTCTTTGCTAGAGAACTGGTTCTAAGGCGAAACAGGCACCTTTTGCTCCCTTTGACACCTAATTTCCCTCCTTGGAAATCTGCCAAATCAACAATGATTCAGCTCTCTTTGATCCTCTGATCAAACTGCAAGCTTCTTTTGGCTAGAAACTCTCTGAGAAGCTGATCTCCTCCCGCTCTTTGCCACTTGTGCTTAGGCTAAAAATCTGCAAACTTCAAAAATTTAACCCCACCAACACCTACTGAATTTCTGCAGCTAATCTTCAGTCTTTTCTGGATCTGACAGATTCAGATCTACATCACACTGGCATGCTTCAGATTAATCGAGCGATGTTTTTGAGCTGCCTCTGTGCAGTAATTGCGTGGGCTTGCTAGGAGACAACGTTAGACTGCGTCACCCTTCCCTTTGTGTGAATATGCGTCTGAAAACTACGCTGTCCCTTCAGATCTACGTTTCTGTTGCTTTTCCAGCTGCTTTCTACAGCTAGAACTTTCAGTCTCTTGCTGGTGACCCTCCTAGATCTGTAATTGCTCTGATACCATGTGGAAATTTCTGAATCTTTACACTTTATGCAGAAAATTTTACTGTTAATCTGGTTATGCTCCTCCTACTTAGATAAGTTATTAACTGAATAATATTCAAGTTAAAATCGAAGCAAAAAACATAACAGATCTCCACCAATTCAGATCTAGAAGAAGTTCATGCACACATAGACAAAGTGACAGTTATTTTTGGACAAATAGTCCCCAGAAAACCCCAATGCGGGAAAAATGGTCTTCTGGTTCCTGGAGGGTTTTATTAGTAAGAATTTTCTGGATACAACAAGCCTGGGTTCCAGGTCTAGAAAACCCGATAGAGAAATAATAGATCTACAGGTCACTGGCTAATCTAGGGCCAAAATAATGACTGATCCACACCCTCAAACGGGATTTACAGAACTTAGCCAAGATTAGGGCCTAGAAACCCCAGTGCTATCCCGAATAGCCTCTACATCAGCCTCTGAAGCCTTTGCGTCCCTCAACACTACTCCGGAAAGGTTTGCGTTACCCCAGACTAGGTGACACAGTCCTTACGTTGCCCCTTAGGGTCTCTGCGTAACCCCTGAGAGTTTCCTGCAGAAAATCACGTTGTCCTTGACGGACTGCACAACACATGCATAGCACAATTGCTGCCCTTCCTACTGCTGCTCTCCTACTTCTCTGCGCTACCTCTCTGAGCTGATCTATGCCTCTTGCTGATTCTAGACCCCAGGATCAGATCATCTCCTTGGGGTAAATTCCCCTCTCTACAACTGAAACACTTCTTATAATTCTTAGCAAACCCGCCCTAGAATCTCAGCTTAACTTTAGTGCTCTGCCTCTGTGTGTCTTTATAAATGACCCCAAGTCTTTCCTTTATACTTTTCTCGTTGTGAAACCAACGACCATGATGAGATCTTGAATCAATGGCTGAGATTAAAAGAAAGTTTCATCCGTGTGACTTAAGACAATTTCATCACATGTTTAATTAAATTTACTTTAATTATTTAAGTTCTCTAAGTTTTAACTTAGGAAATACATTAAAATAATTAATTAATTTCATATCTCCTAAACCAGATGAAATTTCCTAAATCAATTTCTAGGTCTTGTAAATCAAATGTATTCTAGTCCCTCCACAAAATTTGGGAGCTAGAGCACAAATGATGCTACCCCAAATACACAAAATCTCAACAACTTGTAGGGTGAGCGTTGAGAGCCATGGGGCTCCACTATAGAAGAAAGCAAATAGCCACACCATAGGATCCTTCACCACCATTCATTGCTTGCTTGTGTCCTACTTATTTGATGATGATGATGCATTTGGACCACCTTCCCCAACCGACTACACACTTGCACCACACACTTGGCAGTTGATTTAGGGCCCAGATGGGGTTTTGTCTCACCATGGGAGACAAGGGAGGGCTTGCATCATTGTTCTAACCCTTGTAGATGGGATACATGTTTGTTCAATTCAGTTGGAGACCCATGAGGATGCTTTTGTGCCCCCACAACCACTTGGGAGCACCACAGGTCATTTTCTTGGACATCAAGGGGCCACCTCCTTCATCACTGTTATTGGAGCCCTCCTATTCATTATGGCACATGAGGGACTTCACTAGGCCTTCCAACGACCCTCCTAGCTATTGTATTATCATTTCCACCCACTTGAGGGTAGGGTTGCGGGGTAGCGACTCCCTCCCCCTCGAACCCGCTCCCGGAGCTCGCTCTATCGAATCCACTCCCAGAGCACGCTCCTGGAGCGAATGCTTAGAGGGTGATATTAATGACAAAGATCCCTATACATATCCAGAGGTAATGACAAAGATACCTTTGGATATTAATGCTTAGAGGGTGATATTAATGACAAAGATCCTGATCTTCCAACAAGACTAAAAAATTAGACATTTCTCGTGGCAGCAAGAGGCCCAAGCATTAGCTATAGATAATAGATTTACTTGTCTTTTCTAGTTTCTAGTAGTTTTTATAACTGTTGAGTCTTTCATATTTATTATGAGATTTTTTGTAAACAATATATGACAATTTAAGTTTGAAATTTGAAGTTGGAAATTATAACTCATTGGTAATGAATTATGAATACGATGCTTCGTGAAAGTTGTTTCATTTCATTTCATTTTATAACATTTCATTTCATGTTAGATATTCTTTGTTGTAATGGTTACATTTAGCTTACAAGTACAAGTTTGGTGATCAATGATGATAAATGTTATATATTGAATTTTGAAAGCTTGAAACTTTAAGATTGATAAATCATGAGACTCAATATGTTGTATGATACTAACTTGAGGACGTGGTTGATGAAGATTATAACTTCTATATGATTGATGTTATATGGTTCAATCTATGTTTTTATGTTTTTTTTATATCTAATTCATCACTCTACATGCTTTTGTTGACATACATACATCAAAATATAAAAAACATATGTTTTATAAAAATTCGCTCCCCGATTCAGTCCCGAACCAGGAGCTTCTGAAAATGTCGCTCCCACTCCCGTTCCTACTATTGCTTCCTGTTTTCACTCCCGCTCCCAAATAACCTTGCTTGAGAGGCTTATTTTTCATATTATGGAGCTATTTGGTGGGCTTGTCACCAAAAGGGTGTTATTTTGCACATTATTTTTATTGTAGGGGCATTATTAGGCTTAATCAGGCCATTCGAATCCCTTGGAGTGTTAAAATTTGAAAGTTCTACACAGAAATTTTAAAAATTCTTCATAGAAACTTGAAAGTTCTATGCAGAAAACTGAATGTACTTGCATAAAATTGAATGTACTTTGCATATAAATAAATGGAACTGAATGTACTTAGCCGAAAGTTGAATATACTTTGCATAAAATTGAATGTACTTTGCAAAAAGTTGAATATACTTTGCAGAAAACAGATGTACTTTGCAGAAAATTGAATGTTCTATGTTACAATTACTTAGAATGCAGATTTCTTCTTCACAACTTTTTAGATCAAAAATTGTAGATATAACATAAAGTTAAGGATCATATGAAGACAACCAAGCACAAATATGAGACACTGAGAGTTAGGTCCAATGACCAAGGACAAACCCACAAGGGGAAAATCCAAATGATTCTACTTCTATTAGATTTCTGCAATTGTTCAACAAAGAGAGAGAGAGAGAGAGAGAGAGGGAGAGAATGAATAAAGTCACCAATGTCTAATCAACTTGTAGCTGAAGTGCTCTTGCTCTTTGCTTGAAGATCTCCTTCTCCTGATTAGATCTTGTCCTTCACACTTGCTCCAACTCTTCCCCTGCTCTTACTCTTCACTTGCTCTCACACCTCTTTTGCACACACTCAACTTTAGCTCTCCTTCTTCACAATGAACATGCTACACTCAACTCTCACTTGCTCTTGCTTAAATAGATGAGAAAGGAGAGGAGTTACAAAATGAATTCATTTCTTGAGCCAATAATAGGAGAATTGAATTCCATGAGGGAGGAGTTACTTGAGGAGAAGTGTAATGCATCCCAAGAATAGAGAGAGAGGTACACTTGTCTTGAGTAGTTACAATTCGAATTAGGGAGATAGAGAGTTACATTTAGACATGAGATAATATTTTGTGAGTTACAAATTGAATTGAACGAGGGAATTACAAGTGCATTTAATGAGGAGAAGTTACACTTTTGCCATACATTGAATTAGAGAGAGAGAGAGAGTTACGTTCTCTCAAGTGCCATTAGAGGAAATTTCAGCGTAAAAGTGGTCTCCTAAAGAAAAATAATAAAATAATAGTTATAATAATAAAATAGGAGTTATGAATTTTGGAGGGAAAAGAAGAAAACTACTTTTTTAATTGTATTTTTGGCTTATCTCCTTATAAGTTTACTCAAATTTCAAGTTTAGACACTCGTTGGATGCAAAATTCAAGTGTAGACACTCGTTGAATGAGGAATTAAATTCCGCATCCAACGAGTACCCATCATGTATACTTTTGAGAAGACCCACACTAATAAAAATTGAAGATACAAACTTTTTCAGTGTGGGTCTTCTCAAAAGTATGCATGATCGGTACTCGTTGGATGCGGAATTTAATTCCCGCATTCAACGAGTGTCTACACGTGAAATTTGAGTAAACCTATAAGGAGATAAGCAAAAAATACAATTAAAAAAAGTATTTTTTCTTCTTTTCCCTCCAAAATATTTACATGTACTTCTTTTTAAATTTAAAGGATTTTGATTGGTTTACATATTATGACTTGAAAATTACGTGAAAAATTCATGGGAACTTTTAGGATAAAATTTCCTCTATTGGGAGTTGCTATTTCATTCCAAAAGAGAGGTTCAATTTTCCAAGTAAGGGATTGTCAATTTAATTTACTTATTTAATGAGAGAATTCGTTTTATTAATCCATTAAAGGTGAATGACTTTAGACTATTTTATAAATAATAGTATCATAATATTAATAATACTAGTAAGGATAAAAATATTAATTCTCGACTTGTATAATCATGATTGATTTGATTTTAAAGTGGATTCCATATGTTGAGATCATCTTTGATCATTTAGACATGAATTTCTGTTTTTGGAAAGTCACTTCCAAGTTGAGATGTGACTTACTATTTTTGGAAAGTCATATTAGAGTTGTTAGAAATGAAATTTTATTAAAGGTAGTTCAAACAAAACAAAAATATATGATTTATTCTAGGATAAATTCACCCTGAGCTACCAAATTTTAACACTCCCTCTCAACTAGGGAGGAATTTCTTTCTCCATCTCCTTGCTTCCTCTGATCTCTTTAATTCATCTCAATTCAACTATGCTTTGTAACATCTGTAACAATGAAGTCGCAATCTAAAGAAGAATCATCTGCTTGGCACAAATTTGGAAAGGAAATAACCACCACATGTCACATACACAAAGATCACTCAATCAATTTCATCTAAAAAATTAAGTGATAAAACACAGAAATCACATAGAAAAGACTCAAACAAGTCACCCAGACAATAATCAAACACAACCAAGTGTCAAGTGGTGGAACACCTGCATCCTAGACAAGTCACACTGACATACACAAAGATCACTCAATCAATTTCATCTAAAAAATTAAGTGATAAAACACAGAAATCACATAGACAAGACTCAAACAAGTCACACAGACAATAATCAAACACAACCAAGTGTCAAGTGGTGGAACACCTGCATCCTAGACAAGTCACACTGACAAGTATCACTACACCTATTGGCCAGATAGGTGGCTCTTCCCACGTCCCATACTGTGGGTGAGATGCATAATGAGGCCTACTCTTGTGGTACATACTACACAAGAGGTCCCTCATCCTCAGGATATTTCTGCCATCATTCCCTAATCCTGTGAGCTCTGACAGGAGGGAAAGGCAGCTTAGTGTTCTCAATCAGCTGTGACCGCTTCTCAGAAGGGTCATGTCTATAAGTCCAAGAAGCTCTCTAAAAACCAAGAACTTTCCTTTCGGTAAAGGCCTAGTAAGAATGTCATCTATCTGATCATCAATGGAGATGTGATGGAGCCTCACTGCTCCTCTCTGCACCATATCTCGGATAGTGTGATACTTGATCTCAATATGCTTGGAATTGTCATGAGACACAGGATTTTCTAGAAGATGAATCTTGCTCTTATTGTCACAATACATAACTATTGTGTCTAGAACTTGTTCAAATAGTTCCCCAAAAAGCTTTCTCAGCTAAACTGCCTTACAGCTAGCCATGCTAGCAACAATGTAGTCAGCTTCAACTATACTTAGTGCAATAGACTTCTGCTTTCTACTCATCTAAGAGATCATCGCAGATCCCAAGCTAAAACAACACCCAAAGTGCTCTTTCTATCAACAGAGTTACTTGCCCAATCAACATCAGTATATCCAAGAAGTATTACATTTGTAGCAGTATATTTCAATCCTATATTTATAGTTCCATGCAAGTATCTGAGTACATGTTTTGCAACTATCCAGTGGGCATGAAAGGGATCAATCATATGCTGACTTAAAGTGTTTACAACAAAGCATATATCAGGCCTAGTGTTTGCCAAAAACATCAAAGCACCAATGCGCTGTCAATGCTCTGTGGGATTTTCTAGACTAGGTCCTATAGATTTGCCACATAATTTCTTAAAGTTCATTTCCATAGGAGTATGCATGGACTTACATTCTACCATAGCAAATATTTCAAGAAGCTTAACAACATATTTTTCTTGAGAAAGATAACTTTCACCAAGGCTTTGCAAGACCTCTAGATCCATAAAGTAATGCATCAAACCAAGGTCTTTCATTTCAAATTCAGAAGCTAACTCCCTCTTACACTGGAGGATAAGAGGCTCTCCTCCTGTCAAGAATAATCATCAACATACAAAATACCAAAATCAAAGGTATACTTTGGATTGTCTTGAAGTAGAGGTTTGGGTCTGCACTGCTTCTTGTGAAACCAAGCTTTATCAGGTAGCTATTAATGCGAGCATACCAAGCTCTTGGAGCTTGCTTCAACCCATATAAGGCTTTCTTCAGTCTGCATACATAAGTTTCCCTATCATGCTCTTCAAATCTTTGTTGTTGTTCCACAAATACCTCTTCCTTCAGGAATCCATACAAGAAAACAGTTTTCACATCCATTTGGTGAAGAGTCCATGGCTAGCAGCTAAGGAAACAACAGAACGAATAGTAGTATATCGAGCTACAGGTGCAAAAATTTCATCACAGTCTATTCCCGCTTTCTGAGAGAAATCTCTAGCTACAAATCTAGCCTTATATTTTTCAATACTACCATCTGCACCATGTTTAATCTTAAACAACCATTTGGAAGTGACAACAAATTTACCTTGAGGTCTAGGAACCACTTCCCAGAAATCATTTTGGATGATGGACTCGTATTATTTAGTCATGGCATCTTTCTAGACTTATTCTTTTGTGGCTTCTTCAAAGGTGCATGGTTATGCCAGAATGATGTTGCTCATGGCAACAACATACCCTTGAAACTGACTTGGCTTCTTACTTTCTCTGAACGTTCCTCTTAGGGCAACATGTTGTTCAACATCTTGCAAGGTATCTCGCAACCATAGTGGTCTCTTTCTGGTAGTAGGATCATGTGGTGGAGGATCTAGAGGATCCATGGAACCCATTGGATTATCAACAAGCTCATTCTCAAGTTCCGGTTCAGACTCAGATGCAAACATTTTTCATTGACAGTGTGTCTTTCAGCAATGGAAGGAGAAGGAGAGTCTTTTGCTTTTCTAAGAGAAGCATCTTCATCAAATGTTACGTCTCTTCTAAAATCTATAGGTCTTTGACCAGGTACATAATTTCTATAAGCTTTTGAATTATCACAATAACCAACAAACATACCTTTCTTACCTGAAGCTTCCAGTTTGTTCCTTTTCTCTTTCGACACATGAAAATACACAGGACAACCAAAGACTCTCAAATGACTCACCTCAAGCCTTTTACCAGTGAAGACTTCTTCAAGATTCTTATTGTCTAAGACTTGATGAGGAGTTTTGTTTTGCACATAAACAACAATATTTGCAGCTTCCCGCCACAGAAACTTCAGTAGCTTTTGATCATGCAACATGGCTCTAACTGCTTCCATAATGGTTTTATTGTTCCTCTCAGCCACACCATTTTGTTGTGGATTATACGACACAATGGTTTCTTTCTTTATTCCAAAATCCAACGTCTTTTCAAAGATCATTAAACTCATTGGAGGCGAACTCTTCCCCATTATGAGATCGGAAAGCTTTGATTAGCTTTCCAGTTTGATTTTCAATCAAAGCCTTGAAATCTCTGAACATGTCAAATGCGAGAAAAATAAAAAATAATATCCATGTCTTGCGAGAAAAATCATCAGCAAAAATCATGAAATACAAGTAGCCACCCTGAGAAGTAACATGCATATGTCTACATAAATCAGAATGTATGAGCTAAAGTACCTGACTAGTTTTTGTTCTGTTTGAAGTGAATGGTTCCTTTATATGCTTTTCGCTTGCACAACCTGGACAAACTCTTTCATAATCCATTCTAATCTCAGGCATTCCAGAAACCATCTTCCTTACATGAGGTAAGGTTTTGTAGTGTATGTGAAAATTTCTGAACCCTCTTGCTCGCCTCTGCGTTGCCTAGTACGGTTCTGCCTCTCTGCTTATGTATCCTCGACCTCGGATCAGAATATCCCTTGTTGATCTGCCGCTCACTAGCACTGCAAGCTCACTCGAAAATTCTCAGCGAAATGTGCCTCAGAATTTTGACTTAGCACAGGCTGCCCCTGCGTCACCCTTCTGGGCTCTGTGTCAGCCCTTGCCCTGTCTCTGCGTCAGCCTGGCTGGGATGCGTCCCTCCTGCTGGCCTCTGCACTGCCTGGTACGGATCTGCCTCCCTGATTTATGTATTCTCGGCCTTGGATCAGTGTAATCCCTCGCTGATATGCCCCTCACCAGCGCTTCAAGCTCACTCGAAAATTCTCAACAAACCGTGCCCCAGAATTTCGACTCAACTCAAGTTTTACTGCAATGTGCGTGTATTTCTCCAACTGACCCCAAACCTTCCTTTAATACTTTTTCGTTGAGAAATCAACGACCGTCATCTAATCTCTAATTAATGACGAAGATTAGAAAAAGCTTTATACATGTCACTTAGAACATTCTCACCACATGTGTAAATTAATTTACTTTCGTTTTTCAATTTCCCTGAGTTAGACTTAGGGTCCCCATTAAAATAATTAATTATTTGAATAACTTTTACACCGAGTGGAATTTCTCCAAACGATTTCTGGGTCTTGGAGATCTCATGTGTTCTAGCCCCTCCACAAAGTTTCAGAGCTGGAGCACATCTAATGCTACCCACAATCTCAACACTCCCTCTTAGCGAGGAATGTGCTCTAGCAACACTTCACCACTGAAACATCACGCTGATCTCTGGCATTGGTCCGCTATGCTGCTGATACTTGGCCTGCTACCCTCCATCCACTACACTACTGCTTTCTGTACTGCTGCCCATGACTCTGCCATAGTCACTGCCACATTTGTATTGCAGCTCCCTCCCAAATTGATGCATCATGCTGCCTATAGCACTGCCACTGCTAACTGCTGCACTGCAACTCAGTTGTTGAGAAGTAAGCAACTGAAGGACAATCACCTAATCAACTGACAGACAAGTCAATCTGGCTGCATCTCATCACTAGAGCATCCTCTGCTGCTGCTCTGCACTGCATAAGCACTGCATCTCTGCGCTACTGAAGTCCCATCAGCCTCTATGTTGCTGCTTCCACTGCACTGCGCTGCTCTACTCTCCAGCATCCCAACACTGCCTCTGCTTCTCCATGATCTTCTGCACCCACTGACTCCAGTCATCCTGTTAATGTCTTCAGGCTCTCGTAGCTTGTATGTGATCCAAGAGTTTGGGCACCTCAAGGATCTCGCCACCACCATATGTAGCTCAATCTATAGATCTATGTCGCCCCACCTCTTCTCTCGAGGTACATGAGGACTCATGGCCACATCATCTTCGCTGCCATCATCCCTTTTCGCTGCTGCTGTCTTGGAATCTGAATCTTCCTTGCCCTTCTTCTTAGGACAAGTATTGGCGAAGTGTCCCAATTCTCCACATCTGAAGCACCAGACCTTGGATAGGTCCTTCTTTCCTTGTTGCCACTGTCCCTTAGATGTTAGGGCTGCATCTTCCTCCTCCTCTTTCTTAATTTTGACTCCTCCACTGTTGAATTCCCTCTTAAATATCCTCCTGATCTCCTCCTGACGAAGGATTTGTGAAAATTTCAAACTGAAATCTCAACAATTGCAGTGATAGATTTATTTCTCCTACTTATTATTTCAATAAGTTATTATTCATAAATCTTCCGGCAAATATCGAAATAAATACTACTGCAACATTCACAAATATATATGCAGAGAAATAAACAGTAGAGAACATAAGCACAAGAATCAATCATATGTACACAGTTATTTTTGGACAATTGTCCCTAGAAAAACCCAATGCAAGAAAACCGGTGCAGCGGATGAGGGTTTTATTAATTTTTTAGGAAATGATATCTTTACAGGGAAATATAATGGCAGATAAATTATGAAACACCTGAGACTGAATTTTTGGCTTACTCGGACAAGTCTATGACACCAAGAACAACCCCTGCTTGCTCTTGCGTCTGTCTGTGTGATTCACTGCGCAGTCTCAATGCTGGACTGCGTGAGTCTGCATGGAGACTGCGTGGGGTCTCTTCGTTGCAACCTCAAGCTACCTCCAGTGACCCACTGCTGCTGCAAACTTTTGGCCCTGCAACTCTCCCACTGAAATCGAATTCTACATCAGAATGGATCTCCTTCGGGTATTGAGTGTATGCCCGACTTATTTTCCAGATGACCCTCAAGCCTTCTTTTATAATCTTCCTGTTGGAGAACCAACGACTCAGATTAAAAGATTATTTAATGGCTAAGATTAAAACTTGACTTGATCCATGTTTTCTAGAAGATTCACACTCTGACTTATTAACGCCCTTTAATTATTTAATTTCCCTAAGTTTAGACTGAGTGTCTTCATTAAAATAAATAATTAATTATTTTAATAAGTCATGAACTGAGTGGAATTTCCACAAAGTGTTTATGGGTTCTTTGGAATGCTGTTGTCCAAGCCTCCCTGTAAAGTTTGAGACTTGGAACACTTCTGGATGCTACAAAAATCAACAGGATTACCCACATGTCCCCCTTGTTTAGGAGTTGTGCTTTGCCCAAGATACGCTGGCCAAAGGTCTCCCACTTATCGGTGACTGCATTCAGGGCAGTCTTCACCATGAGTCCATCATCAGGAGTTTCCCCCATGGCTATCAACTGGTCTCGGATAGTCTGCAATCATAAGAGGAAGGGATCGATCTCCTCTCCCTTATGCATCTGGAACATCCGCATTTGATTCTCCAGAAGCATCTTCCTCTAGATGGAGCTACCTTGATACAACATGGTTAGTGCTGTCCACACCTTGTTTGTCGTTTTCTTCTTGGAAATATGTGGAACCACGTGATCTTTCACTCCATCCATTCAAGCGTTTAGCCCGTGCCTGATTTTCATTGAAATTCTTCAGAGCATCAACATTGGTCGGGACAACCAGGACGTTCTTAGTGTGGTCTTTGATGCCATAATCCTCAAGGACTGTCAGAATTTTGGCTTTCCAAATAACAAAGTTAGACACATCGTCTAACCTATCCTGATCTCTTAGTCCATACAGGGCCATCTCTGCTCAAACAAGTCGAAGCAAGTGCTCTTCTCCCTTCTACTGCTGCTACACTCAGCAAAAGATCGGATTTGGGTTTCTTAGCGATAGAAACCCTCTAGAGAGTATGCTCCCTCGAACAAATGACTTCCCTCTCGGAAATCCTTCACCAATTCTGCCGAATCAACCCTCTACGATCACTCCTCCTGATTGACTCTTAGATTTCTTGTCAAGAAAATCTGTTGAGGGATTGTTTCCCCTTACTTTGTCAACTTTCCTAGGCACAATTCTGCATCGACAGAAATAATGCCCAACTTGCAACTTTGAAGATCAGAAACTACACTTCCAGCCCTGACAACCCGGAGAGCATCAATCCAACTTGGATTGCGTCACCCTCTAGGGCCTGTGTCAACCTCTGCGTCAGCTCAGCGTGAGCCTGACAGGCTCTGTGTCACCCATTAGGGCCTGTGTCAGCCTTTGCGTCAACTCTACGTGAGCAGACTGGCTCTACGTCACTCTTCTGCTGGGTCTACGCTGTCCCTCTAGTGTTGCGCTGCCTCTTCCTGGATCTGTGAGCTTTAGCTGCCCTCCTACAGCAAAAAAAAAATCAGCGTCTTGCGGATGCCTTCAGCTTGATCTGCAGTCACTCTGATACCATATGAAAATTTTTTAACACAGAAACCCTGCTGCAGCATATTGATTTACTTCTCCTTCTTGTTTGTTTTAATTAACAAGCTATTTAACTGAATATCCAGAAAAATACCAAAGCAAACACAATCTGCAGCCTACACATATACAAATCATTTACTGAAACATAGCGCACATATGACAAGGGACACGTGATTTTTCGGACAAATGTCTCCGGAAAAACCCAATGCAGGAAAACTGGTGCAACAACTTTTTGAGGGTTTTATTATTAAGCAGGATCTGAATACATCAAGGCCACCTGTAGTGGTTTTCCCGACAGATAATTTCACGGCAGTTGTACCTTATCACTCGGAGATAGAAAATATGGCTAATTCAAACCCTCAAGGGAATTACTGAATACG
This sequence comes from Pinus albicaulis, assembly GCA_034641835.2. Classification (NCBI taxonomy): domain Eukaryota; kingdom Viridiplantae; phylum Streptophyta; class Pinopsida; order Pinales; family Pinaceae; genus Pinus; species Pinus albicaulis. Next base: position 1,552,899,344 of record CM076579.1, read on the forward strand.
AGCCCTTTCAGGCCCACTGGAACCCCAACGCCATCTCTCTAGCCTCTGTGTCAGCCTCTCCTACCCAGTGCAGCCTCTACGTAGCACAAGCTGCCCCTGCGTCACCCTTCTAGGCTCTGCGTTGCCTCTACGTCACCCTGAAGGCTTTGCGTCATTCCCTGCACTGCCTATGCGTTAGCCTGGCTGAGCTACATCCCTCCTGCTAGCCTCTGCTCTGCCTAGTACAGATCCACGTCTCTGATTTATGTATTCTCGGCCTTGGATCAATGTAATCCCTCATTGATCTGCCCCTCACCAACATTGCAAGCTCACTCGAAAATTGTCAGCAAACCGCGCCCCAAAATTTCGACTTAGCTCAAGTGCTACTGCAATGTGTGTGTATTTCTCCAACTGACCCCAAGCCTTCCTTTAATACTTTTCTCGTTTAGAAATCAACGGTCGTGATCTAATTTGTAATCAATGGCTAATATTAGAAAAAACTTGATGCATGTCACTTAGAACATCCTCACCGCATGTGTAAATTAATTCACTTTAATTTTTCAATTTGCCTAAGTTAGCTTTAGGGTCCCCATTAAAAAATTTAATTATTTGAATAACTTTTACACCAGGTGGATTTCTCCAAATGATTTTTGGGTCTTGGAGATTTCATGTGTTCTAGCCCCTCCACAAAGTTTCAGAGCTAGAGCACATCCGATGCTACCCAAAATCTCAACAGTGTAGGTGAGTGAATCTTATGTGCCATAGCTCACACTGAAGATCGGTCTCATGGACCAATGGATGAATGGGTTTACCATTGATTTTGTAAAGCCCTTCACATCTTGATCCAAGAGTGAAGGCTTCTCTCATACTTGAGTTCAAAGGCCAAGTTTGAAGCATCATTCCATGAACCAAAGTTTGAAACAAACAACCTATTATTTGAGCCTCTCCTTTGAATGGACTTCAAAAATCACATTGTACATTGTTATTGACCTCATCATTCTAGTGATTTCGACCATACAGAGGCTCCTACCATCAGTGAATGTCCGTAAGGAGCAGGGTACTTGTCCCATTGTTGCCACTTGGTCTAGTAGTAGTCCCTTTGGAACCCCTCCTAGGACCCCTGCTAAATTGAGCAGTAACAAGCCCAAGGATTAGAAGTAGAACAAAGAGATGATGAGGATTTCCTTATCAAGGGAAGTAAGCTGTCAAGGATTTGGCATGAAGGATTACATTGAAGCAGTTGAGAGACTCCTCTTCAGATTCAGATTTGGCGGATCTCATGATTAGCGGGCAACCTGTTAAATTTGGCAACTAGGGCCAAACTCCACTTTGGACTACTCATATGATGGAGATGATATTTTTGTTGGATTCCACTTTTCGAGAGGTGCAAGATTGATCTAAAGATCATCTTGTTTGGATGAGCAGAAGTTGGATTTTGAATTTATTCTCTCACACATGTGCAAATTGTCAAGGTCGGCCAAAATTGTAATGTAGGCTCACAAGCCCCAGAAGATGTGTTTCCACTCCTCATTGATGGATATAAAAAGGAGAGAGTTAAACCTCATTTGGAAATCATCTCATCACACATCTCTTTCCTCTCTCATTGGTTTGTACAACCTCAAGAAGGCCTTCTCTCTCCTTTGCAAGTGTGAAAGGGCAGCTGCAATTTTCGACTTGTTTTAGGGCTTCTGCAACAGCGTTGACCTTGGGTCAACTCTCACTATTTGACTTCGATTTTTGGAGGCCGAGTTTGGTGGCACGAAATCCGAGGAACTATGGACTGTTTGACTGCAGCGTTGTTCACATCTTTGACCACAGACTTTGACTGCAGGTTTGACAAGTGCGTTAACCAGGTTTGACCAAGAATTTCAGGATTGTTTTGGGCTGACTTTGGCTGTTCTTTGAGGCTGAGTTTGACTGGGTTTGACTAAGCTCCATTGGGGAGGAATATTGCTAGTTTGACCAATGTTGACTTTGCTGGCTAGGGAATCTTGTTGACTGCACTTGGAAATTTGTAAATTGTACTTTCTTTCTCCGTTGAATTTGAAGAATAATAAGAATATTGTGTCCTCTTGTCTTGGCTTGTCTTCTGGTTATTTGTTTATGTTCTATCAACATTTACTGTTAATGTTAATGTGATTGCTAAACAATAAATTGAATTGGACTAATAAGAAAGATTGAAGTAAAGTGCTTTAGGCATAGAACATACCATCGTTAACTAAAATTAACATGGTATCAGAGTTGAGGTGAAGACAAAGCCCAAGCAGGAGTGAGAAGAGCAATCACTAAAAGTTGATCAGACAACGACAAGGGTCAATGGCTTCCTCATCATACTTCAAATCTGATGACAAGTTCAATGATAAGTCTGATTATCATGCATGGAAAATGTCCTTGGACCTAACATTGGAGGAACAAGATGTTATGGATTATGTGCAGGGAAAGATCATTGAGCATTCACAAAATGCATCGGTTGCCATTGAAACAAAGTACAAGAAAGGGGAGAACAAGGCGAAGAAGATCATCAGGGATTCTATTTACAAGCACTTGGTTGCTTATATCTCCGAGTTGGGCACATCTAAGGAGATGTATTATAAGTCAGTTGGCATGTTCAGGGCTAGCAATGCTAATCAAATTCTCTTTTGAAGAACAAGTTGAAAGACATCAAGATGTACAAGGGAGAGTCCATCAAATCTTACTTCATGAGGATCACCGAAATCAATAATGATTTCTTATCAATTGGAGAGGTCATAGCTAACCGAGAGCTCACCCTCATTTCTCTTGGAGGTCTTCCCTAGGCATGGTATGTATTCAATACCACTATTCTCAATAATAATATAATTCCTGGTTTTGATGAATTGTTGACAAGGATGATGGAAAGAGACAAACTCTCAAATGGAAATGGAAGTGAACCTACTGCCTTCACCACTCATGCAAAGAAAAAGAATAATGTTGGTCCTAGATATCAAGGTCAAGGAAGAGCAAGACCCAAAGGAAGGAAGGGTAGATGTTACAATTGTAACACGTTTGGCCACTATGCTAGAGAGTGCCCCAATAAAAGGGACTCTCCTCGAGATGATGACTACAACAACAATAAGAACAACTTTAGGGGAAATAGAAATCAAATGAACAACAGGTTCAACAACAGAGGCAAGAGAAAGGCTCCCTCTGCTCAAAATGGAAATGGAAATGGTCAACCTTTGAAGAGGTCAAGGAACTCCAGGTACGATGAATCTAATGTTGTTGATAACAAGAAAAATGAATATATTCTTATATCTGCCCTCTCTGTTGCATCTCCTCCCGACACCCTCGATAACTGGTTGATTGATAGTGGTGCCTCAAGGCACTTCATTGGATATAAAGAGGCCCTATCTAGTTTGATTGAAAAGGATACTATTTTGGAAATTATCCTTGGAGACAATGCCACCTATCCCGTGAAAGGGAGAGGGACTGTGACCCTTTATCTAAATCAAGGTCAAGTTCTTCGTTTGCAAGATGTGTTGTATGTACCTGACTTGAAGAAGAATCTAGTGTCTATCTCGGCAACGGAAGACAAAGGATTCAAGGTGGCATTCATTGATGGAAAGGTACGCATTTGGAAGAGGAATTTCAAAGAAGCATTCACTCTTTGTTTTAGGGTTTGTTGTCGCACAGATTGTCCAAGCACCGCGACAACGGCTCAGATTGGGGGCTGTCACCCTGATCCCCAATCTCTCTATCTAAGCTGTTTCCTTGCAAGCTAAGGGAGGTAGACCCTAACAGAAATGAAGGACAAGAATTGGTTGCAAATCAACCAACCCAGGAGAGACAGCTAAAACACCAAATACTTGATAAGATTAAGGAGATTTCCAAGATCAATTGTATTAAAACCAATGCCTTATGCCGTTAAAAAGATCTCGTTATGCAATTAAAGTTAAGTATTAGATGTATAACTGCTGCTATGAAATCAGAAATCAATCAAGCGAAATTAATAGCAAGGCATGCCAGGGAGATGAGTTCCATATAGAAAAGGTTTGAAAAAATGGAAAAATTACATATACAAAAGTTTCAGCCGAAGTTTGATTATGAAGATTCATCAACAGATCATAAGACTTCTTGTCTGCTAAAGCAATTCCCATCTCAACACAGGGAGGTCACTTCTCCCATTAGGGAAAATTTAACTATGGTTTCAAAGGATGTTGAGAAAGACCAAGCTTATGTGTCACCATTGACAGAGTATATCCAGAATAATATTGATCACGCTCTGTGCCCTTCGCATATTTTGTGCTAAAACATCTTCAAGATGAGGACAAGAAATCTACAGTGGTCTCACTGCTGACATCACAACCCACTCAGAAGAAGAGAAAGAAGCAAAGAAGAAGTAAGTGGTTTGATTCGTCTGATGGTCGAGAGCAGCTTGACATTTGGATAAGACAGAGTCCTACAATTAGCAAGATTGGACATGGCACATTTGAAAAGCAGCCCACAGACTTGCCTGAAAGCAGGCAAATGCTCAGCATGCACTATATTGAGCACATCTGATGCCACAGGGCATCTTTTGTATTGTATCTCTAACCTTACACCTTGTTATTTTAGCATTTCATTTTGCAGTTAGAGTAGATTTACTTTTCATGTGAGGTAGAATAATAAATAAAAGAACAGCTTCTATTTTTCATGAGCTTAATGTTATATGATGATATTTGGACGGACGCTACTTATGTAATCTTGTGTGTTGCTTGGATGCAGATTCTGGATTCTCACATTCCTTCAATGAAGCAACGTGTCCCCAAGTAGAGCCAGATGTTGACCACACTTTGTCAACTACCCCATAGTAGTACACCCCCATTTTTTCAAATGGGATTCGTCATGTTCGACGTGGTCGCGCCATTTAGTTTCCATCATTAGTCGACAGTTTTATGAATAATGTAAACCCATTCTGCATATTATGATGTAAATGATCTAAGTATGACCGTCAATATATGTAACAACCTAGGTAAGCCTAGTATGTTGTTGATGATTTCTATCCTAGGAGGTTTTTTGTCTCACTGATTCACGTAAGTGATCGGCAGAGTTTTACCCTCCAGCCTCACCCCAAAGCTAGGGTGGATTTTGTCATCAGCATGTTAAGTGAGCCCTAGTGTTTTCTATCGAGTCCTTGTAAAAGTAGTTTGAGCTACTTAGTCTACTAGATCATGTTTTGAGTCGCAGAATTGAGTATTTATTTGAGGGTCTATACGAATGGGTATTCCCCCTTCATGTGTCTAAATGTATTATCTTATGTAAAGAGGGTTGGAAAAATAATTAAAATCCCCTCTCAGTCAATTAATTAAATTTTCTGGTCAATTGATTAAAAAATCAAAAGCCAAAAAATTAATTAATTTAAGGTCCTAAGTTAGGATAAATTTCTTTAAAGGAAAAATTCGTTGGTACTTAAAAAATGATTTTTTAAAGGCCCCAGGTCAAGGGAATTTTGAGAATTTTAAGAAATTTTGGACCCTTGGGCCTAGGTGGTTAAGTCAAAGTCAAAATTTTGGGGTAATTAACTCAAAAATAGTATTTTTGAGTTAATTAAAATGGATTTAAATCATAAATTCGTTTTTTCCTCAAAACTATAATTTCGACCGTCCAGATTAAAAGATGATCAAATCTGATCGACGGTCGAGATTATTTTGACGTGGATCAACTGAACTAGTCGTTGGAGATTTTGTCCTATAAATTTAGAGGTCTTTATCAGTCTTGAGTCATTCGATCTCAGGATCGTGCACTTTTTCTTAGAAGCTCTTGTAAATTTTGAGTAATAAAGCATAAAGACTTTGGGGTTACAAATTTTGATGTTCCTTCTCGGATCTATGTGGTGATTTGTCTCTGAACTCTGCTACTTAATTTGGCATTTTATGGTTAATGGCCTTCATGGATTAATCTGCATACATGTATCTTGTGCAGTTTTCTGGATTCATAAGATAGCATCTTTGATTTAACGGAAAGAGTAGTTCCTATTTTTCTTAAGGATCTCATGTTATTTTCTTGAATCTCTATTGATCTAAGGTCTAGATCTAAGTGTGCAGGGAAATATTTTCTTTAAGGGTTTGAGCGTCTAGGAAATCTTCGGTTGGACTAGCCGACTCTCAAATGACATAAATCTGAAAAGCTCATTATTTGTTAAACTCCAAATCTATCTTACGAAATTGGTGGTTTTGCAGGGTTTTCTAGGGCTTGTGCCTCTCTTTAAAATTTTAAATCTCTAAAAAATTGTGCTAAAATGGATTCAAATTTGGCCATGAGGGCATCAGATCTGTAAATTAGTTTGTAAATTTTTAAATTTTAGGGCTGTAAGGGTTTAATAATTTTCTTAGTGTGTATATCTTCAGGATCTGACTGGTTTCTTGCAGGTTGTAGGTTTCACTCAGAAATTTTTTAAAGATCTGAGCCAGATCCAGCCCCCCAAGGGCCAGATCTGGCCTCAAATCACCTCTTTGGACAAATCTGGATGTCATTGTATTCAGAGAACATTGAAAATCTGAGTTTAATTTGAAGGGAAAAATTTAAAAGTATTGGGTTTGATTACTGCATAATTCTGCCTCTAGCATGCACTTCATTTTTCCTTGCTGTCCGATGTCTTCTCTCCATCAGTAAATCACTTTTTATTTGCCCATCCATCCTTCAGCTCTACGCTGCTCTCATTTCTCTGTATTGCATTAAATGTTGCCATTGATCTTTGCCTATCCAAGCCTTCATTATCGTCGAGCTCCCTTGCTTTATTATCTCCTGCGTTTCTCCTTCCCTCTGTGGCCAGCTCCTTAAACGCTGTCATCTGCATCCCTCATCGACCCTTTTCATCTCTGCCGCAGCCGTCATCCTTTAGCTTCTCACGTGATCCCTTCTCTGCAAGCGAAACCCTCTCCACGCCATCATCGACTTCCGAACCTTGCTATCCATCGTGCCGCCGTCGAGCTCTTGTCTCCTCACGTCGTGCCTTCGTCTACTGCCTCGACCTGCACCTATCTCTCTGCCCTCCATCTTCATTCTTCTGTCAATGCCATTTAGATCAGCTTCGTCGTACTTGCAGAACATACAAACGAACGCACACATGTAAACGTTGAATGTATATGCATTTGATTTGATCGATTTCATTTTTTTTATAGTTTAGTTTTTATATTTTCGTTTGTTTAATTCTAATTTTAATTTAGTTCAATTTTTGTTAGAGTTTATTTGATAGCGTTAGGTTTTAAATTTTGTTAGGATTCGATTTTATTTTGAAAATTTTAGTTTAGATTTAACCGATAGCTTAAGTTTGGTTAGGACTTCATTAGCGATGCTTATTCGATTTTTTTTTTTTAGATTTTGATATTCAGATTTTTTAATTTATTTTAGCCTTTGTTTTAATTTGTTTAGTTTTAGATTTTGGTTAACGTTAGATTTTAGGAAGTTTCATTTTTAATGGTTAGTTAGCTTTTAGATTTTGAGTCTTAGTTTAGTTTTAAGTTTTTGTTACTTAATTGTTTAGATTTTAATTTAGTTTGTTTTAAGACTTAGTTTTAGTTTTTTGGTTTTAGTGTTAGTTTTGATTTTTTGTTTTAATTTGCTCTAGGATTTAAAAAATAATTAAAAAATATAAAAATTTCAAAAAATTCTATTTTTTTTTTTTTAAACTCCTATAGTCAAATAAGCCTAAATTTTTCTATCTGAAGTTTGACTGTGGAGCGTTTTAATTTTCGAACTGGGTTATATTGGAATATCATAATTTCAAAAATATTTCAAGCATCTGGCATTTACACTTAATGATCGTTTCATGATAGCTTTGCTTCAGTATCTTAATGAATGATCGTGGCACTTTCTATTGAATATCATTGTGGTCATTTAGCAGCAGTTATACATCTAATACTTAACTCTAATCACATAACAGGATCTTTTAACTCCATAAGGCACTGGTTTTAATATAACTGATCTTGGAAATCTCGTTAATATTATCAAGTATTTGGTGTTTTAGCTGTGTCTCCTAGATTGGTTGATTTGCAACCAATTCTTGTCCTTCATTTCTGTTAGGGTCTACCTCCCTTAGCTTGCAAGGAGACAGCTTAGATAGAGAGATTGGGGATCAGGGTGACAACTCCCGATCTGAGCCGTTGTCGTGGTGCCTAGACAATTTGTGCGACAACATTTTTTGGCACCATTGCCGGGGATAGAGTTTTTTCTGTCCTTGTTCTTAGCGACATTTTCTAATCCTCTAATCTTTCCTCGCCATTCATTAGCCTATCACAAGGCATAGCATTTTCTGGCGTCTTTTCATCTCTTTATCTTTTCATCATCTCACTAATCATTTCATTATCGTATCTTTAGCACCTGGACATTTCGGTTGGCTTCTTGTTTGGGTGGTGACTCCACTTATTCATCTTTTTACTCCCAGACAAGAATCCCCCCCGATATCCATCTGCTATCTCTCGATTATTTCTTCTAGTTTAGAATTAGTTTCATGTTCAAGTGGCGACTCCAATTCTTTCATTTCTTACAAGAGTTCCTGCTAAGAAGTTCGCTTCTTGAGGACCTTTTAGCTATTCTTGAACACAGATCTATTTCTAAAATCTTAAAAACGATATCATGGATGTTTTTACCCCGTGTAATTTTGCTAATATTCAGGGTTATCTCCATGATGTCCCTCAAATGGATAAATTACCTTCTTTTCAAGGAAATGAAGCAGTTAGTGTCAAGTCTCATTTGTTTGCTTTCAATAACTGGTGGAATAGATTTGCAGTTGCAAATAATAATTTCGAGGATGTAAAGATGAGAACTTTTGTTCTTACTTTTGGTGAGGATGTTGCTGAATGGTTTACAGAAAAACCTGATAATTCATTTGATACTTTTGAATCAATTGTAGCTGCCTTTAAGGAAAAGTATTGTGATAAAAGGGAAGATAGGCATTTGGTAAGAAAGATTAGTACCATAAAAAAGAAAGAAAATGAAACGACTGAAGAATTTAACAGGAGATTTAATGGTATCCTTAGAGAAATATCTCAAACTCATAAACCTCCTGATGGATCTCTTCTGAATTTTTACATTGATGCTTTTAATTCTGATACTTCATATGAGTTAAGGTGGGCTAAAACTGCAAATTATAAGGCTTGTCAATCTTTAGCTGAAGAGCTTGAAAAAGATAAAAGGGCATCTGGTAAGTCTGAAATTCCTGGTTTTGATAGGGCTGCCACTAAGTTAAAAGGACCTAAAGGTAAAGAACCTCTAGAAGATGATGATGACCCGATGAAAAAGTTAATGCAAAAGCTTGAAAGCATGGAGCTTAATCAAGTGAAATTGATTTCTGAACATGCTACGGAAATAAGCACTTTATAGTCTAGGTTGGTTCAAATGGAAAGGGCTCAATCGCAAAATCCCCAACCTAGAAATAATAATGCTTTGCAGAAAAGAGGCCTATCCTATGAGCAGAGACCGACAAAACAACTTGAGTTTGCAAATCTTGTGGATGAAGCTCTGCCTTATTGTAGAGCCTATAATGCTCTTCATGAAGAGGTTACTTGCCATGTTGTCAAAAGAATCATAGATAGTAGAATGGCAGGGTTGAGCCATCAAATTAATGTTGTTGGTAAAGACTATCACATGCATATAGAAGATTATGAAAGTCATGTTAAGGAACCAGCTCAAATGATTAAGGATATGCAACCCAATCATACGCAAATGTTTCAAAACATGGAAGCTAACCTAATCAATCTTCAAAATAGGATAAATTCCATGGAAGCAAGTCATGCATAGGAAAGAAATGTCATGGAAAACAGGTTAAAGATAATGGAAGTTAATCATTCTAATCAGATGTCCAATATACAGAATCATATGATTGCAATGGAAGCAAGACACACCCAGGAAATGACTGCCATAAAGGAAAATCACATGTTGGAAATAAAAAATATGGAAGCAAATCAGACCAATCTACAAGACAGATTCATGAAAACAGAAATCAATCAAGCGAAATTAATAGCAAGGCATGTCAGGGAGATGAGTTCCATACAGAAAAGGTTGAAAAAAATGGAAAAATTACATATACAAAAGTTTCAGCCGAATTTTGATTATGAAGATTCATCAACAGATCATAAGACTTCTTGTCGGCTAAAGCAATTCCCATCTCGTCACAGGGAGGTCACTTCTCCCATTAGGGAAAATTTAACTATGGTTTCAAAGGATGTTGAGAAAGACCAAGCTTATGTGTCACCATTGACAGAGTATATCCAGAATAATATTGGTCACGCTCCAGGTTTTTCGATATTTTGTACAAACATCTTCAAGATAAGGACAAGAAATCTACAGTGGTCTCATTGCTGACATCACAACCCACTCAGAAGAAGAGAAAGAAGCAGAAAAGAAGAAGTAAGTGGTTTGATTCGTCTAATGGTCAAGAGCAGCTTGACATTCGGATAAGACAGAGGCCTACAATTAGCAAGATTGGACATGGCACATCTGAAAAGCAGTCCACAGACTTGCCTGAAAGCAGGCAAATGCTCAACATGCACTATATTGAGCACATCTGATGCCACAGGGCATCCTTTGTATTGTATCTCTAACCTTACACCTTGTTATTTCAGCATTTCATTTTGCAGTTAGAATAGATTTACTTTTCATGTTAAGTAGAATAATAAATAAAAGAAGAGCTTCTATTTTTCATGAGCTTAATGTTATATGATGATATTTGGATGGACGCTTCTTATGTAATCTTGTGTGTTGCTTGGATGCAGATTCTGGATTCTCACATTCCTTCAATGAAGCAATGTGTCCCCAAGTAGAGCCAGATGTTGACCACACTTTGTCAACTACCCCATAGCAGTACACCCCCATTTTTTCAAATGGGATTCGTCATGTTCGACGTGGTAGCGCCATTCAGTTTCCATCATCAGTCGACAGTTTTATGAATAATGTAAACCCATTCTGCATATTATGATGTAAATGATCTAAGTATGACCGTCAATGTATGTAACAACCTAGGTAAGCCTAGTATGTTGTTGATGATTTCTATCCTAGGAGGTTTTTTGTCTCACTGATTCACGTAAGTGATCGACAGAGTTTTTCCCTCCAGCCTCACCCCAAAGCTAGGGTGGATTTTGTCATTAGCATGCTAAGTGAGTCCTAGTGTTTTCTATCGAGTCCTTGTAAAAGTAGTTTGAGCTACTTGGTTTACTAGATCATGTTTTGAGTCGCAGAATTGGGTATTTATTTGAGGGTCTATACGAATGGGTATTCCCCCTTCATGTGTCTAAATGTATTATTTTATGTAAAGAGGGTTGGAAAAATAATTAAAATCCCTCTCAGTGAATTAATTAAACTTTTTGGTCAATTAATTAAAAAATCAAAAGCCAGAAAATTAATTAATTTAGGGTCCTTTCGTTGGTCCTTAAAAAATGATTTTTTAAAGGCCCCAGGTCAAGGGAATTTTGAGAATTTTAAGAAATTTTGGACCCTTGGGCCTAGGTGGTTAAGTCAAAGTCAAAATTTTGGGGTAATTAACTCAAAAATAGTATTTTTGAGTTAATTAAAATGGATTTAAATCATAAATTCGTTTTTTCCTCAAAATTATAATTTTGACCGTCCAGATTAAAAGATGATCAAATCTGATCGATGGTCGAGATTATTTTGACGTGGATCAACTGAACTAGTCGTTGGAGATTGTCCTATAAATTTAGAGGTCTTTGTCAGTCTTGAGTCATTCGATTTCAGGATCGTGCACTTGTTCTTAGAAGCTCTTGTAAATTTTTTAGTAATAAAGCATAAAGACTTTGGGGTTAGAAATTTTGATGTTCCTTCTCGGATCTATGCACTTGTTCTTAGAAGCTCTTGTAAATTTTTGAGTAATAAAGCATAAAGACTTTGGGGTTAGAAATTTTGATGTTCCTTCTCGGATCTATGTGGTGATTTGTCTCTGAAATCTGCTACTTAATTTGGCATTTTATGGTTAATGGCCTTCATGGATTAATCTGCATACAGGTATCTTGTGCAGTTTTCTGGATTCATAAGATAGCATCTTTGATTTAACGGAAAGAGTAGTTCCTATTTTTCTGAAGGATCTTATGTTATTTTCTTGAATCTCTATTGATCTAAGGTCCAGATCTAATTGTGCAGGGAAATATTTTTTTAAGGGTTTGAGCGTCTAGGGAAGTCTTCGGTTGGACCAGCCGACTCTCAAATGACATAAATCTGAAAAGCTCATTATTTGTTAAACTCCAAATCTATCTTACGAAATTGGTGGTTTTGCAGGGTTTTTTAGGGCTTGTGCCTCTCTTTAAAATTTTAAATCTTTAAAAAACTGTGCTAAAATGGATTCAAATCTGGCCATGAGGGCATCAGATCTGTAAATTAGTTTGTAAATTTGTAAATTTCAGGGTAGTAAGAGTTTAATAATTTTCTTAGAGTGTATATCTTCAGGATCTGACTGGTTTCTTGCGGGTTGTAGGTTTCACTCAGAAATTTTTTAAAGATCTGAGCCAGATCCAGCCCCCCAATGGGCCAGATCTGGCCTCAAATCACCTCTTTGGGCAAATCTGGATATCATTGTATTCAGAGAACATTGAAAATTTGAGTTTAATTTGAAGGGAAAAATTTAAAAGTATTGGGTTTGATTACTGCATAATTCTGCCTCCAACATGCGCTTCATTTTTCCTTGTTGTCCGACGTCTTCTCTCCATCAGTAAATCGCTTTTTATTTGCCCGTCCATCCTTCAGCTCTACGCTGCTCTCATTTCTCTATATTGCATTAAACACTGCCATTGATCTTTGCCTATCCGAGCCTTCATTATCGTCGAGCTCCCTCGCTTTATTATCTCCTGCGTTTCTCCTTACCTCTGTGGCCAGCTCCTTAAACGCTGTCATCTGCATCCCTCATCGACCCTTTTCATCTCTGTCGCAGCTGTCATCCTTTAGCTTCTCAAATGATCCCTTCTCTGCAAGCGAAATCCTCTCCACGCCATCATCGACTTCCGAACCTTTCTATCCATCGTGCCACCGCCGAGCTCTTGTCTTCTCACGTCGTGCCTCCGTCTGCTGCCTCGACCTGCACCTATCTCTCTGCCCTCCATCTTCATTCTTCCGTCAACGCTGTCCAGATCAGCTCCATCCTACCTGCAGAACATACAAACGAACACACACATATAAACGTTGAATGTATATGCGTTTGATTTGATCGATTTCATTTTTTTTATAGTTTAGTTTTTAGATTTTCGTTTGTTTAATTCTAATTTTAATTTAGTTCGATTTTTGTTAGAGTTTATTTGATAGAGTTAGGTTTTAAATTTTGTTAGGATTCGATTTTATTTTGAAAATTTTAGTTTAGATTTAACCGATAGCTTAAGTTTGGTTAGGACTTCATTAGCATTCTTTATTCGATTTTATTTTTTTTAGATTTTGATATTTAGATTTTTTAATTTATTTTAGCCTTTGTTTTAATTTGTTTAGTTTTAGATTTTGGTTAACGTTAGATTTTAGGAAGTTTCATTTTTAATGGTTAGTTAGCTTTTAGATTTTGAGTCTTAATTTAGTTTTAATTTTTTGTTATTTAATTGTTTAGATTTTAATTTAGTTGGTTTTAAGACTTAGTTTTAGTTTTTTTGTTTGAGTGTTAGTTTTAATTTTTTGTTTTAATTTGCTTTAGGATTTAAAAAATAATTAAAAATATATAAAAATTTCAAAAAAATCTAATTTTTTTTTTTTTTAAACTCCTATATTCAAATAAGCCTAAATTTTTCTATCTGAAGTTTGACTGTGGAGCATTTTAATTTTCAAACTAGGTTATATTGGAATATCATAATTTCGAAAATATTTCAAGCACCTGGCATTTACACTTAATGATCGTTTCATGATAGCTTTGCTTCAGTATCTTAATGAATGATCGTGGCACTTTCTATTGAATATCATTGTGGTCATTTAGCAGCAGTTATACATCTAATACTTAACTCTAATCACATAACAGGATCTTTTAACTCCATAAGGCACTGGTTTTAATATAATTGATCTTGGAAATCTCGTTAATATTATCAAGTATTTGGTGTTTTCGTTGTGTCTCCTAGATTGGTTGATTTGCAACCAATTCTTGTTCTTCATTTCTGTTAGGGTCTACCTCCCTTATTTTGCAAGGAGATAGCTTAGATAGAAAGATTGGGGATCAGGGTGACTGCCCTCGATCTGAGCCATTGTCGCGGTGCCTAGACAATTTGTGCGACAACATGGTTGATACACTCTATCAGGTTGTAGGAAGTCTGTTGGGAGCCATGACATGTAACACAACTCTTCAACCCGAACTATGGCACCGGAGGTTTGCACACCTTCATTTATAAAGCTCTTCCTGAAGCAAGTAAGGTGGTCACAAGTATGCCCGATTTCAAAGATGATCATGAAGGTGTATGTTAGGGTTGTGTCAAAGGAAAGAATACAAGGGGACCATTCCCCTCAAGTGACTCCAAGACTACTGATGTTCTACAATTGATTCATTCTGATCTATTTGGTATGTTACCTGTAACATCCTTGGGAGGATGCCTAGATTATGTCACTTTTATAGATGACTTCTCCCGCAAGACTTGGATATACTTCTTGAAGAAAAATGACGAAGTATTCAAATGGTTCCGCACCATCAAGGCCTTGGTTGAAAATCAAACAGGGAAGAATATCAAAATTTTGAGGACCAATAATGGAACTGAATATGAGTCAAATGAGTTCAATGACTATTGCAGGGAAGCTGGCATTAAGAGGGAGAATATCACTGCGTATACTCCCGAACAGAATGGAGTTGCCGAAAGGAAGAAACAAACCATTCTCAAAGCTTCCCGTGCCATGCTTCATGACCAAGGTCTTCTGAAGTTCCTATGGGGAGAAGCTACCAACACAATTGTATATGTTCAAAATAGATGCCCACATCAAGCATTGGCCTCCAAAACTCCCGAAGAAGTCTTCACTGGGAAGAAACCAGATGTTTCTCATTTTAGAATTTTTGGAAGTCCCGTATATTTTCATGTGCCTAAAGAAAAGAGGAGCAAATTGGATGCTTCTGGAAAAAAGGGAATGTTTGTGGGCTACAGTAAAAATTCAAAGGCATATATAATCTATGTGCCTGGTCAAATAGAAGTGGAGATAAGTCGTGATGTCATCTTTGACGAAGATGTTGCCCTTAGGAAGGTTAGAGATCTTCCTATCCTAAAGGTGGACAAAGAAGAAGAAGCAGGAAAGTAGGAAGAACCGAAGGATGAATGGATGCCCAATGTTGAAGGTCCGATGGATCCTATAGATCCACCTCCAAGTGAGCCCACTTCTTTAAATAAAAGAAGACCCTCATCGCTTAGAGATACTCTCGAAGATGCCGAGAGACATATTGCTCCAAGAGGAACATTTCGTGAAAGTAAGAAGTTGAATAGGTACCAAGGGCATGGTTACTTGGGAGCGGGAGCAGGAGCGCCATTTTCAAAAGCTCCCGGTCCTGAGCGTTTCAGGGAGCATTTTTTTTAAATATATATATATATATATTTGTTTATATTTTAATGCATATATGTCAACAAAAGCATGTAGAATGATGAATTACACATAAAAAACATAAAAACATAGATTGAACCATATAACATCAATCATCTAGAAGTTATAATCTTCATCAACCATGCCCACAAGTTGGAAACATACAGCATATTGACTCTTGAGTCTCATGATTCATCAATCTTAATGTTTCAAGCTTTCAAAATTCAATATATAACATTTATCATCATTGATTCATTGATTTCAATTTTCAAATTTCAATGTATAACATATATTATCATTGATATATATCATTTATCATCATTGATTTATTGATTTCAAAATTCAATATATAACATTTATCATCATTGATTCATTGATCACCATAGTTGTACTTGTAAGCTAAGTGTAACCAATAACCATTACAACAAAGAATATTTAACATGAAATCAAATGTTATAAAATGAAACGAAATGAAACAACTTTCAACTTTCATGAAGCATCATATTCATAATTTATAATGACTTATAAACTTATAAATGCCAACTTCAAAGTTTCACCTTTGAAATTCAAATTTTAAACTTAAATTGTCATATATTGTTTACAAAAATTATCATAATAAATATGAAAGAGTCGAGTTTCAACTGTTCAACAGTTATAAAAGTTAAAAACTACTAGAAAATAGAAAAGACTATTAAACTGTAAATCTATTTTATCTATTGGCTGGCCCCTTGCCACGCCCATGAGAAATGTCTAATTTGTGAGAACCACGAGGCAATGGTGGTCTTCTAATACTCTCAGGAGTACCACGACCATAACTAGAAGGCGGAGGGCAACGTGAGGATGTAGGTGGAGGCTGAATATGCAAAGGAATAATAGCTAGAAATCGAACACTGGCACTGGCACTGCCACTGCCACTGGATGGTGGGACTGGCCCTGGGTGTGGCGGTGGCATGGCTGTTGTTGCTTCGTCATCATCCCTCAAAAGTTCTGCTTCCAATTCTTCGATATGTATAGTGCCGTCCTCCAAATTATCGTCCTCTGGGTTGTTGTCTCAAACTTTATATGATTGATCCTCATAAGCCTAATCACAGTAATGACTCAACAACCTCAAGTTGTAATTCACATAAACCAAGCTTTCTGCTCGGTTTTCATTCAGCCTGTTTCTTCTCACATTATGTATGAAGTTGTAGGTACTCCAACACCTCTCTACAGAAGAAGTATTTACAACTTGTGAGAGAAATTTTTTTTGCAAACTTTGGCAAAAGTCCCATGCCGCCATATGCTTCCCACCATGTGAGAGCATCAAACCTGTCTCTATCTTCCATTTCATGGAAAGAACCAAAGTTACTAGTGAAACTGAAATATCTGCCTAATTCAAGGCACAACCTAGCACACTCCTCCCTGTCGGGGACCGACTTGTCTAATGCTTTCATGTATCCCTCTTATACCTCTGGATCTGTGTGAGGTTTGATCCTAACCCCGCCTCTAGGTGCAGGTTGGGCCAACCAAGATGGAGAGTAGTATTTTGGCATAAGGATATATGCCAAGGCATGTAGTGGAACATTAAGTTTATTCCACCGTGCACACACACAGTCGTGAATCATTGCATACAAGTTGGGATCATTTTCCTTAACAAAATATTTTATTTGCCCCAACATGCTATCCATCTGCTCATACACCTCCGCAATCACTGATTCACTGGTTTATCTGTATCTGAAAAGCGAATCATGTGATAAATGGGCTTGGTGAAATTCAAAATTTCCCTCATATGTGCCCAAAACAAAGGATCAAAAGCGGTCTCCTCCACCTGTTCAAAACCTTGTCTGTGAACTATTGTTGCTGCCCTGTCCTTTAATACCTTCCAATGTGGACTTGATACCATGGCTTCCAATGACTCTCTTACCTTCAAAGGTGCCTGAAGGTGAGGTAATAGCTAGCAGATCTAGTCTTTGTTGTCTTCAACAACTCCAATTTTGAGTGAGTACGGAAAAGACCATGGGTATTACTATGATTTGTAATAAATTTTATCATTTTTTACCTCTCTAGTATAAATCACCAAGCCATTTGTATTGAGGTTGTTTGTTTTTAATTATATCATGCATCAAAAGGTTCATTGTGTGAACCAAACACCTAGACCAAAATATGTTGGGGTATTTATCCTCAATAATTGCTCCCGTTGCCTTACAATTAGCAGCATTATTAGTGATGACTTGGACGACATTGTATGGTCCAATACTTTCAATTGTTTCAAGTAATGGTTCTGCAATGTTAATGCCGGTCTTGAATTTGTCAGAATAATCATATGTTGAAAGGAATATTGCACCACTAACAGACACAGCCAGAACACTTATCAATGGCTTTCCTTTTACATTGGTCCATCCATCAGATACAATGGACACCTCATGCTCATTCCAAGAACTTGTCATTCTATTCAAAGAATGACTTATTTTAGCTTTTTCATGATCAAGTCCCATGGTTCTAGCCTTGTCATACCCAGGGCTCATGTATCCTTTGGGAGCATTATTAATTGCAGAAACCATTTCGTGCCAATAAGGTGAGCGAAGAACATTGAATGGTACCCTACATGCATAGAGAAACCGGAAATTTTTTGAATCCACATCACTCATAGACCCTTCGTCAAGGAAGTCGGATATGGTTCTACGCCTTAAGGAGATGTTTGGTCCAGGTGTGCTTCCATATCCACTGCCATGGGTGGAAGTTGATGGACTTCTTTGTCCATGATGTGATGGACCTGATGGTGCATAAGAATCAATGAAACCCCTAGATCTTTTAGATCTCTGTTGGGCAGCCTCCTCTTCCTTTTTGTATTTCTCTCTCTCTGTTGCTGACACACTTACACAAATTTTGATTCCTCGGTTTTTATCTCCATCCCCTAACATTTTCCCACAAAAGTGCCTTCTGGCACGGGTGTATGAACCTGTGTATTCTTTATTGCAATGGGGGCAAAGAAATTTAGTGGTTCCAGCACCTTTCCCTCCTTCCTGCCTCTGAACATATTTCCACAATGGTGTTTGACTTTGGTCTTGTTTAGTTGGGGTCTCTGTGGCCTCATGTTCTCCAATCTCCCCTTTCTCCTCAGCATACTCCTCCTCTTCAGGATTTTCATCAAATCCACTATAACCCATTTCTTCATTCTCCTCTTCTCTAAGGGGCCTCTTTCTTCTACTCTCCAACACCATTATTACAAAGAAAGGAACCAACATGAAGAAAACCCCAAGCCATATAGCCATGATGTTTCAAGTTTCTAGCTTGCAAAAAAATGGAGGAATGCCAAATGGGAATAGGTAAAAGTGCAACGTAGAAAAAAAACAATTCAATTTTTCACTTTTCAACACATTAAAATGCAACATTGAGAAAAAAAATTCAATTTTTCATTTTTGAACAACTTAAAAATGCAACATAGAATAAAAAAACTAGATTAGAGAGTCCTACCTCTTTGTCCTGAGTTCTGACTCCTTCAATCCTCCTTGTTGCTCTCTTCAAGCTCCTTGCTCTCTCCTCTTGCTCTCTTGCAACTTGCTGCTTGCTCTGTCCTTCTCTCCTTTCTCTCTCCTTGCTCTCTCCTTCTCTCCTTGCTCTCAAGCTCTCTCATTCTCTCCTTGCTCATTCACTAACCAAGAATGACAACAATGAGGAGGGGAGGGCTTTTTATTACCCCCCCGCCCTCCCAAAAAAAATCACTGCCGAAATTTTATTTAAAAAACACTCCCGATTCGCTTTTTTAATGGCAGGAGCACTTAGGGAGCGTTCACTCCCGAGCGCTCCCGAACGGAGCGTGCTTTGGGAGCAGGATCGGGGGTAAAGTGGGGTCGCAGACGCTTCCTAGCAACCTTGACCAAGGGTACTTAGTAGACATGAGCACCATTGTCTAATATGAGCCTGGAACATTTGAAGAAGTCGTGAAGCACCAAGTTTGGAAGGATGCTATGAACAAAGAGTATGAGTCGATCATGAAGAATGATGTTTGGGATGTGGTCCCTAGATCGAAGGACACATCTGTTGTCACCTCGGAAGGGTTCTACAAGCTCAAGCATGGAGCCGATGGAAGTGTTGAAAAATGCAAGGCAAGATTTGTTGCCTGAGGCTTCTCGCAAAAGGAAGGTATAGACTATGATGAAGTATTTGCACCTGTTGCTCGCTACACCACCATCCGTTCGATTGTTTCCCTTGCTGCATCGCAAGGATGGAGTCTACATCAGATGGATGTCAAGACTGCCTTCTTACATGGCTCAATGAAGGAAGAGGTCTATGTGGAACAACCTTTGGGGTTTGAAGTTCGATATAGAGATACACATGTATGCAGGTTGAAGAAAGCCCTCTATGGGTTGAAGCAAGCCCCCAGGGCTTGGTATGAGAAGATCGATAACTACTTGATGAAGTTGGGCTTTACTCGAATTGATGCTAATCCAAACCTTTACTTTAAGGTTGATAATGACAAGCCTCTCATTTTGGTTCTCTATGTGGACGATGTCTTCCTAATAGGTGCAGACCCTCTCGTTCATCAATGTATGAGGGAGTTGGCTTCTGAGTTTGAGATGAAGGACCTAGGACGGATGCACTACTTCCTAGGCCTAGAGGTCTGGCAAAAGCTAGGTGAGATTTTCCTTTCTTAAGGAAAATATATTGTGAAGCAGCTGGGAAGATTTGGGATGGTGGACTACAAGTTCGTGACTACTCCGATGGAACTCAACTTTAAGAAGTTGTGTGGAAGTGCTGCTGGGCCCGATTTGGGAAATCCTATCGAGTATTGTCAACTTGTAGGGGCCCTGATGTTCTTAGTGAACTCCTGTCTGAACATATGTTTTGCTGTGAACACGTTGAGTCAATATATTGTCGAGCCTCATCACATTCACTGGATTGCTGCCTAGAATCTCTTGAGATATCTCTGGGGCACAATCAATCATGCACTGAGATACACTGCCGGGAATGTGAGGTTCCATGGATATACCTATTGGAAATACTGAGAGGGGGGGTGAATCAATATTCCTTTCAATTAGAGCATTAGTTAATCTTCAATTATTATCAGTGTTTGTATAATGATAGCAGTAAACAAAAGGAACACAAATGCACACAGTTTTTAAGGTGGAAACCCTCTCCGGGACAAAAACCACCTGAATGCTTTTCTAATAATTCTTTAATATTCAAATCCAATTGAAAATAAAGCTCCAACTTCCTAGAATCTAGAAAAGCATTCTTCTCCAGCTCCCACTGGATGGACGCTCCAACGCCCGAGATTCTTTAGTAGTCAACTGAATGGATGCCCCAACACCCAATGAGCTACAACTCACCCTAGCGCCACCCTACCACCCTAAAGTTTTCACAGGCTTGAACCTGTTGGTGACTTCATGCACCAGCCTAGCACCACCCTACCACCCTATAGAAGAATAAAACAAGAATGGACTCCCGTACCAGGAAAATGGTCCACTTTACAATGATATAGAATGATGTAGAAGAAGAAGACACACTAGACCATAACCCCAACTGTCACAACCACCTAATGATGATCCTAGACCTCCTGACACTGCCTCTTCAACTCTTGGCAGGTAGACACTTGTACAATTTTTACAATGATGCATTTACAATGACTTAGTACAATGATACCTTTACAATCACTGTATGCAGTGCTGCTCACTTGAGGATTTCATGTGCTGAACTTCTTGCTGCTGTTCTGCACCTTGATCGCTGCTCTTGTCATGCTACCCTCTGTTGCACCTTGCTTTGTTTTGCTGCCCTAGAAATTCTAGTCCTTTGCAGCCCTTGACAACACATGATCTAGCTTTTTCTTGCCTTCTAGGATCTCGATATTGAATCTGGTGTATCTCTGTTATTTTAGCTCCCCAATATGTGATTTTCGGTTCTGTAGTAGTACTTTGAGTCTTCTTTCCAATGCCACAGGTCTGATCCAATTTGGATTCTTCAAGGGAGAGTTATGCATAATCTCTCACAATGACTTAATTATGGACTGTTTCAGTAGAGCGAACTTGTACGGCGTGCCATGTGTCACTGTTTCTTCATTCGGCTCTGAAATTGATACAGCAAAAACCATAGTCCATGCACTATCTGCCACTTTTTACAGAATTCCAATCCGATACTCAATGAGAGAGTTATGGCGATTTTCCCAAGGTCACTTCTGTGAGATGAAGTTCAGGAGCCTGCAAAAACACTGACTTAGAACCACTGATCATATCTCCGAAAATATTGCGCACCTTGATCTGAAATTTTTATAGGAGCTTCCTCGAGATCAATGACAATCACTGATCAACAATCTCCCCCTTTGGCATTGATGGCAACAGAAGTACTCCCCTTGCGATCATGACACCTCTTCCTACAACATTCTCTCCCCCTTTGAAATCAATGGCAAAGGGTAACTCCCCCTGACACACAACCATTCTGCGGACCTGTACACACTTCACACTTCCACTCCCCCTTTATATTCTGAATATGGAAAATCTAATGAGAACTTGGAGAATCCCAAGCTTCTGGCGAAGATATTCAAATGCTTCACGAGGTAAAGGCTAGTGAAGATATCAACGATTTGTTCTTTTGTACCAATATACTCAAGTTTGATATTCTTTTCAGCGACTTGTTCTCTAAAAAAATGATATTTGATCGGAATGTGTTTTGTTTCTGAATGCATGACAGGATTCTTGGAGATGCTGATGGCATTGGTGTTGTCACAGAATATGGGAATAGGCTCACTGAATTGTACTTGAAGATCTTGCAAAGTTTGTTTCATCCAAAGGACTTGAGTACAACACGCTGCCGCTACAATGTATTCTACTTCTGTTGTAGATAACGAGATTGAGGTTTGCTTTTTTCTCAACCATGATACGAGACAACCACCTAGATAGAATGTTGCTCCACTAGTACTCTTACAATCATCAACGCTTCCTACCCAATTTGCATCTGTAAAGGCTTGAATAATGAGATTGTTACCCTTGGGGTACCACAAGCCATATTCTTTTGTGCCTTTTAGACGTCGAAGAATTCTTTTGATAGCAATAATATGTGATTCTTTTGGTGTTGCTTGGAATCTTGCTACTTGTCCAACTGCTTGCATAACATCTGGCCGAGAGGCTGTTACATATAGAAGACTACCAATCATCGATCTGTACAACCTCTGATCCACATCCTTAGATGAGTTGTCTATGCTCAATTTGCAACCTGTTACCATCAGAGTAAGGACAGGTTTGCAATATTCCATTTTGAATTTCTTGAGCATTTCCTTGATGTACTTGGCTTGACATATAAATATTCCTTTCTCTTGCTGAGATATTTGAAGCCCTAAGAATTATGTCAGCCACCAAGTAAAGACATCTCGAACTCACTTTGCATATTTGTAGAAAAATTCTTACTTAGTTGATCATCATTGCTACCAAATATTATATCATCCACATATACCTCAACTATTGTTAAATTATCTTTATCTATTTGTACATAAAGATTGCTATCAATAGTACCTTTCTTGAACCCTTGTTGACGTAGATATCCATCAAGACGAGCATACCATGCTCTGGGAGCCTGCTTGCGACCATATAGAGCCTTCTTTAACTTGCAAACATAGTCTTCTTTTTCTGATAGTAGAAAACCTTCAGGTTGTTCGATGTGAACTTCTTCTTCTAATTCACCATTCAAAAATGCTGACTTAACATCCATTTGGTAGAATTTGATTTTTCTTGAACATGCATAGGCGAAAAACATTCAGATGGCTTCCATTCTGGCAACTGGTGCAAATGTTTCGTCGAAATAAATTCCTTCCACTTGTGCATAGCCTTTGCAAACCAATCTTGCTTTGTTTCTGGTAACCTGTCCATCTTCATTCAATTTGTTTGTGAACACCATTTGGTCCCAGTGACATTTTTATCTTTTGGTCGTGGAACTAATTCCCAGATGTTATTCTTCTCGATTTGATCCAATTCTTCATTCATAGCTGCTATCCAATGTTCATTCTGGCTAGCTTCCTCAAAACTACTAGGCTCAAAGGTTGCTAGAAAAGCAATGTGAGCTTATTGTGATGAACGAAGCTGTCGACCTTCATTTATATCACCAATGATTTGATTTGATGGATGGTATTTTTGAATCCATTCTTTTGTTCTCTTTGGAGGAGCTTCTTGTTATTGTTCCGGTATATCTTGATGATCATTATTTACTTCTTCCTAGTTGATAGTTGCTTCTTGTTCTAGAATATTCTGTGTCTTTTTCACCCTTTGTCTCAAGTTTCAAAGATTTTAGATCCTCATCATTATTCGTTAGAACACCATCTTTGTCAAATGTAACATTTATGATCTCCAATATCTGTTTTTGTCTTAGATTATAGCATTTATAGGCCTTTCTTTTGCGTGAGTAACCAACAAAGATACCTTCATCAACACGTGATTCAAACTTACCCAAATTTTGATCTTTTCTTTTGATATAACATTTGCTTCCGAAGATTCTGAAATATTTTACATTAGCTAGTTTTCCTTTCCATAATTCATATGGGGTCTTGTTGCAATTATTTCTGAGAAGACTTCGGTTGATAATGAAGATTGTCGTATCAATTGCTTGAACCCAGAATTTTTAATCCAATTTTGAGTCCTTCAACATTGTTCTACCCATTTCCTTTATGGTTTTGTTCTTTCTTTCAGCAACTCCATTTTGCTGAGGTGTTCGTGCTGTTGAAAATTGTCTTTTTATTCCATTTTCATCACAGTATTTCTGAAATAATTTGGAAGTAAATTCTCTGCCATTATCAGATCTTAGACACTTTATTTTCAAATCAGTTTCCTTTTCGACCAACTCCTTGTAGATCTTAAAGCACTCAAATGATTTAGATTTTTTCTTTAGGAAACTAACGGCTGTCATCCTGGTATAGTCATCTATCATTAACATGAAATATAATTCTCCATCTAAGCCTTTTTTTCTCACAGGACCACATAGATCAGTATGTATCAATTCCAATGGATGTGATGCAAAGTGTTCTTTTGTTTTAAATTGGACTTTTGTCTGCTTGCCATGTCGACAGGCCTCACATAGTGTGTTGGAAGGTTTTGAGATTTTCGACATTTCTCGTACTGCTTCCTTTTTGCTTATCCTGACAAGATTGTCAAAGTTTATGTGACCCATTCGTTTGTGCCATAACCAACTTTCATATTCTTTAGCTAGTAGACATGCTTTAGTTGCTTCATCCAGAACATATATGTCGTTTGGAGCTCGACTTGCTGTAACCACAATTTTACCATACCTGTCTTTCCTGATTTCACATTTTATGGAGTTGAATAGCATTGTGTGTCCTTGATCACACATTTGTCCAACACCGAGCAGATTGTGATTCATGTTTTCAACCAATAGAACATTCTTGGCTATAACATCTTTGCTTCCGAGAGTGATGGTACCTGATCCTATAACATTTGAAGATCCATCATTTCCAAAGGATACGGTTCCATCCTTCTTCTCTTTTAGAGATACAAATTTCCTTCTATCTCCTGTCATATGCGTTGAGTAGCCGCTATCAACATACCACAAATCTTTGTTGTTTTGAACCTTGAGAGCTAGAGCACAATTATCAGGATTCTTCTTCTTCCATGTTCGTTTGTTCTGTGGCTTCGAAGATTCTTCTGGAGGATTTTCAAGTCTGCAGTCTTTGGCTATGTGTCCAAAGTTCTGACATTTGTAACATTCCATATTATTTCTTAAATGTTCAAATTTATTGATGTTTTTTTGAGCCCTGGGAGGTTCATAATTGAGGGATCTCCTGGAATTGTATTGGTTCCTAGGGTACGTGCGACATTCTTTAGCTTTATGACCAAATTTTCCACATGAATAACAATAGCCATGAAAAATATGTTGGTACCTAGATGGAAATCTTCGTTGAGGAATCGTATTCCAAGGATGTTCTTGCGAATCTTGTCCAATGAAGTCTACATGCATGTCAGATCTCATAGGTTCATTGTATTTTGTTGTAGAAGGTCCTGCTTCTTCTTCTTTGTATCCGAGGCCAGTTCTGTCGTTGTAAGATCGTTGATTGTTGATGAGTTCTTCCAATGCCCTTGAGCTGTTGGCATAGTTTTGGACAAATTTTCCCCCCTTCACTTCCTTACGCAGTAAGACTACTTCGGCTTCTAATGCTTCCCTTTCTTGGTTGCTTTCTTCCAACTTCTTTTGAAGTGACTCTTCAATACATTTGTGTTCTTCAACTTCAATTTTAAGACCTTGAACTTGTTCTTCAAGAGTATTGGAACGGATCTTCTCAGCCTTGAGCTCTTTTATAAGCCCGATTACCTCCTTAGAAAATTCTTCTATGGTCAATCCTTCTTCTTCGTTGTTTGATACCTCTTGTTTATTGTGTTTGGCCATAAACAATACTCTCTCATTGGCTTCTTCTTCGCTGTCACTGTCTTCATCGGATGATGAGCTATCTTCTTTAGAGAGAAAGTTCCTTTTGGATCCTTTCTTTTTTTCTTGCTTGTTGAATTTCTTAAAGCCTTTCTTTCCTTTTGAGTTGCCATCACTTATGTACAGACATTTTGCTGCGAAATGCCCAACCTCACCACAACCAAAACATATCAATGGAAGTTTACCTTTGAATTTTCCCTTACCAATTTTTAGTTTTCTCGTAAAGTAAGCATATTCTTCATCTGAAAGGGCTTCTTCATCATCTCCCTTTTCTTCACACTTGCAAGTGCATGTCTTTTCAATTGAAGGTTGTTTGTCCTTATTGGTTTTCTTAGATGCAACGAACGCAGTTTCTAGATGCGAAGTACCCTCTTCTTCATCAAGTCTCATTTCATATGCTATGAGAACTCGATGTAATTACTCTTTGCTGAGTTTGTCCAGATTTGCACAGTATTCTAAGACTTATACCTTTGGGTTGAATCTTCTTGGTAACGTTCTAAGAATCTTTCATATAATAGTCTTCTCGTCAACTGGCTCTCCCAATCCTTCCAGAGTATTGGTTATTTCATCAATGTATTGGAAGTATGCAGCAATGTTGCCATCTTCTTTCATTCCGATTTGCTCAAATTTTGCTCTATAGATTTGAATCTTTGCTTCTTTGACATTTTATTCACATGCATATATATTCTCAAGCTTGTCCCATACATTTTTGGCGGTTTTACAACCCAACACCTTATGATAAGCAGATTCAATAAGTCCACTGATAATAATATTCTTTGCTTTTGCATCATTTACCAAATTTTTCTTACCTTGTTCATCCGCGGTTGACATAAATCCATTTTGAATAGTGTCCCATACTTTGTAACCTTGCGCCAAGAGGTAGACCTCCATTCTTCCTTTCTAGAGTGCATAATTATTTTCATTGAACAGAGGTACACCATTCTTGGTATGCTCCATGACCTCCTTCCAGCTGTTAAACTGCTATTGAAGGAACCAAGCTCTCGATACCAATTGTTGGAACACCGAGAGGGGGGGCATCCGTATTCCTTTCAATTAGGTTAAATAATCTTCCATTATTAGTCACATTAGTAAAATAAATATACAGAAACAAAAAAGGAACACAAATGCACACAGCTTTTTAAGGTGGAAACCTCTCTGGACAAAACCACCGAATGCTTAATATTTGTCTAATATTCAATTCCAATTGAAAATAAAGCTCCAACTTCCTAGAATCTAGAAAAGCCAGCTCCCACTGGATGGACGCTCCAACGCTCGAGATTCTTCAGTAGTCAACTGAACGGATGCCCCAACACCCAATGAGCTACAACTCACCCTAGCGCCACCCTACCATCCTAAAGTTTTCATAGGCTTGAACCTGTTGGTGACTTCATGCACCAGCCTAGCACCACCCTACCACCCTATAGAAGAATATAACAAGAATGGACTCCCGTACCGGAAAATGGTCCACTTTACAATGATATAGAATGATGTAGAAGAAGAAGACACACTAGACCATAACCCCAACTATGACACAACCACCTAATGATGATCATAGACCTCCCGACACCGCCTCTTCAAGTTTTGGCAGATGGACACTTGCACAATTTTTACAATGATGCATTTACAATGACTTAGTACAATGATACCTTTACAATGACTGTATGCAGTGCTGCCCACTTGAAGACTTCATGTGTTGAACTTCTTGCTTGTAATATTCCTTTTTTTGGTATCACCCATGACAGGGCTAGGAGGGACTTCCAGAGTTAGGAGCAGACAGGTCACATGTACAGATTGGTGCTATCAATGGGCTCAGGAGCTTTTCGGAGGAGTTTTGAGGATTTTTCACGGTGTCCAGAGGCATTCGCTTGATATACTCCATCATCCGAGCAGTTTGGCTTTCGTTCTGATGCATTCCGATAACTTTCGGAATTTTGAGTTATTTAAGGGCTTAACTCAGCTGATTATGCTCAAGGTGGCATTCCAGGAGGAATACACAATGGAACACCTTAGTGTAATAGCTCATTGGAACCAGGATGAGGAGACCTACACGATGGGACAGTTAGACATAGATTTCAGTGACCGGAGGAGGCGTGGTATCTGATTTACCCTTTTCTGCATTAAAAAGGAATATTTTAATAAAAGGGAAAAGTGCATCATGAGTAAAATAATAATAAAATAATGCTCTAGAAGACTCCAAGAGATCTATAAAAGAAAGGGAGGAGGCCATTGGGAGATATCTTTGGAGTAGATCATTTGCTTGTATATGAGAGGTTTGAGGACGTGGTTCTCTACTTCAGCCGTAGCCCTAGGATGGAAACCCTCGGGTGATTTGTGAGAGTGTTGGACGAAAACCCAACTCTCTTGAGGAGGCTTCACTTAGAAGTTTCACAGAGCTTCAGAGTTTGGTGTGAGGATCATTCAGATCTTCAACTTGGGCTTCATAATTTTCAGTGGGTTCAGTGACAGCTGTTGCCGGAGGGAGAGTGCAGCAGTTTAGTTTTGTGGTCAGCGCCGTTCAACAGCTTATCTTGGTGGCCAGTTTTCTATCTCAGCTCTTTCTGGGTCAGATCTATATGTAAACCCCTTTTGTTATTTATAATAAAGCTGAGTTTATTCTAGTTCTATGTGGTATTGGATTGCAGTATTTTATGTGTTTAATTTTACATGGCAATCTTCTGTTAAATACATGTTGAATTTGTGGCATATTTTGAGGTATAGGTCGATTTAGGCAAATTCAGTAAAATATCCCATTTGGGGATATTACAGTGGTATCGGAGCCATGATCTTGGCTTAGCCGTGGGATTGATCTGGAAAAGCCAAGTTCGAGGGTTTATCGAGCTCATTATTGTTGTGAATTTTATCAAACTTACAAAACATACAAAGGAGATGCTATTAAAATAGCAAGAGCCGCCATACAGATTCTCTAAGCGGCCCTAAACCAGAAAGCGGAAGTGGTTTGTTGACAGGCTCGTAAATTTTATGGATATTATAGTCAAATTAGCAACTTAAATTGGGTCGAAACGTCATACGAAGGCTGCAAAATTTATTGGGTAGAAGGCTGTGAAGCACGTAAGGTGATTTTGGTTGCAGAAGGAGTCGTCTGACAAATTTCTATAAGAGAAATATTGTGGCATGAGCGATTTTGATCAAAAGACTGCGCTGCAAATTAAATTTGGTAAAATCTTCGCCGAATGCGATTTGGTCAAAGTCTTGTGGAAGAGCCGCATTACCTGTCGAAACTTCCACCGAATCTTATATTACCGTAAGTCGGATTTTGTGGATTTTGAGAGCTGAGTAATGGGGCCGAGCTCGACCAATGGCGTTCCAGGCGTGGGTAGAGGTTTCAAGCGTTGTAGGTGTGAATAGACGTAAACATTTGTCCGAGTTGGACGCCACATCCGACGGATCAGGCCGCATAGAGGATCGATCGTAACCACAGAGATCGCTCTGTTCGATAGTCGACAAAAGTGTAGCGTGTGGGCTTTAATCTTAAGTGGGGAATTTATGCCAAGTCCCACAGAGTTACCCGATTTATTTTTAGAGCCGTATAAATCTCCAACGGCAAGAGGGTCGACTTGCAAAGGCATAGAGGTAGTCCATTCTTTCCACGTATTCATCTTTGATGACAACACCAATATGAAAAATGAATACTGCGCCAAACCTCACCTTTTGTGAAAGCGTGGAAAGCGTGTAGTTCAAACAATAAAAGAGTTTGATGAGTTTAAGGAGCTGATTATTCTGCAGAGCCGCCATTTCAATTGTCATACTCGTAGCAAGTTCTAGTGCTATTGGCATCGGGGCAAGATTACGATGCTTTTGAAGGGAAAAATTCATCCGCCAAATTATACAAGGACCGAATCTTTATCATTCTCTGAGAAAATTATTAAAGGGGTCGTGTTTACTGTGTGGTGTAAAAAGGAAAAAAAATAAAAATAAAATTGATTTTGCAATGAAACAGTGGTCGTATCTGCTTATGACAGCAGAGGCAATTGTAAGCAATTTTAGAGGCTCAGCGGCAGAGTTAATTTGAGTCAGAGGCACGAGGTACTTATCAGAGAACCAATTTTATCGTGGTAACAGTTGGACAAGTTAGTAAAGCACATTCGGGGTCTGAGTTTCTCTTTTCCCGTTGGACGGATTTCCTGAGGGAAAGAAGTGAGTCATATTTATTTGTAGAGTTGCTTCAGCCGATGTGCAGCAACGCTAAACATAGGCGGAGCCTGTTTCTTCATTTTGGTGGGACGTAAACCTTAAAATCTCCTTCGGCGTCCACTATCTGATGAAAGACCAAGAGCACATTTAAAAGGAGGTCGAGAACAATTATTTGCTATAGTCCGGCTGCACCACCATCATAGACTTTTTCATGTGTTCTAAGGCTGAATTGATGAGTGCCATCAGCGGAGCAGATTCCTGAAGTTAGCTGAATATTTTCACAAGACAACATATGGTCTTTTTGTCATTAATTAAAAGAGGACGAGTACTGGATGCGGATTTGTCCATTGTTTCCAGATTGAACGTTAAAGGGAATGCACATTTTCCAGATTCCCTTATTTTAGTTGCTGGATGGAGATCGTTGGTATACACATTGCTGAGAACTGAATATAGGTTGGAGCTTTCCGGAACAGCATATATGCCAAGCAGCGTGATTACCAAGAGGGCGTTTTTACAAACAACAGTTTGTTAAGGATCACAATAAACTCAGGAATTCCTAAAAGCATTAAGCTAATGCATAGTAACAAATTGCGGCAACTTCCAGGTCAGATCACTAAATTGTATGCTGTCTGATTTTGAGTATTTACAGTTGTATATTTATCAAACTATCTCATGTTGCTTAAGGGGAATTAATCTGGGTTTATATCAAATTATCATAGTGGAGGGCAGAGTCTTGAGCTGTCTATACTTGTCATTTATTTTCATATACCAGCATTTTCCATTACATATGTAATGCTGAGTTACAACAGCTCAGGAATGCAATACTGAGTTGAAACAACTCAGAATGACATGTGCAACATTGTGCAAACAATCTGTTTGCTAAAACACTTCACTGGAAAATATATAGCAAACTCAGAAAAACAGTGACCACATCATTGGTTAAACCATGGAGGGATTCCTAAACAGATTG
Source organism: Pinus albicaulis (assembly GCA_034641835.2). Classification (NCBI taxonomy): domain Eukaryota; kingdom Viridiplantae; phylum Streptophyta; class Pinopsida; order Pinales; family Pinaceae; genus Pinus; species Pinus albicaulis. The sequence continues at coordinate 1,552,930,299 of CM076579.1, forward strand.
ATGAAAATAAAAATAGAAGTTGGTTTCTTAAACCACCATGCATCAGAAGACCAGAAAACAAAACCAAACAACAGACCCTTTTCAAGAGGAATTTATGCCATCCTTCAAAAGGGACAACCAAAAGATTTGCAGGGAACATTGGAGATTGGTCACAAAATTTTTACACTTGGGACAAATCTGAAACACATGAAGATGTCATGGAGAGTTTTGTCCAAACTAGAAGAGCTTAATGAACTAATGTCCACAATAGACCATGCAGAAGGGAAGAAAATGGTTTGGGCTCTAAAACTTGCTATTCTTGCTCTTATACAGCCCAAATTTTTGGAGAAACCTTGTGAAGGGGTCACACTTCCAATTGCAACTTGTCTCTGTAACATCATGAAATTGACCGCACCTATAGCTCCATATAATGATGATGTTATGAGGGGGATTATGAGGCTGATTGTAGAGACTTTTCAGGATTTGGACAACAACACAGGCTTTACCTTCGGGAAGAAGCTTGAGATTCTATGGAGTATGGCCATAATCAAGACTTATGTCATCATGATTGACCTTGGGTGTGATGACCTGATTTTGCAGATGTTCCAATGCTTCTTCAGCATTAGGAGACATCATCCTGATACTGTCATAGCACACATGCAGTCCATCTTGTCATCATGTATGAGAGACCATGAGACCATTGGCCGAGGGTTGCAGACCCGGTTGTTGAGCATTTGGAGGAGAGAGCAGTTGGTCTCGCCTGCTGCTTATGAGCTAGCCCAAGGGCTAGTTGAGCAGAACATTGAGTTTCTCAGGAGACAGTTGACCAGGGAGGAGCGGCTCCAGTTTGGTAGGTCAGGCAACAGGAATGAGCTGAGGAGGAAGGGACTTTGCTTCACTTGCAAAGAACCTTGGGGGCCTAATCACTCATGTTGGAGAGATGCAGGTGATGTGGCGGAGACAGAACAGGAGGGCATTCCTTCTGTATGCCAGGGTGAGGGCACTTCTTCAGACTAGTCCGTGGGATCAGTTGAGGATGATTCTGGGGAGCGAGAGCGATCATGCAGAGAGGATAACAGTAGACCGGAGTTGTATTCCAGTGTGCAGGGCAAGCAGTCACAGGACTCTATGAGAGATACTCTGGGTGATGAGTCACTTGTGATGATTCAGTCGGAGCAGCATATGATGGAGCCTGAGTCAGCAGAGGAGGGTACTATGGACATCAGGCATGACATTTCCTTGGGTGAGATCCAAATGGGTGCCCACATTGAGCCTATGATGGATATGCGGCTAACATTGGGGTCAGCCTTTGAGGAGGAGCAGTCAGATGCACAGACACCGAGTACAGTGACGGCAGTTGTAGATCCATATCCTCTAGAGATGTTGGAGGTCGATGGGATAGTTCTGCAGGGAGCTAGGGGACAGCAGGAGTTTTACATTCCCGATGAGGATGAGTTGTTGGAGATGGTGGAGCATCCATCTTTGGGCCGACACATTGATGAGGTACAGATAGATGTACATACAGTCGGCCGAGCTGCAGTACTTTCAGTGAGTAGTACTCTCCAGGAGTACATCGATGGGGCTTGCAGCATGTCTTGTCCACTTTGGCCCACTATAAAGAGAGGGGCTTCCTTCTACAGGGAGCTTCCATTGGCAGACAGGGCAGAGCAGTGGGAGTTGATTACGAGTTGGCAGCAACACCCTCGGCATGTTCCATGTGTAGTTGTTGCTACATTGGATTCTTCTTCCAGGATGGACTGGCGAGAGATCATGAGTTGGTACCCTCTTGATGGTACGGTATTTTTCGTGGGGAGCACAGCGGAGCAGGGGCCCTTAGACATAGTAGATGTTACAGATTCCAGTTGGCAGGAGGGCACCGGTCGTCATTTCTTCAGCACTCCATCCCGATTTCAGGAAAGCAAGATTAGCGTGGGATTAAGTCAGGACTTGGATTGGAGAGAGGTGATGAGTTGGTACACAGTTGATGGGACAGCTTACACAGTCACAGATACAGCACAGCAGGGGTCATGGTCTTCACCTCTTAGAGCATCAGTCATAGCCAGAGGCAGTGCGCAGTCCGAGTTGTGGGACTTGGGCAATGATTGGCCATGGTGGCGATGGGATCCGGGAGGATTGTTGGTTGGTTGGTACAGTGAGAGATTAGTTTGGGATCCCGGCATTGAGGGGACTATTCCGAGTGGTTTGGCACAAGTGTATAGCAGCACCCAGAGATTCGTATGGGATCCAGGCATTGGGTCTCAGTTGCGGCGGGCCAACAGAGTGGCCCAGATATTTCGATTACTTGAGGGCAAGCAATCTTGGGGCGGAAGGTCTATAATATTCCTTTTTTTTGGTATCACCCATGACAGGGCTAGGAGGGACTTCCAGAGTTAGGAGCAGACAGGTCACATGTACAGATTGGTGCTATCAGTGGGCTCAGGAGCTTTTCGGAGGAGTTTTGAGGAGTTTTCATGGTGTCCGGAGGCATTCGCTTGATATACTCCATCATCCGAGCAGTTTGGCTTTCATTCCGATGCATTCCGATAACTTTCAGAATTTTGAGTTATTTATGGGCTTAACTCAGCTGATTATGCTCAAGGTGGCATTTCGGGAGGAATACACGATGGAACACCTTAGTGTAACAGCTCATTGGAACCGGGACGAGGAGACCTACACGATGGGACAGTTAGACACAGATTTCAGTGACTGAAGGAGGCGTGGTAGCCGATTTACCCTTTTCTGCATTAAAAAGGAATATTTTAATAAAAGGGAAAAGTGCACCATGAATAAAATAATAATAAAATAATGCTTTAGAAGACTCCAAGAGATCTATAAAAGAAAGGGAGGAGGCCATTGGGAGATATCTTTGGAGTCATTTGCTTGTATATGAGAGTTTTGAAGACGTGGTTCTCTACTTCAGCCGTAGCCCCAGGACGGAAACCCTCGAGTGATTTGTGAGAGTGTTGGACGAAAACCCAACTCTATTGAGGAGGCTTCACTTAGAAGTTTCACAGAGCTTCAGAGTTTGGTGTGAGGATCATTCAGATCTTCAAATTGGGCTTCATCATTTTCAGTGGGTTCAGTGACCGCTGTTGCTGAAGGGAGAGTGCAGCAGTTCAGTTTTGTGGCCAGCACCGTTCAACAACTTATCTTGGTGGCCAGTTTTCTATCTCAGCTCTTTCTGGGTCAGATCTATATGTAAACCCCTTTTGTTATTTATATAAAGCTGAGTTTATTCCAGTTCTATGTGGTATTGGATTGCAGTATTTATGTGTTTAATTTTACATGGCAATCTTCTGTTAAATACATGTTGAATTTGTGGCATATTTTGAGGTATAAGTCGATTTAGGCAAATTCAGTAAAATATCCCATTTGGGGATATTACATTGCTGTTGTTCTGCACCTTGATTGCTACTCTTGTCATGCTACCCTCTGCTGCACCTTGCTTTGTTCTGTTGCTCTAGAAAGTCTGGTCCTTTGCAGCCCTTGACAACACATGATCTAGCTTTTCCTTGCCTTCTAGGATCTCGATATTGAATCTGGTGTATCTCTGTTATTTCAGCTCCCTAATATGTGATATTCGGTTCTGTAGTAGTACTCTGAGTCTGCTTTCCAATGCCATAGGTTTGATCCAATTTGCATTCTTCAAGAGAGAGTTATGCACAATTTCTCACAATGACCTAATTGTGGATTGTTTCAGTAGAGCGAACTTGTATGGCGTGCCACGTGTCACTGTTTCTTCATTCAGCTCTGAAATTGATACAACAAAAACTGCAGTTTGTGCACTATCTGCCACTTTTTACAGAATTCCAATCTGATACTCAGGGAGAGAGTTATGACGATTTTCCCAAGGTCACTTCTTTGAGATGAAGTTCAGGAGCCTGCAAAAACACTGACTTCCACAGATCATATCTTCGAGAATATTGTGCACCTTGATCTGAAATTTTTACAGGAGCTTCCTTAGGATTTTGGCTTCGCCTCATAAAAATTTCAGCTTCTGAACCTTCGTAGAAAAAAAGCTAGAACGCAAATGCCACAATGACCTGTTTCAGGTAGCGAAATCCCTACCTAAGGAGGATATGAGGATCACAATTTATATAAATGCTTAGGTTGAGAGGGGCTTCAACAAGTGAAGGTGGGAGGGATTTTAGGAGCTTAAAAATTATTAATTATTGACTTTTCAATGACCCATGCCACAACCCCATGGGGTTTTAGCCCACTAACTGGGGTTACAAACTTCAAACATGAATATCTCTCAAACTGTGAAGAATTACGTGGCGTGCCATATATCGACGGAAACATCTCGACAAGTAGAAACCATCAAAAGCATTATTGACCCATAATATAGTAATTTGGTAGGTCAAAACTCCCATGCAATATTGGGGTAGCCCTTGGTGCTGCTTGGGTTGACATCAATGACAACCACTGATCAACAATACCGATGCTGACTGGGATGGTAGTTGGTGGGTCGTAAAAGCACATCTGGATGTTGCTTCACTCTAGGTTTTGCTTTGATCTCTTGGATGAGCAGGAAGCAGAAATCAATTGCTTTGAGCACAGCCAAGACCGAATACATTGCAGCAAGTATGGCCTGTTGTGAAACTGTTTGGTTGAGGAAGTGTTGAGATTTTGTGTATTTGGGGTAGCATCAGTTGTGCTCTAGGTCCCAAATTTTGAGGAGGGATTAGAGTTCACCTGATCTACAAGACCCAGAAATGGATTTGGGAAATTTCATCTGATTTAGGAGATATTAAATTAATTAATTATTTTTAAGTGTATTTCCTAAGTTAAAACTTAGGAAACTTAAATAATTAAAGTGAATTTAATTAAACATGTGATGAAATTGTCTTAAGTCACATGGATCAAGCTTTCTTTTAATCTTAGCCATTGATTCAAGATTTGATCATGGTCGTTGATTTGTCATGAGAAAAGTATAAAGGAAAGGCTTAGGGTCATTTGTAAAGACACACAGAGGCAGAGCACTGGAGCTAAGCTGAGATTCTAGGGCAGGGTTGGCTAAGAATACTCAGAAGTGCTTCAGCTGCAGAGAGGGGAATTTAGACCAAGGGGATGATCTGATCCTAAGGTCTAGAATACACAAAGAGGCAGAGAAGAGATCAGCTCAAGGACAGCACATAGGAAGGCAGCAGCAGCAGCAGCAAGGACAACGTCATTTTCAGGAAACCCTTCAGGGGTTGCGCAGAGACCATTAGGGACAGCGCAGTGATTGCGTCACCCATTCTAGGGTAACGCAGTCCCTTCCGGGAGCGGCGCTAAGGGTTTGGAGGCCATACAAAGCTGACGTAGAGGCTTTCAGGGGCTTCAGAGGCTGACGCAGTGCATTTCAGGGGTAGCGCTGGGGTTTCTAGGCCTGGATCTCACTGGGTTCTGTAAATCCTGTTTGAGGGTGTGGATCAGTTAGTATTTTTGGTCCTAGATCAGCCAGGAGCTGTAGATCTAGAGTTTTCTCTGCATGGATTTCCAGATCTAGAACCCAGAGTTGTGTATTCAAAAATATTCTTAATAATAGAACCCTCCAGCAGCGAGAGACCGGTTTTCCCACATTGGGTTTTTCTGGGGACAGTTTGTCCAGAAATAACCGTCACTTTGTCAATGTGTGCATGTGCTTATTCTAGATCTGAATTGGTAGAGATCTGTTATGTGTTTTGCTTCGATGTTAACTTGAATTTATTCAGTTGATAACTTATCTAAGTAGGAGGAGCTTAACCGAATTAACAGTAATAATTTATGCATAAGAATTAAGATTCATAAATTTCTACATGGTATCAGAGCAATTGCAGATCTAGAAGGGTCACCTGCTGAAGAATCTGAAGGATCTAGCTGCAGAAAGTAGTTGGAAAAGCAGCAGAGAAGCAAATTTGAAGGGACAACACAGTTTTCAGGAGCAGATTCACGCAAAGGGAAGGGTGACGTTGTCCAGCGCTATGTCCTAGCAAGCCCACGCAATTACTACGCAGAGGAAACTCAGAAACAACTCTGGTTGGGTCTGAAGCCAGCCAGTGTGATTCAGATCTGAATCTGTCAGATCTAGAAAATTTGCAGAAATTCAGAAGAGCTGGTTGGATTAAATTTCTGAAGGTTTCAGATTTTTTTAGCCTTAGCACAAGTGACAAAGATTGGGAATAGATCAGCTTCTCAGAGAGTTTCTTGCCAAAGGAAACTTGCAGTTTGATCAGAGGATCAAAGAAGAAGCTGAATCATAGTTGATTTGGTAGATTTACAAGGAGGGAAATCAAGTGTTAGAGGGAGCAGAGGGTGCCCAGTTCGTAAAGGACCCTAGATCCAGATCTCTAATATAGAGAGGAGGAGCTTCGACACATTCTGAGCAGTTGGCTCCTCATGGACTGCGTGATCAGGATAGGCTAGAGGGCCTCTCAAACTTTTCGGTATGGAAAGCAAGGATCCTGATTTTCCTTGAGGCATACGGTCTAAGAGACCATGCAGAGCAAACTCTGGCCACACCGACAGATGCGGATCTCCTACAGAAGCATAGGGAAGCTGTTGGGCATGCCAAGCGGCTGATAATAGAAAGTATCAAGGACTATATTGTACCACACATAGCTGAAAAGAGGACATCTAACGAAATGTGGAAGGCCTTGACTTCCCTGTATGAGGGAAAATCAGTCCAAAGAATGATGCTGTTGGAGGCTCAAATGAGGTCATTCATGATGACTAAGGGAGAAGACATCGAGCATTTCCTCTTCAGATTACAGTCAATCAGGGATCATCTGACTGCAACGGGTGCAACCGTAGATGATGCAGTGATAGTCAGGACTGCCCTCAATGCAGTCACGGATGAGTGGGAAACCTTTGTCCGAAGTATCTTGGGCAGAGCGGACCTCCCAGATTGGGATAACTTGTGGCTAATCCTACGGCAAGAAGAACTACACAGATTCACCAAGAAGCAGTACAGCCCTAGGTTGAGCAAAGTAAAGAAGGAAGAGGAGGAAATTGTAGCCTTGGCATCAAAGAAGAAGCCGAAGAAGAAGAAGGATATTTCAAAGATCAAGTGCTTCCAGTGTGGCGAAATGGGACATTTTGCCAGCCATTGTCCAGAAAATAAAAAGGACAAGGAAGTATCTTCTTCCAAAGCAGCTGTGGCAGATGATGGGTTAGGAGATGGTGTAGCCATGAGTGCTCATGAACCACGAAGGTGGGGTGACTTGGACATGCAGAGGAGCTACATGGAAGAGAGGCGGGATCCTTGAGCAGCTCATCTCTTGGATCACAAGCGAGCTACGGCATCCTTAAGGCAGTAGCGGGACAAGTGGAGCAGTGGGTGCATAGATCACAAATGAAGCAGAAGCAAAGGCAGATATGAAGGCATCAGTTGTGCTCTAGGTCCCAAATTTTGAGGAAGGATTAGAGTTCACCTGATCTACAAGACCCAGAAATGGATTTTGGAAATTTCATCTGGTTTAGGAGATATTAAATTAATTAATTATTTTAATTTATTTCCGAAGTTAAAACTTAGGGAAATAAAATAATTAAAGTGAATTTAATTAAACATGTGATGAAATTGTCTTAAGTCACACGGATCAAGCTTTCTTTTAATCTTAGCCATTGATTCAAGATTTGATCATGGCCGTTGATTTGTCAACGAGAAAAGTATAAAGGAAAGGCTTGGGGTCATTTGTAAAGACACACAGAGGCAGAGCACTGGAGCTAAACTGAGATTCTAGGGCAGGGTTGGCTAAGAATACTCAGAAGTGCTTCAGCTGCAGAGAGGGGAATTTAGACCAAGGGGATGATCTGATCCCAGAGTCTAGAATACACAAAGAGGCAGAGAAGAGATTAGCTGAAGGACAACACAGAGGAAGGCAACAGCAGTGGCAGCAAGGACATCGTCATTTTCTGGAAACCCTTAAGGGGTTGCGCAAAGACCCTTAGGGGCAGCGCAGTGACTGCGTCACCCATTTTGGGTAACGCAATCCCTTTCAGGAGCACTGTTGAGGGTTTGGAGGCCATCCAAGGCTGACGCTGAGGCTTTTAGGGGCTTCAGAGGCTGACGCAGTGCATTTCAGGGGTAGTGCTGTGATTTCTAGGCTTGGATCTGACTGAGTTCTGTAAATTCCGTTTGAGGGTGTGGATCAGTTAGTATTTTTGGTCCTAGATCAACCAGGAGCTGTAGATCTAGAGTTTTCTCTAGAGGGTTTTCCAGATCTGGAACCCAGAGTTGTGTATTCAAAATTATTTTTAATAATAGAACCCTCCAAAAGCCAGAGACTGGTTTTCCCACATTGGGTTTTTCCAGGGACAGTTTGTCCAGAAATAACTGTGTCACTTTGTCAAAGTGTGCATGTGCTTATTCTAGATCTGAATTCGTAGAGATCTGTTATGTGTTTTGCTTCGATGTTAACTTGAATTTATTTAGTTGATAACTTATCTAAGTAGGAGGAGCTTAACCAGATTAATAGTAATAATTTCTGCATAAGAATTAAGATTCAGAAATTTCTACAGGAAGCTCTTTAGTGAGCTGTTTGGGCATGTGTTGGATACCATCGTGATCCATTGCGACAATCAAAGTGGAATTCGACTTTCAAAGAATCTTGTGTTCCACGATCGCTCCAAGAATATTGATATCAAGTACCACTTCATTCGAGATATGGTACAACGAGGCGTTGTAAGGCTCCATCACATTGGGACTGATGAGATGGTCACAGATATTCTCACAAAGCTCCTGGGGAAGGTCATTCTTAACATTTCGTAAGAAGCTTGGAATTATGGACAGACCCTCTTATGAGGGTCTCGCTTGAGTTGGACTTTGAGCTTTGGGAGCTCCAGGGGGGCTTGGGGATAGCTTCTTGGAGCTATACGCAACAACAAGGCTAGTTTCGCCTTACCTTGTTGGTGTGCTATTTCCCCATCGTTATGATATTGAGCTAGTTCACCCTTCGTTGATCTATGCCCCACGTACATCCTACCCATGTAATCCGAGACTCATGGGAAGTACCTCTCATCTGGCCAATGAGTTGGGAAATGAGGATAGAGACCATAGCATTACTGATGGATGCATCGTGTATTGTCGTACTCTTTATGTCTAGGATGGGTTGTGTCCAACACCTTGATTTGAGATCAAGCCTGGTTGAGGTTTTTACCTCTAAACTGACTTAGGGTCACTGGAGAGTGGCAAGGTCTTATGACTCACTCTCAATCAAATCTTCTTCATTATTTCTTCATGATTCAGCAGAGAAGTGCCGACAAAGTACAGGGATAGCAGGATGACACAGGATGACATGATGGTACATGATGGTGCAGGATGACAGGATGGTACATGATGGTACATGATGGTACAAGATGACAGGATTGCACAGGACATCAGATGGTTTGATGGGTGGAGTTCTCCCTAGTTGAGAGGGAGTGTTAAATTTGGAAACTAGGGCCAAACTTCACTTTGGATTGCTCATATGATGGGGACGATATTTGTGTTGGATTCCTCTTTCCGAGAGGTGCAAGATTGATCTAAAGATCATCTTGTTTGGATGAGAAAAAGTTGGATTTTGAATTTATTCTCTCACATGTGCAAATTGTGAAGGTCAGCCAAAATTGTATGTAGGCTCACAAGCCCCAAAAGATGTGTCTCCACCCCTAATTGATGGATATAAAAAGGAGAGTGAAACCTCATTTGGACATCATCTCATTACACATCTCTCTCCTCTCTCATTGGTTTGTACAACCTCAAGAAGGCCTTCTCTCCTCCGCATGTGTGAAAGGGCAGCTGCAATTTTTGGATTGTTTTAGGACTTCTCCAACAACGTTGACCAATGTTGACCTTGGGTCAACTCTCACTATTTGACTTCTATTTTTGGGACAAAATCCAATTTTTGGAGGCCGAGTTTGGTGGCATGAAATCCGAGGAAATCTGGACTGTTTGACTTTAGAGTTGACCGCAGCTTTGATCACAGACTTTGACCACAAGTTTGACCAGTGCGTTAACCAGGTTTGACCAGGTTTGACCAAGAATTTCAAGACTGTTTTGGGATGACTTTGGCTGTTATTTGAGGCTGAGTTTGACTAGGTTTGACCGAGCTCCATTAGGGAGGAATATTGTTGGTTTGACCAACATTGACTTTGCTGGCTAGGGCATCCTATTGACTGCTGTTGGAAATTTGTAAATTGTACTTTCTCTCTCTGCTGAATTTGAAGAATAATAAGAAGATTTGATCAAAGGATTTTCCCCACATTCCGGTTTTTCCCTGACATCCACCAAAATACTGTGTCCTCTTGTCTTGGCTTGTCTTCTGGTTATTTGTTTATGTTCTATCAGCATTTACTGTCAATGTTAATGTGATTGCTAAATACGAAATTGAATTGGGCTAATAAGAAAGATTGAAGTAAATTGCTCTAAGCATAGAACATACCATTGTTAACTAAAATAACACAACCAGATGAATTCTTGCTTTGCAACATGTACTATAATCCAAACTGAGCATGGATATGTACATATATTGGAATGTTGCAAAGTTGGTATTGAGATACCTAGATGATGCAGTCAGTCATGGTTTGAGACAGTGCTGTGACTAAAGTGATATGTCGATGCCAAGTGAGCTAGGAGTGTTGACAAACAAGAAGAACACATCGAGGTGTTGCTTCAGTATAGGTCTTGCTTTGATTTCCTAGATGGGCAGGTAGCAGATTTCCATTATGCTCATTCCAGTTGTGGCCGATCCCACAAGATTGTCAGACATGTTGCCATTGATGAAGCATTGAGGGAGCAATGAGGCTCCAGCACAGAGGGAGAAGTGAGGCTCTAATAGTGACTTGTTGTAGTACTAAAGTAGTGAGGCTTCAACAGATGAGCAGGTTGCAGACATTCTCACCAAGCCATTGAATTTCATATTCTTCAGAGAGCAACTTGGAGAACAGGAGAATGTATCCTTCCTTGAGAGGGAAGACTGTTGATCGAGAACACTGAGCATATGTCTTCCCCCGTCTTTGTGACTAGCCATGGACTTGGTGAAGGGGGTTGTGCAGCTATACTCTTAGGTGAGGGTACTCCTTAAAGCCATGGACTTGGGTGGGTACATACCCCAGTGTGCATCCTGCCCACAAGTCACCCTTTTAAAGGGGTCATGGACTCATTTAAGCTTGTTGGGATTGCCTCCCATCTTGGCCACATGGGAGAAGAGACTTAGGTGTGTGTGATCTTTACCTAATGTCAGATACGGCTACCATGGACTTGGTTATGGTAAATGGATCCCGCTGGAAATCGAACACTGGCACTGGCACCCGCACTGCTACTGGATGGTGGGACTGGCCTTGGGTGTGGCGGTGGCATTACTGTTGTTGCTTCATCATCATCCCTCAAAAGTTCTGCTTCCAATTCTTCCATGTGTATAGTGTTGTCCTCCAAATTATTGTCCTCTGGGTTGCTGTCCCAAACTTTATATGATTGATCCTCATAAGCCCAATCACAGTAATGACTCAACAACCTCAAGTTGTAATACACATAAACCAAGCTTTCTGCTCGGTTTTCATTCAGCCTGTTTCTTCTCACATTATGTATGAAGTTGTAAGTTCTCCAACACCTCTCTGCAGAAGAAGTATTTACAACTTGTGAGAGAACTTTTTGTGCCAACTTTGGCAAAAGTCCCATGCCACCATATGCTTCCCACCATGTGAGAGCATCAAATCTGTCTCTATCTTCCAGTGCATGGAAAGAACCAAAGTTACCAGTGAAACTGAAGTATCTGCCTAATTCAAGGCGCAATCTAGCACACTCCTCCCTGTCGGGGACCAACTTGTCTAATGCTTTCATGTATCCCTCTTGTACCTCTAAATCTGTGTGAGTTTGATCCTAACCCCACCTCCAAGTGCAGGTTGGCCCAACCAAGATGGAGAGTAGTATTTTGGCATAAGGATATATGCCAAGGCATGTAGTGGAACGTTAAGTTTAATCCACCGTGCACACACATAGTCATGAATCATTGCATACAAGTTGGGATCATTTTCCTTAAAAACATCTTTTATTTGCCCCAACATGTTATCCATCTGCTCGTACACCTCCCCAATCACTGGTTTATCTATATCTGAAAAGCGAATCATGTGATAAATGGGTTTGGTGAAATTCAAAATTTCCCTCACATGTGCCCAAAACAAAGGATCAAGAGCGGTTTCCTCCACCTGTTCAAAACCTTGCCTGTGAGTTATTGTTGCTTCCCTGCCCTTTAATACCTGCCAGTCTGGACTTGATACCATGGCTGCCAATGACTCTCTTACCTTCAAAAGCCGCTTGAAGGTGAGGTAATAGCTAGCAAATCTAGTCTTTTCTATCTTCAACAACTCCAATTTTGAGGGAGTACGGAAAAGCCCATGGGTATTGCTATGATTTGTAATAAATTGTATCATTTTTTTACCTCTCTTGTACAAATCACCAAGCCATTTGTATTGAGGTTGTTTGTTTTTAATTATATCATGCATCAAAAGGTTCATTGTGTGAACCAAACACCCTGACCAAAATATGTTGGGGTATTTATCCTCAATAATTGCTTCCGTTGCCTTACAATTAGCAACATTATCAGTGATGACTTGGACGACATTGTATGGTCCAATACTTTCAATTGTTTCAAGTAATGGTTCTGCAATGTTAATGTTGGTCTTGAATTTGTCTGAATAATCATATGCTGAAAGGAATATTGCATCACTAACAGACATAGCCAGAACACTTATCAATGGCTTTCCTTTTACATTGGTCCATCCATCAGATATAATGGACACCCCATGCTCATTCCAAGAACTTGTCCTTCTATTCAAAGAATGACTTATTTTAGCTTTTTCATTATCAAGTTCCACGGTTCTGGCCTTGTCATACCCAGGGCTCCTGTATCCTCTGGGGTCATCATTAATTGCAGAAACCATTTCATGCCAATAAGGTGGGCGGAGAACATTGAATGGTACCCCACATGCATAGAGAAACCGGAATTTTTTTGAATCCACATCACTCCTAGACCCTTCGTCAAGGAAATCAGATATGGTTCTACGCCTTAAGGAGATGTTTGGTCCAGGTGTGCCTCCATATCCACTGCCATGGGTGGAAGTTGATGGACTTCTTTGTCCATGATGTGATGGACCTGATGGTTCATAAGAATCAATGAAACCCCTAGAACTTTTAGATCTCTGTTGGGCAGCCTCCTCTTCCTTTTTGTATTTCTCTCTCTCTGTTGCTGGCAAACTTACACAAATTTTGATTCCTAGATTTTTATCTCCATCCCCTAGCATTTTCCCACAAAGGTGCCTTCTGGCATGGTTGTATGAACCTATGTATTCTTTATTGCAATGGGGGCAAAGAAATTTAGTGTTTCCACTACCTTTCCCTCCTTCCTGCCTTTGAACATATTTCCACAATGGTGTTTGACTTTGGTCTTGTTTAGTTGGGGCCTCTGTGGCCTCATGTTCTCCAATCTCCCCTTCCTCCTCAGCATACTCCTCCTCTTCAGGATTTTCATCAAATCCACTATAGTCCACTTCTTCATTCTCCTCTCCTCTAATGGGCCTCTTTCTTCTACTCCCCAACACCATTATTAAAAAGAAAGGAACAAACATGAATAAAACCCCAAGCCATATAGCTATGATATTTCAAGTTTCAAGTTTCAAGTTTCTAGGCTGCAAAAAAATGGAGGAATGCCAAATGGGAATAGGAAAAAAATGCAACATAGAAAAAAAACATTTCAATTTTTCACTTTTCAACACATTAAAATGCAACATTGAGAAAAAAATTCAATTTTTCATTTTTGAACAACTTAAAAATGCAACATAGAAAGAAAACTAGATTAGAGAGTCCTACCTCTTTGTCTTGAGTCTTGACTCCTTCAATCCTCCTTTTTGTTCTCTTCAAGCTCCTTGCTCTCTCCTCTTGCTCTCTTGTAGCTTGCTCCTTGCTCTCTCCTTGCTCTCAAGCTCTATCTTTCTCTCCTTGCTCTCAAGCTCTATCCTTCTCTCCTTGCTCATTCACTAACCAAGAATGAAAACAATGAGGAGGGGAGGGCTTTTTATTACCCACCCCCCTCCCTCCCAAAAAAAATTGCTGCCGAAATTTTTTTTCGCGCCGAGGAGCGTTTGGGCGCGAACGCTCCCCGAGTGCTCCCGCCATTTAAAAAATGCTCCCAATTTGCTTTTTTAATGGCAGGAGCGCTCGGGGAGCATTCACTCCCGAGCGCTCCCTGAAACGCTCCCTAGAAAACAGGGAGCGTTTTTAAGGCTTGGAAGTACACTCTCTAGCGCTCTCGAATGGAGCGTGTTTTGGAAGCGGGATGGGGGGGGGGGGGGGGGGGGGGGGGACGCTTCCCAACAACCTTGACCAAGGGTACTTAGTAGACATGAGCACCATTGTCCAATCTGAGCCTGGAACATTTGAAGAAGCTGTGAAGCACCAAGTTTGGAAGGATGCTATGAACGAAGAGTATGAGTTGATCATGAAGAATGATGTTTTGGATGTGGTCCCTAGACCGAAGGAAAAATCTGTTGTCACCTCGGAATGGTTCTACAAGCTCAAGCATGGAGCCGATGGAAGTGCTGAAAAATTCAAGGCAAGATTTGTTGCCCGAGGGTTCTCGCAAAAGGAAGGTATAGAATATGATGAAATATTTGCACCTGTTGCTCGCTACACCACCATCCGTTCAATTATTTCCCTTGCTGCATCGCAAGGATGGAGTCTACATCAGATGGATATCAAGATTGCCTTCTTACATGGCTCAATCAAGGAAGAGGTCTATGTGGAACAACCTTTGGGTTTCGAAGTTTGATATAGAGATACACGTGTATGCAGGTTGAAGAAAGCCCTCTATGGGTTGAAGCAAGCCCCCAGGGCTTGGTATGAGAGGATTGATAACTACTTGATGAAGTTGGGCTTTACTCGAAGTGATGCTGATCCAAACCTTTACTTTAAGGTTGATAATGACAAGCCTCTCATTCTAGTTCTCTATGTGGACGATCTCTTCCTGACAGGTGCAAACCCTCTCATTCATCATTGTAAGAGGGAGCTGGCTTCTCAGTTCGAGATGAAGGACCTAGGACTGATGCACTACTTCCTAGGCCTGGAGGTCTGGCAAAAGCCAGGTGAGATTTTCCTTTCTCAAGGAAAATATATTGTGAAGCAGCTGGAAAGATTTGGGATGGTGGACTACAAGTCCGTGACTACTCCGATGGAACTCAACTTTAAGAACTTGTGTGGAAGTGCTGTTGGGTCCGATTTGGGAAATCCTATCGAGTATCGTCAACTCGTAGGGGCCCTGATGTTCTTAGTGAACTCCCATTTGAACATATGTTTTGTCGTGAACACGTTGAGTCAATATATTGTCAAGCCTCATCACATTGTCGAGCCAAGAATCTCTTGAGATATCTCTGGGGCACAATCAATCATGGATTGAGATACACTACCGGGAATGTGAGGCTCCCTGGATATACCGATGCTGACTGGGTTGGCAGTTGGTGGATCGTAAAAGCACATGTGGATGTTGCTTCACTCTAGGTTCTGCTTTGATCTCTTGGATGAGCAGGAAGCAGAAATTGGTTGCTTTGAGCACCCCCAAGACCGAATACATTGCAGCAAGCATGGCCTGTTGTGAAATTGTTTGGTTGAGGAAGCTCTTCAGTGAGTTGTTTGGACATGTGCTGGATACCATCGTGATCCATTGTGACAACCAAAGTGGGATTTGAATTTCAAAGAATCTTGTGTTCCACGACCGCTCCAAGGATATTGATATCAGGTACCACTTCATCCGGGATATGGTACAACAAGGCGTTGTAAGGCTCCATCACATTGGGACTGATGAGATGGTCACAGATATTCTCATGAAGCCCCTGGGGAAGGTCAAATTCTTAACCTTTCGTGAGAAGCTTGGAATTGTGGACAGACCCTCTTATGAGGGTTTTGCTTGAGTTGGACTTTGAACTCTGGGAGCTCCAAGGGGGCTTGGGGATAGCTTCTTGGAGCTATAAGCAACAACAAGGCTAGTTTCGCCTTACCTTGTTGGTGTGTTATTTCCCCACCGTTATGATATTGAGCTAGTTCACCCTCCCTTGATCTATATGCCCCACGTACATCCTACCCATGTAGTCCGGGACTCATGGAAAATACCTCTCATTTGGCCAATGAGTTGGGAAATGAGGATAGAGACCATAGCATTACTGATGGACGCATCGTGTATTGTCGTACTCTCTATGTCTAGGATGGGTTGTGTCCAACACCTTGATTTGAGATCAAGTCTAGTTGAGGTTTTTACCTCTAAACTGACTTCGGGTTAGTGGAGAGTGGCAAGGTCTTATGACTCACTCTCGATCAAATCTTCTTCATTATTTCTTCATGATTTAGCATTGCAGTGCCGACAAAGTACAGGGACAGCAGCATGACACATGATGACATGATGGTACATGATGGTGCAGGATGACAGGATGGTACATGATGGTACAGGATGACAGGATTGCACAGGACGTCAGATGGTTTGACGGGTGGAGTTCTCCCTAGTTGAGAGGGAGTGTTAAATTTCGCAACTAGGGCCAAACTTCATTTTGGATTGCTCATATGATGGAGACGATATTTGTGTTGGATTCCTCTTTTCGAGAGGTGCAAGATTGATCTAAAGATCATCTTGTTTGGATGAGAAAAAGTTGGATTTTGAATTTATTCTCTCACACATGCAGATTGTGAAGGTCGGCCAAAATTGTATGTAGGCTCACAAGCCCCAAAAGATGTGACTCCACCCCTGATTGATGGATATAAAAAGGAGAGTCAAACCTCATTTGGACATCATCTCATCACACATCTCTCTCCTCTCCCATAGGTTCGTACAGCGTCAAGAAGGCCTTCTCTCTCCTCCGCATGTGTGAAAGGGTAGCTGCAATTTTTGGATTGTTTTAGGACTTCTGCAACAACGTTGACCAACGTTGACCTTGGGTCAACTCTCACTATTTGACATCAATTTTTGGAGGCTGAGTTTGGTAGCATGAAATCCAAGGAAATCTGTACTGTTTCACTTTAGAGTTGATCGTAGCTTTGATCACAAACTTTGACCACAAGTTTGACCAGTGTGTTGACTTGGTTTGACCAAGAATTTCAAGACTGTTTTGGGCTAACTTTTACTGTTATTTGAGGCTGAGTTTGACTGGGTTTGACCGAGCTCCATTGGGGAGGAATATTGTTGGTTTGACCAGCGTTGACTTTGCTGGCTAGGGCATCTTGTTGACTTCTATTGGAAATTTGTAAATTGTACTTTCTCTCTCAGTTGAATTTGAAGAATAATAAGAAGATTAAATCAAAGGGTTTTCCCCACATTGCGGTTTTTCCCTGACATCCACCAAAATACTGTGTCCTCTTGTCTTGCCTTGTTTTCTGGTTATTTTTTTATGTTCTATCAGCATTCACTGTCAATGTTAATGTGATTGCTAAACAGGAAATTGAATTGGGCTAATAAGAAAGATTGAAGTAAATTGCTCTAAGCATAGAACATACCATTGTTAACTAAAATGAACACAACCAGATGAATCCTTGCTTTGCAACATGTACTATGATCCAAACTGAGCATGGATATGTATATTGGAATGTTGCAAAGTTGGTATTGAGATACCTAGATGATGCAGTCAGTGATGGTTTGAGACAGCGCTGTGACTAAAGTGATATGTTGATGCCAAGTGAGCTAGGAGTGTTGACGAACAAGAAGAACGCATCGAGGTGTTGCTTTAGTATGGGACTTGCTTTGATTTCCTGGATGGGCAGGTAGCAGATTTCCATTATACTCATTCCATTTGTGGCCAATCCCACAAGATTGTCAGACATGTTGCCATTGATGAAGCATTGAGGGAGCAATGAGGCTCCAGCACAGAGGGAGTAGTGAGGCTCCGATAGTGAATTGTTGCAGTACTAAAGTAGTGAGGCTTCAACAAATGAGCAGGTTGCAAACATTCTCACCAAGCCGTTGAAGTTCATATTCTTCAAAGAGAAGCTTGGAGAGCAGGAGAATGTATCCTTCCTTGAGAGGGAAGATTGTTGATCGAGAACACTGAGCATATGCCTTCCCCCTTCTTTATGACTAGTGATAGACTTGATGAAGGGGTTTGTGCAGCTAGACTCTTGGGTGAGGGTACTCCTTAAAGCCATGGACTTGGGGGGGTACATACCCCAGTGTGCATCTTGCCCACAAGTCACCCTTTTAAAGAGGTCATGGACTCATTTAAGCTTGTTGGGATCGCCTCCCATCTTGACCACATGGGAGAAGAGACTTAGGTGTGTGTGATCTTTACCTAATGTCAGACGCGGCTACCACGGACTTGGTTATGGTAAATTGATCCCGCTAAGTATTGGATGCAGGTTCTACCACTTGATTGCTGAGGATCGAGTTGGGAGAGGGTCGATCAATGGACATAGGGTTTGGATGACCTTTACCAAGGCCACTTATGATTGCCATGGACTTGGTTGTGGTAAATTGATCTCCCCTATTGTCGTGTGGATCATTCTTCTTCTTCTATGGATCGAGTCATCATTGTTCAACTGAGATGAAGTCATGGAGGCTTGGCGTGGAGACCCATAGGGTATGTATGATATGCCCTAAAGAGATATGTCGATGCCAAGTGAGCTAGGAGTGTTGATCAACAGAAAGAACGCATTGAGGCATTGCTTCAGTATGGGTCTTGCTTTTATTTCCTGGATGAGCAGGTAGCATAATTCCATTGCACTCAGTCCAGTTGTGGCTGATCCCACAAAATTTTCAAACATGGTGTCACTGATGGAGCATTGAGGGAGAAATGAGGCTCCAACATAGAGGGAGCAGTGAGGCTCCGAAAGTGATTTGTTGCAGTACTGAAGTAGTGAGGATTTTGCAGATGAGCAGGTTGCAGACATTCTCACTAAGCCATTGAAGTTCATATTCTTCAGAGAGCAGCTTGGAGAGCAAGAGAATGTATCCTTCCCTGAGAGAGAACATTGTTGATCGAGAACACTAAGCATATGTCTTCCCTTGTCTTTATGACTAGTCATGGACTTGGTGAAGGGGGTTGTGCAACTAGACTCTTGGGTGAGGTTACTCCTTAAAGCCATGGACTTGGGTGAGTACATGCTCCAGTATGCATCCTACCCACAAGTCACCCTTTTAAAGGGGTCATGGACTCAATTAAGCTTGTTGGGATCGTCTCCCATCTTGGCCACATGGTAGAGGAGACTTGGTTGTGTGTGATCTTTACCTAATGTCGGGTGTGACTACCATGGACTTGGTTATGGTAAATTGATCCCTCGAAGTATTGGATGTAGGTGTTCTACCACTTGATTACTGAGGATCAATTTGGGAGAGGGTCAATCAATGGACATAGGGTTTGGATGATCTTTACCAAGGTCATTTATGACTGCCATGGACTTGGTTGTGGTAAATCGATCTCCCCTATTGTCGTGTGGATCATTCTTCTTCTTCTATGGATCGAGTCATCATTGTTCAACTGAGATGAGGTCATTGATCTTGGCTTGGAGACCCGTAGGGTATGTATGATCTTTACCAATGTCGTTTAAGACTGCCATGGACTTGGTTGTGGTAAATCGATCTCCCCTATCATTGGTTGTGGATTATTCTTCTTCTATGAGATGGGATGAGATTCTCTTATGTTGAGACATGTACATCCGAGATGAGACATATGATGCAACCAGAAATTCCTCCCTAGCTGAGAATGAGTGTTGAAATTTGGAGCACTTTGGGATGAATTTCCCCAAGAGAAATCCAATTACCCCAAAAGAAGCCCAAGTACCCCAAGAAGAAACCATCTTTCCCCAAGGAAGAATTCAAATTGGTTAAAGGAAAAAGTATTATTTTGGTATTATTTTGGCACTCTCACCATTATTTAATGTGAAAAAATTCGTTTGGGAAAGCGTCTATGTTGGCTCCAATATTAAGGCACTTATGAGCAAATTACAATAGTCTTCCTCAAGTCAGCCTCTCAAAATGAAGGGTCTTATTGGCACTAAAAGGACCCTTTGGCTCCTCCACCATTTGATATAAATAGAAGACCTTGGAGCTCATACAAATCACATCAAGTGCATCACATCTTTGGAGAGATAGCATCTGAGGTAGGCACAACCTTAACAGGCCTAGTTGAAGTGGAAAGGAGGTTTGTCCTGGTGTCTTTGTTTGAGACTGATCTAGGCTGAGTTTAGTAGAGTGTTGGCCGAGTGAAAGAGGATGAGTTATGGACAATTTTCTATGCATGTGTTGGAGCTATTTCTTCTGTGAACAAGTCGTGACTTGTCTCTATGTTTTATGGAAAGGCTGAGCCCTAAATTGGTGCTGGACAGAGGTAGTTTACCCTTGAATCAGCTGTGATAATTGAGTCGAGTTCCCTGGAAGGACAACGCAGGAGGAAGGGCTGGTTAAAGAAGGATCAACGCAGGTTTTGAGGTGGTTTTGAGGCCTAGATCTGAGCCTTGAGGTTGACGTAGACTGTTTGGGTGCCCTAACTAGGGCCAAAGTTTGTGTGCATACCTCTGGAGGTCCGAGCCCTAATTAGGTTCAGACCTGAGGTCAAATTATCATAGAGAAGTCTTGCAAATAGGGGCTGAGATATCTTGTTGAATAGTGCAGGAATAAGGGCTCAAAGGAAGAGGATCAACACTGTGATTGGAAGAGTTTGAGGCCACATTGGGAGCAGATCTATAACATTACAGGAAGCCCTAACCAGGGCTGAAACCTCAAAGATAAAGAGTGCATTGGAACAAGTTTTTATGAGCAGAAGTTGACACTCTCAAAGGTATGTAATTGTATTTTTAAGTTGATGATTTGTAAGGTAGTTTAGATCCAGGATGGACGACTTGTGTTCAATGGTTTTGGGCTATTAGAGAGAGCCCTAGTTCAGTGGTCAAAGAGACAGATATACCATTGTGTGTGAATAATCTTGTGGAGCTCTAAGGATCGACCTTGGAAAGCCTTAGTTTATTGAGTTGCAGAGGTCATCTTCAGTGATAGATGACAGTGGTATTTGTGCTTATGTTAGAGATGTATGACAGTGGTATTTGTGCTTATGTTAGAGATGTATGACAGGGATACCTGTGCTTGTGTCAGTGATATTTGGCTATGATACTTATGTTTGTGATGACAACAATATTTGACAGTGATATGACCATGACAGTCGTATGTGCTCTTATGACAGCTTCTTGTGTGCTACTTGAGACAGAGATGTATGTTACTTACAGTGATATGGAGGCAGCCCTATCAGAGGTCTTGTGATTGCCTCTTTGATAGACTTGTCTGCTGCCATCTTATGAGGATCCTGTATGATCC
Source organism: Pinus albicaulis (assembly GCA_034641835.2). Lineage (NCBI taxonomy): Eukaryota > Viridiplantae > Streptophyta > Pinopsida > Pinales > Pinaceae > Pinus > Pinus albicaulis. The sequence goes on from CM076579.1 coordinate 1,552,951,547, forward strand.
AGGTTTAGCCCTAATAGGCTTAATGTGTTTGATGTTGAAAGACTCGTGTCTCATTACAATTGTACATTGTATCTCAGCTGAACATTTGATGAATATCTAAGAAGAAGAAAAATTGATTTTGGCTTTTCCCCCTTGTGGGGTTTTGCCTTGGTCTCTGACCAAAAATCCTGGGGTCTCTATTGTGTATGCTTTTCTTCAAATGTTCCTTACTGTTCCGCTACATTGTTGATGTTAATGTTCTCTTTATATAATTGCTTATGATGAATTCGGGTGAATGTAATGTGTAAATTGTTGAAAAAGTTTAAAAATGCAGTTATCTGCAACAGAGTACTATCTAGCCCTAAAATTAACTATAACTAGGTTGGCCTTCATCACATAGAAATACATAAAAACGTAGTAAATAAAATATAATAAATATTACAATAAGGTTGATTGTGGCCAGGAGTGAAGCGCACATCATTCTCAACATTTCAACAAGAAGTTATTAGTCACTTTTGGTTATTTAAATGATATCTGTTACCTAAGACCCGATGGTGCTATCTCATCCCAAATATCAATAGTGTATTGGTTTTTAAACATATTTGACCACCTCCATTTTCCCAACCAAGGATTTGTTTATTTTCTTAGCAATTGGTGATTCCTCTTCAATTTACAAACGGGTCTTGTGGCCAGCCTCTTGGAACTGCCTTTAGGATCAAAGTTTTCAGGCTTTTTGGTATGAAACTTTCCCTGATTCTAGCTTATTTCCAATTCATGATAATTTGATAGAGGCTAGTTTCTGACACAGGCAATGACAATCATTTTTTTCTTTATCCGTGGACATATTGTTGATGTTTAGAACAGTGCTAAAGTGATTATCATATATGTTGGACATAAGTGGTACATGTATATTGTTTTCCAACATTGATGTTTGATAGAGTGTACATCTCCAATTAAAAGATATGAATTCGAACAGCAGCAATACGTAGGCTATAATGCCATGCCAGCATAGCCTCATGTAAATGGTGTTGGAGAACTCAAGCTTCTTTTTGTTGATCTCAGTCTTCCATGATGGTTCCTTGATTTCGTTTTGTTCATTTTAGCGGGTTTTTTAGCCTCCCTCTAGTGATCTGAAGTTGTCCGTATTAAAATTGCATCATTAACAACCTTGAACTTGTTTATGAATTGGGATATAGCTGAGGTTCTGTCACTATACAGCTTTATCCAGTTTTATTGAGGATGCGTTTGGTAGGGCATATTAACTTCTAAGTTCTGGTAGTTTCATGTAACCCTGTGTAAATGGTGATATTTTTCCTAATCTATTGCTGCAGAACCTATACTGGTAATGGGGAGCACTGATTGCATTGTCTGGAGAGATAATTGGACTACAGTCGCCGCCGATGGCAGTTTGGCTGCACAGTTTGAGCATAGCATCCTGATAACGGAGACTGGAGCGGAGATATTAACCAAGTGCTGAGGACCAGAACCAGCAAACATATTTTTACCCTTCAAAATGTGCAAGAAAATCTCGGCTTAGCCCAAAATCTTTATTTTTCTTTGCTAATAATTTCTTGATGGTTATTGGATTAGCACAGTCTCCTTTGTATAATATAATCCCATTCATTGGCCTCATTCGATGATAATTTAAGTCATTTCTCTATAGAGGTACCATCGGTAATCACAAGCTTACAGTGGCTCAGCTTTTATTCAGATTTTATTTTGGAAGGATTTTTCTTTATTTTTATTCTTTTATTTATTTTTATCTCTTTATTTTATCAATGGAGAGGTGCAGCTCATGTGATTAATTTAAATTCTAAATAAGACAAGCAGCTTAGTGAGGACAACCATTGCAATCTTCAACACGGTTGGTAATCTGTGTGTCTGATATGAATTTTTTTTCTCTTTTTTGGTCAAATATGAAATTATAGCCAAAGAAGGTAATTTTCATATGACTAAGACATTAAATATTCAATTGAAATATAAATAATGTTTTACCAAGTTTCTAGGATGTGGGATCTGTGGGATCAATTCCAAATTTTAAGGAAATTGGTGACGGGAATATTGGAGTGTGTATGCACATTGCAAATTCAAATTCAATAATGAAATATATTGATTTATATATCACAAATGATTCAATGAAATAAAAATAGTAAAATATTGTATACATTAATTTAAATTTATTATTAATCATTCTAAAATGTATATTGATTTCAATTTATTATTCATTAGTTTAAAATCTGATGAATAATATGCAAAATAGTAGACACTAAAGTATGAAGATCTGAAGATCGGAATATTAAATTGCAATTGCTGAAACTCAAAAATAGTAAAAAGTTACAAGTCAAACCACTTGGTTTGTGGTCATTGATATCTAGAGTCAAGACTCAAAAGTTAAAATTGAAAATGAACAATGGACAATGAACCAACGTTATCAACACTGGATCAGTCATCAAACAAGTTGACCTCAAAACTGGGAACTAGAAAAAACTGGACCAAAAAATTAATCGACCAAAAAATACATAAATATTCAAATTTTGAAAAAAATACATAAATATTCATGTGCATCCATATTAATCCAAACCATTATACATACATATGCAAAGTTTCTAATATATATAGCAAGAGTGCATATAAACAAAATAACTTTAAGTGCAATCCATCTTTGAACCAAAAATACATCAACAAAGAGGCTCTAGATGGCCTTTGTAGTCCAAAAAAAATCATACTACAACATATACCTACATATCATCAAAATCATTGCATATAATGGGATCCTCATCATCAATATCACCCTCTAAGCATTAAAATAAGATAGAAAAAGCTTAACATGTCAAATTGAGATTTTGTTTAATTGATGGAAAGTTTTTTACCAGGGTCATGATAAAGGACTTCAACAACCAATACTACCAACCTTGAGGTACATAAAGGGCTTGGTGTTTTTGATCAATTGCTAATTCCATACCCTCATAAATACTAGAATCCAATGGAAACATTGCAATTCCTTTGATCGTGAAATCCTGAAAGCTATTATGTCTGCTAGATTTAGAGTAAGATCTAAAATTCTACTTTCTCCAAATGAAATACATTGAAATTGGAACCACTCAAAAATCTTGAAACAATTAATGGTAATGGTAATGACAAAGGAGAATGTCACTTTTAATTTAAGAATTTAACATTAACATGTCACTTTTATTTTAAGAATTTAACATTACCACTAATTACATGGCATTAGTATGGCCATAGGGTTGAATATTACAATCAGCCTTGATACAAGACAAACTAAGGCTTGGTAACAACAACAATGACTGCCAATCTTTCCCTAAACGAAGTACACCTGACCTACTTGTTGATGTAATGCTTCCATAGCACTTTTAGTCCACATACCTTGAACACATCTAGCAAGTACTTTGCCTCCTATTTTGCTGATCACTGCAACTTCTCAACCTTCATATATGTTGCTTCTCCAGTCGTCAATCTGCCACTATCAACCTCTCTTGGCTACTCCAAGATCGCTGAACATAGGCTCACCAAAATTCCCTCTAGCAATGCTCCTGCTCCAAGAGTGCCAACTCTAAGGGTTTTCCCAACTTCCCTCTTCTAATATCTTTGTTGCTCCGAAGATAACCAAACAGAGGGCTTGGAGGTTGCCTTCTTATCACTGATTTCATCCATGTAAATCACTAAACTAGGGGACAAACAATCAACCCTTTTATCATCGATTCTCCACCCTTGAGATCTATGAGCTAGGTACCAAACAAGCTTGCCTCTTAACGGTGACAAGTGTTCCCTTGTTCATTGTACTAAAGCATTCCAAACAACCACTAACATACCTCCAAATCACTGTACTAAGGTTACTCAAATCTGTTGTTAAAGATACATTAACCGACCCTACCATCCCTAGCGATCAACCAACATAAATAAACAAGTCACCATACCTTAAATTGAAGTTTGTTTCACCTTTACTAGTTCTCGGTCTTGTAGCAAATGACTAAGGTTTTTCGGCCTTGGTTAGGGAAACTGTACAAGCTATACTTCATCCTTTTTTCGGCCTCAAAACCTCCTCTCAAACTTGCATAGATCTATCTTCTAGGCTCCTTTCTACTTCATTCTGCTTCTTAGAACTCCCGATCCTGTACTCTAGCTTCAACACATGTCATGTGACCTCGTCCAACCCTCCTACAAGGGACTCAGCCCTACACAAAAAATATTGGCTCAACGTATGCATAGAACAACTTTAACAAATTTGGCCAACATCTAGTCTTCACGTCCTAGACAGATCACATGGAGGGATACAAGGCTAGTTCTTCTCTCCAACTCGGCTAGGCTCCTCAAGACAACGACTACCTCAAACTTGTGTTTTCTCTTAATTGAATTGCACTTGGATGGATGTGTTGAATGAGCTCACTTGCCTTCTATTTATAGAGGTCTTGGTGGGTTTCCTTTAGCCACCAATGGTCACCACATAACTCCAAGCCGACCTAAACAATTTGTTCAACCTCCATAAAACATAAGACATAAAATTATTTTCATCCAACCAGTGTCACCTCATTGATGCCTTAGGTATGCCTTAGGTTTCCCTTAGCTCCTTAAGGCCCCTCCACATGCCCTCAATGAAGAAACCATCAAAATATTCACTTGGTTTCGCGCCCACAACTGTGGGTACAAAACCCACAGCTTGGGTACTTTGCCCACAAAGCCCATATGGGTCAAAATTATCCCAAAACCTATACCCTAGGGTGTGGAAGTACCTCCCAAGTTACATAAATCAACACTCCCTCTTAGCAGGAGGTACTTTCACCACTTGGAAGTATCCCGTCATCATCATCATTGGCGACACTAGCCCAACTCTTGGCACTCACCATTGCAACATACCCTATAAAATGAACCACATTCATCTCGTTAGTTTCTCTTCCACATAAAGCTTCCTACTTCTTCTTCCTTCCCTGATAGGCCTCCATGTGATCCCATGGTTCCTTCTTTCCAGTTGTAGAAGTCCCCTTACTCTTGACTTACCATGCACTCTTTTTGGGTTGTAGATTCTCCTTATGAACTTGCATACCTTGCTAGAACTTGTCTCCCTTTGAGCCTCAGGAACTTGGTGCTTCTTCTCATGATCTATAAGCTTTCCTGTTAGCTAATATAGACCATGCTTCCTAACTCCAATGACAACTCTATTAGAGTTAGAGCATCTGGGCCTAAGTCTCACTTTCCCATCCTGGAAAATCATGTCAAACCCTTTCACTTCAATCATTAAGACAAACAACACATATTTGAGCATTGGTACAAACAATACATCTTGAAATTGCAACAACCAACTTGATTCCATCATGAATAGCACAACACCTGATCTGTTGATCTCTTTCTGACTCTTGCCGCCAACCACCATGTGCAACTTCGAGTCCCATTAATTTTGAGTCTCGAAAGCATCACACGAACCTGTCATATGCTTTGATGCACCACTATCCACGTACCATGCAGTCTCATTGATGGTACCCTCGATGAAATGAGAAACTAGGGAAAAATCCTTGTCCTCCAACCTTCTCGAGAGACCATCCAACTCAGAGGATGTAGCAGCACCAACTATCTACATGCCCTTCTTCTCATTATCTCCCTTTTTCATTCTCAAATGTTGGGTTGAATAATGACCATATTCGCCACAATTGTAATACTTTAGTTTACTTAAGTCCTTCTTTTCCTTTCCCTTCATTCTCCCTACAAGACCCACATGATCGTCATAAGTCTTCTTCTTATGAAGATCCTCGTTTCACAGTTCCTCTTGAACGAAGTCATCGCACAACTTGTTCTAGTCTAGCAACTTCTCTTGAGCGACGATCCCTTTGATGAAGGGCTTCTATTCGTCGATGAACCCTTTCAAAGCAATCCTCACCATCTCAAAATTTGAAATAGTTTCACTGATAGAAGCATGCTCATCTCGAACATGAGAAAGTCTCGTCAATTACACAACCACTCCTTCACCATCCAACATCTTGGTGCTCTTCAACTTATCCTTCAATACCAAGAGTCGATTCTCGTTCTTATTTTGGACCAAATCCTTAAGAGCTTTCCACATCCCATTAGCAGTGCTCTTCTCAGAAAAATGAACTAACAAATGACCTTTGACACTTTCTAGGATGATCAACTTTGCCTTCATATCCAACTCCTCATAGACTTCCAACTTCTTAGGTTCATTTGGTTTCTTGATCTCCTTATCGGAAAATTATAGATCTTATTCACCACCAAGACCAACTTGATCCTTCCAAGGGCTATAGTTGGAAAACTCATCCAACCTATCCACATATCAAAAACCAATTGACAACTTCGCCATTGTTATTAGGGCTTCAATAACATTGTAACCATCTCCCTCAGTTGTACATTGTGCGCACTCTGATCCACTGACCCATCAAAGTAGCTCTGATATCATGTTGATTTTTCCACGACACTTAAGAATCAGGTTTGAGTCTATGATCACAATAAAAAGCACACTCGAATGCCACAACACAAGCACTTTGCACAACGAAATAACATATAGAAATGAATCAACTATTACACAAGACAAATTTTAAACCCACAATTTGTTATATTACAAAACTTTAATACAACAATATTAGGGCTCTCGTAGTAAGGATCATGGCCCTTATAATCAAACCTGATACAAGACAAACTAGGGCTTGGTATCAACAACTATGACTACCAATATTTCCTTGAAAAAAGTACACTTGACCTACTTGTTGATGTAGTACTTCCACAACCCTTTTAATTCACATACCTTGAACACATCTAATAGGTACTTTTCCTCCTCTTCTGTTAATCATTGCAACTTTTGCACCTTCAGATCTATTGGATATCCAACCTTCAATCTACCACTATTAACCTCTCTTGGCTGCCCCAAGATGGTTGAACATAGGCTAACCAAATTTCCCTCTAGCAACTCTCCTACGCCTCCAAGAGTGCCCACTCTTAGGGTCTTCACAACTACTCTCTTCTAATGTGATAGTGTGGAGATTTACGTCTTCGTATTCGGTGGGCCCTAGAAACGATTCTGCAGATCAAACAACTCTTCCAACATGACTACACCTTTGGGCATGGGGTTACCCTTATGCTCATTTTCTTCCTCTTGTAAGGCCCTTTCGTGCTCTTCCTCTTTTATTGTTGCACCCTTAAATACCTCGACGTTCAACATAAAGTCGAGTATCTGTTGATCATCATTAAAAACACATAGAAGAGGAAGAGCACGAGTATCCGAGGGCGCGGTTTCTTCCTTAGGATGGTTAGACTCTTCCTCGTCATCTCCAATAGCCTGATCCTCTACGAGTTGGGTGACTACCACCATCATATTGTGTATCCATTGCATACAGGTTTTTTCAGAATGATAGTCTTGGTGAAAGTTGCAGAAATTGTCCTTACCTAGCTCTTCTATGTTGAAGTTCATATTAGAGATTTCAGATGACCTTGCAGGAGTATTATTGTTCTTTCAGAAAAACAATTTTGCTGGTCTAGTGCCTGAAGAGGTATCGTTGGTCTCCCTTTTCAAATCTGATAACTCATTCGTCAATTACTTCAAGGACTTGGCTAAACTTTCGAAATCAAAGGAATCCTTATTGTTATCACCAGATTTACTAGTTGAGGCTTTAAATTTCTTGTTTATCTACTTAGACTCTTCCTGGGTGTCATGGTCAAGTACTCCTATAGACAACGTATCCTTTTCCACAACAAGAGATTCCACAAATTTCTCCACTAAAGTGGCCTTGTCCTCATGCTTGACAAACACATCGATATCGCGTGGAAGGGCCCTAGTATAATAATCTATAGTGATAGAATCATCAAGAGCCACATTTGGAAGAAACTTATTCAAAATGGTGGAAAATCACTGGTTAAAATATTTGACCTTCTCCTTCTTATGTCACTTCAATGTGCTCAATTCAGTGAGGATCATGGAAGGTGCCTTATCTTCAGAGAACTTTCCAAGAAACGTTTTCTGAAATTCCTCCCAAGTTCGTATGGAGGCTACTAGAAAGGAGCAACACCAAGTTGCGGTCTTATTCTCTAGGGTGTGGGGAAACACCCTACAAGCTACATCATCGTATTGCACGCTCATCATTTGCAAGGCCAAGTAACAATTACTAATATGGTCTTTAGCTGTGGTTCCCTTTTCGGGGTCAAACTTCAGGAGGTGTTTCTCAGGGTGACGGGGCATGTTGTGAAGGGGACGTTGGATGCCTAAAGGGGACTGGGCCTTCCAGGCTAATGGTTGTACACAATTATCTATTGATAGCAGAGGGAACATGACATGGTTGTCATTACCTTTAGATTCACTTTCAATGCCTGACCTAGACCCCTCACTAGTGTGATGTAGTTGTCGTCCATTACCTCGAGGGATCCTTAGATGCCCTAAATATATGCATTTTATTACATTTCTGAAGTTTCCAAAGTTCCTCGAGAACCTAAAAGGTTGCTCGTTCTGGGAGGGATCCATATTGTAATGATTAATTATGTTTCTAATGTTCTCTTCATTTCCAACCCCCTGAATCACCTCGGGGTTTCTCCTGAGCGGAGGATCGTTAACCCGATGTCCTACAACAATTTTTGATTATTTCCTCATGTATTCTCCTATCGCGGTTGATTATTACCCCCCATGACTATGCTCCTTGGGCTTACTCTTTCATATGTTGGGGGGCTTTCAAATCCTTCAATCAAGAGTCTTTCAATGACGTCTGCATAGTCCTCCAACATCATCCCAATCAAATGCAATACTGAATTCACCAGGATGCCTTGACAGGTATCGTGTGGATTGGAAGTGCATGGGTAAGTGAGTGAGCTTGTGGCAAGGATGCCCTTCAGACCTCTAGTGAACTGTCGGGTGATAGGGTGCAAAGACCTTAGTTGGTGGTACGTGACTTCATAAAAAGGAGTTTCCCCTTCCACAGGGACATCCTCGAGTGGGGGAGCTTGGGAGACCCTGAAGTGGAGATCTCTGAAAGGCAGACCCAAGGTGGGATCGGGTGATGTTTCAGGGGAAGCAGGACAGGGTTGATTGCCAGCTTGATGGGAATTTTCTGGGTGAGGGCGTGTTGTGGTGCCAACCATCAGGCCCTCCTTCTAGCGCCAAATCTGTTCACGGGTTGGAATTTACTTCCAACAACTAGGGGATCTCCCTGGTGTAGATTCCCAATTAGACTCTACACTGTTTGGTTTAGGGATCACATCCAGTATGTAGGCCTGACTCCCATCTTGTTGGTTGAAGTGTGCTTTAGAAAAGGAGGGGAATATAGACTAAACAGAACATATAAACTTTGACAAACCCAAGTGAGTAACTGATGAATTACCCCCATAAAATGAATACCATGAATAACAATAACAAAGCTTCAAAGCATGAACCTCAAGAAAAGCATCGTTAGAAAAACCTAAAATAATACCACACATAGATAATCATAAACTTGATTACTAAGAATGAGTTCACGATAGTTAAGCAATTAAACCACAAATAAGCGCACAATCCATAATGATACAATGCCAGTATCAATTAAGCAGTTTATTAACATAAGCATAAGGTCAACATATCATATACCATCCATGTGTTGCAAAGGGAACTCATAACGCCAGAAGATACATGAGGGGACAATTCACCAAAGCTCAAAGGAACTTCCAATTCATTAAGATGACAATATCCAGAGCCCCACAGTACAAAATCCTTTCATTGAATCTATTAGTGGAAATCTGGTATTACTCCTTGCATCCTTTAAAAGAGCATAAGTTCTTGAAAGAATATATACCAAAATTAGTCCAAATCTAAAAGTCCTTTACAATATGCCATGTGGCTGTATTTATAGAAAAGAGGGTGACTCTTGGTCTACCCACGACTCTTAGACTTCCTCATGACTCTTCAAATTCTTACTTTGTTCCACTCTACTCTATCATGCTATGCACATCAAAATAAGCTAATTCTACCCTAAAAAATTAGTAATAGATAATTCTGGGGCATCCATGTGCAGTTTCCCTACGAGGTAGGTCTTCCTGAGATTGTATTCAGTAGCTATTGGAGCTATCTTCGGTTGTTCTTCGTCATGCCTATGGATGCATTCAAGGACATCCAGAATGAGGGTACCTTTCTTGACCCTGATATGATTGGTCAGAGTTACCATCTTCGTGTACATCATTACTAGCTCTACCACATAACATGCAATGTTCTCCTTCGTGACCTGCAAATCACTTGAGTTGGAAACCTACTTGAATGGGTTGAGAAATGTTTGAACTTCTTGTAAAATTTCCTCCTACTTCCTTACTTATCTAACTACTCTGATAGAATGAACCCCATGGATTTCGATCATTGAATCTAATCCACTCAGAAGATGATTGTAAGATGCAAGGACCTTGTCAACATCTCTGGCTAGCTTATCTCGTGATTGGATCTTAATGCGTAACTAGATTTTGTTGTTCTGGGTGGAAATCCAGCCTTTCTTTGGGAGAGTTGTTGGTGCCTTTGGATACTTATTTTTCCATTCATAAATATTATACAGAGTTGTAACGACTTCTTTCAGCATGGAATATTTATCTTTCATGTTAGCTTGAAAGCCTAGGATAGGGGACATTGTATGATGAAACTTCATCATCTCTTCATAAACTACCGCCATGGCTCCTCTCAGGATTCCTGTTTCTTCTTTGATTGAGGCCTGCAATTCCTTCATTCTTGAGTGAGCTAAGCAGAGTGATATGTTTTCTTCTTCTAGTTTCCTCCTACCCTCTTCTTCTTTAGCATCTCTTTGTTCAGGTGCATAGAGATTTCATTGAAGTCCTACAATCTGCTTGCGCATTCTAGCAATATTAAGCTCAGTTGAAGTTAAAAAGGTGATCCCTACCGAGGCGATCATTTAAGGATTCTTTGTGGTATCTAGGACGATTTCCTTTTTCGTGGTCATGGACAAAGGCTCCGCAGGGTTCCTAGCATAACATTTCCTTCTTTCCTGCATTATCATGTGATTGACTTGATCAAAGGTAAGCCTTGTGAGGTCTAACACCTCATATTCTGCCTCGTCTAGAATGCCCAAATCTCTAAGAGGAAGATGTCCTCTGGTGATGGGAGTCGACGGGGGAACATCTATTGGAGGAAACTCTTCTTGCTCATTTAGTTTCCATTGATGTTCGAATGCTTCTTGAGTTTCCTTGTCCTCCTCTTCCTGTCTCTTCTTTTGTTCCTCTTCTTCTTGTTTCTTATTTTCTTCCTCTACCTTTCTCATTTTTTCGTCCTCTAGTATCTTCCTTTCTTGCTCTTCCTCTTCCTATTTCTTCTTGAGTTCTTCTCGTTTGTGATCCTCCTGAGCTTTTTGTTCCTACCTTTTCTTCTCTTCTTCCTTGGCCTTTCTTTGTTCCTCTTCTTTTCTTTTCATTCATTCCTCCTCCTATTTCTTCTTTTTTTTTTCATCATCCCGTCATTTCTTCTCAAGTTGTTCCTCGAGTTGTTTGTCTCCCGATTCCTGTGATCGTTTTAGTTCTTCTTCTATTTTCCTCTTGAGCTCTTGCTTATGTTTGGCTAAGGTCGCATTTGTATGCTCCAATGTTTCATCATCTTCTCCTTCATCTTCGATGCTCAGGGATTCTTCTATTTCTTTTCCTTTACGCTTCTTTGGTATCCCCACTATATTTTCTTGTTCCTTCTTTCTCTTAAGTGAAGTTGACCTTTCTTATAATAGTACATTCTCTTGGGAATGTCTGACCTACTCTTCCTCATCTTCTTGTTGTTTTCTTGGGCCGAGCTTCTTGACTGTGCTATACCAGTTTGTAACTTTGTCCTCATGGGGTTTCCTGATGTGTTGATATGAAAATTTGAAGTGGGCCTTCTTGCAATGAGCTGCTACCACTCTCTCAGGGTCATAGGTCATGTGATTTAAGGTCTCAAAGTGGAACCCCTTAATCTCCTCAACTTCTACCTAAAATTCTTTGAAATTTTCCACCGTGTATGCCCCAATGGTGAGAGGGAAGGTGGGTCAAGGCTTATTCTTCCCTTTACTCAGTGTCTTTGAAAAATCGGTGTTCATTTAATAAGACACCTCTTACAATAGTAACTTATCTGTGACAAATATTGGAAGTGCGTGAGGGGGTTTATATGAGCCAAAGACCCTGATGAATGTGCCCTCTTGGATGGGGAACAAATGTGCCACTTTAATAAGAGTTTCCATGGACGTCTTTAACATGCATGGAGGGTCTTCCCTAACTAGCAACCGATATAATGGGGTGATGAACGTCTCTGAGGTGGATTCATGTACATTTTTATAACATGGGTTCCAAAAGAACTTATAGTGTCGCTGTACAGGATCTTTCACATCTGTAGTCCAGTTGTAGCTCCATTGGTCAAAATGACATCTCGCACAAATTGCATCCATTAGGTACGAGACCATATAGAATTCTGACAGTTGGTCCACCTCAAGAATTTTTGCTGCAACTATATTAGTGCTCAATGCGAACACTAGGATACTGGCCCAATTAAAAATCCCACCTCTAGTGGCGACATCATACATAATAGGAAACCATGTCTCGTGGAAGGTATCTATGTCAGCCCTGCCGTACAGTCGATTCGTCATTGTGGTGATGAGTTGGTAGAATTTCTTTAGACCATCTGTCTTGTATATTTGGTCATTCTTTACCCGGATCTTAGACGGATATTTCCACCAACTCCTCAGAATATACTTAGCTGGAATCGTAAAATATGATAGCCATCAGGCACTTAATGATTCCTCCTTTTCCAGCAACCTGTAATAAGCAGCAATGTTTGCCGAATAGATGGTTGCGAACAATTCACTTGTATGGTTCCTCACTACACATGGATTTGTATCTGTGTTCTGTAGAATCCATTCGATGGTTTTTGCACATGGAAAAATAGGAGGATGTGAGACCACTTTGTGCAACATATACCTCTTAATGTTGATATACACCTGGAATTCTTCATGGTTCTCTGGGATGTCTTGTTTGGAGAACTATGCATAAATATCAAACCAAGATAGCTTGGTGCTTTTGTTGAGGTTTCACGTAGTATATATGTATATGGGAGGTCGGGATATCATAACTTTCCTATACACTGCCTTCAGGGATCCTTTAGGGAGGCTTGACCAACGGTGGTGACATTTCTCTAGAGAAGGAGGAAATAAAAATGCAATCAAGCTCTACGTCACCTGGCATGTCAAACATACAACCCCATGATAAGAGAGACAACACAAATAATGTGAAGACTGGAAATGAAATAACAAATTAAGGCTTCTGAATGCTTAACAAATTCTCAGTAGGAATTTTGTCTAGGATAGGTCGTAGGGTCACACAAAATGAAAGTGAAAAGAGATGCAACTTATGCAACTTGGAGGCTAGGTTGCAATCTTGAGTAGGTCATTCCAGTCTCAAGTCATAGGGGTCACAGGGAAGGATAGGTTGCATTGGTCGCACAAGTCGCGGGGTCACTAGGTCATACGGTGGGTGAGGTTGTATATCGCAACAATTTTCCTATCGTGACTTTTGTTCGTGCGATCTGTCTATCAGGGCGACTTGTTGAAGGGGTCGAAGCTCAATTCTTGGGTTTAGGGGCCCTCTGGACCAAAAGGATTAAATATGAAGTTGAATAAGGAAAGATGGGTGGGAAGTGGTCTTGTCTACTAAGGCAGAGGAGGTATGATGGTCAGATGCTCAGCAGGGGTGGTTTCAAGGACATAATGAGGCTTGGAGAGTTTGCTGGAGGCAAATAAAACCCTCCCATGAGGGAAGGAAAAAGGTTTGGTGACAGAAGGGAAACACATGGAAAAATGAAATGATTGCAGGAAGGGGAAAGGTCACCAACCTGGAATAAGTCACACACCATTTGATTCCCAAGCTCCGGAGTGCTCCAATGAACTGAATGAATGAGAGAAAGGTTCGAGCGACTATATATAAAAGGTTGCATGTGCGAGCATTAAATGAGGTCGCAAAGGTCACAAGGGTCACAAGGTCCTGTTTTTGTCCCTTTGCGACCTTTTTTACCTTTGCGACCTAGCGACCCTTTTGAGGTCACAAAGTTGCAAGGTTGTACAAGTCACATATTTGATTGTCATAAGGTTTTGCAACCTTGAGTCCCAGAGAATTCACCTGAGCGAGGTCGCTAGGTCGCAAAGTCGCAAGATGGGCGAAAGGTCACAATTTTTCATTTGCGACTTGGTGACTTGACTTAGGAAAAAATGGAGTAGGTCGCACGGTCGCAAGTCCTAAGCTCAAGAACACCTACTTTATGCGACCTGCGACTTAAGAAAAAATTATCTTTAAGTCCCCCAAAGTTATACTTGTGAAAGAGCCAAAGGAGGGTTGGCCAATTGATGGGATGTCCATATAGAGCTTTGGAAGTCGGAGATGGGTGTGGACATAATGTAGGGGCTCCAAAATTTTGGAGGGTCGGGAATTTTGGAGGGTTATTGCAGTGGCTACAACAGGTTGCTAGGAAAAAGGGTAGGTCTAGCCAAAGAATTAGGGGAATTTTGAGGTCTAAATTGGGCCTCCTAAGGAAATTATAAAATAATAGTGGAAATAATAAAATAAGATTTGATTACATCATCAAATTTTAGAGGGAAAAAAGAAAAAACTACTTTTTCATCTCGTATTTTGAACTTATCTCCCTAAGGGTTTACTCAAATTTCAAGAGGGAATACTCGTTGGATGCATAGTTTTAAAACCAGGCCGGTCTGACTCGGAACCGACCGAGTTGACCGAGCTGAAGGGGTGGCCGATCCGACTCGGCCGTTGAACCGGTCAGGCGGCCGGTTTGTTACTGAGCCAGCTGGTTTTTTAACTAGCTCAGCGGCTCAGTAACAAACCGGCCGGCTCAGCCTGGTCTAATGTAACTCGGCCGAGTTGCTCTAGCCAGCCGGTGGGCCCAAAAACAACTAAGAAACGGACTTCAAATGGGATTTTTTTCTGCTGTTAGGTTTGTTTTAGGCTTTCTAACCCCTCCCCATCCTATTGAACTAACCCAACCCCTCTCAATACTTCACATCTTTCTCATTCAATTTGCTTGAGCATTTGTGAGGGTTTTCTAAAGAGTTGTGGAGTTGGTTTTGGAGCAGCTTTGAGGAGTCTTTTGGGCAAGCTTTGGAGCAGCATTGAGCTAGAGGAGGCTAGAGGCTAGAGGTATTTATTTTTTCTCTTCTAAAATCTGCCTTTGTTTGTTTTATTTATTTAGCAAATCTGAAAATGGTAAACATAGTTTTTGGTGAAGGAAATGAACATAGAATGAATAATTTTTTTTTTGTTTTCATTTTCAGATTTAAACATTTTCTTTCCAAGTCAAAAAATCAGTCCAAAATGGCCCCTAGAGCGAAAGATGTTGCTTGGGCATATGCTGAAATGGTTGGTGATCAAATGTATTGCAAATTTTGTAAGAAAAAAATTAAGGAGGGTGGAGGGGGGCATCCATAGACTGAAACTACATTTGGTTGGTGTTAAAGGCCAAATTACTTCATGTGAAGCAGAAAAAATTCGGGAAATTAGGAAGCAGTTGAAAGAACAATTTGAGAAGTTTGAGCAAGAGAAAAATAGGCAAAAAGAAATACAGGCTGAAATTGGGAGGAAGAGGAATCTACAACATATGATGGCTGCCAACTCAAGTTTTGGATATTTTGATTATGAGGGTTCTTCATCTATCCCTTCCACTGATGCATCAAAAAACCCCTTTTGCTATGTTCCTCCCTCTATGGAGTCTATTTCTGAAAAGGGTAAGGGTGCAATGAGAAATAAGGGTATTATCAAAAGTTTTTTTGTGCCCTCATCTCCCTCTGATAGTGCAACTGCATATGGTCCTAGTCCTCCAACTGTGCAACCCACTTTAGGTGCTCATTGGAAAAAATAATTGAGAGATATTGCTTGTGAGTACATTGCTAGATGGTGGTATGATGCTGATATTCCCTTCAATGCTACTCGTTCACCATATTATGAACCTATTTTTGATGCCATATATGATGCTGGAAAGGGCTTCAAACCTCCTACTATGCATGAGTTAAGAGGATATTTTTTGCAAAGAAAGATTTCGAACATTTATGATTATTTGAAAGAGTTTAAAAACTCATGGGCACATACAGGATGTACCATCATGTCAGATGGATGGACTGATCAGAGGAACCGTACCATCATAAACTTTCTTGTCTTTTGCCCACGGGGAACCATGTTTCTAAGTTTAGTTGATGCATCTGATAGGGTGAAATATGCACAGTTGTTGTTACAGATTTTGGATGAGGTTGTTCAAGAGGTGGGGGTGGAAAATTTTGTTCAAATCATCATAGACAATGCCTCTAACTATGTTCTTGCTGGTAAATTGTTAGAGGAAAAACACCCAACCATCTTTTGGACCCCATGTGTTCTACATTGCATAGACCTCATGCTTGAGGATATTGGAAAAATAGACTGGATCAAGAACACTATAAAGCATGCCAAATGCATCACAAAATATATTTACAATCACTCATGGATTTTGAGTCTGATGAGGAAATACACAGGGGGAAAGGAACATATTAGGCTTGTCATCACTAGATTTGCAACACATTTTTTGACATTGCAATCTATGCTTGCCCAACATAGAAACTTGCAAAAGATGTTTTTCAGTGATGAATGGAATGAATGTCAGTGGGCTCGAAAACAGGATGGAAAATATGTGAAAAGGAAAGTCAATGAAGAAATATTTTGGAAAAATGCAGCAGAGATTGTGAAACTTGCTGAGCCACTGGTTAAGGTGTTGCGCTTGGTGGATGGGGAAAGATTGGCTATGGGCTTCATTTATGAGGCTATGGATCAAGAAAAGGAGAAAATAATGGCAACATACAAGGACAGAGTGGCTAATTATGGGCCCATTTGGAAAATCATTGATCAGAGATGGAACAATCAACTCCATCGCCCGATACATGCAGCTGGGTATTTTCTGAACCCAAGGTATCATTATAAAGCTCAGGAAACAAGAGCTTTGACTGGGGAGGTTAGAGATGGATTGTTTGACTGCATTGATCTCATGATCCTCACAGAGAGTGAGCAGTTGAAGATACACAAACAGATCACTGTGTTCAACCAAGCCACTGGTACCTTTGGCAAGAACCTTGCAAGGATTGCAAGGGAATCAGATCAGCCAGGTAAACAAAGAATTTCAATTTTCAAATTTATATTTTATAATTTATTATTTTGTATAATTGTTTATATTTTCAATTTCAAAGTTGGATATAAATTGTTGAGCTAACTGAAACTCATTTTTTGCAGCATAATGGTGGGAGGCATTTGGTAGCCACTGTCCTAAATTGCAGAGGTTTGCAATTCGCATTTTGAGTCAAACTTGCAGTGCTTCTGTGTGTGAGCGCAATTGGTCTGTCTTTGAGAGGATTCACACAAAGAAGAGAAATCGTTTGGAGAAAAAACGGTTAAATGATCTAGTGTTTGTCTAGTACAACCTCCGACAAAGACGCAACCAATTTCTGAAAAAAAAGACCTGATTCAGATGCCATTGTGTTGGAGGATATTGATCCAACATCAGATTGGGTAGTGGAGTCTTGTCAACCAGAGTTTGACATAGATGGGGGGATTCCGGTTGACTTCGATTTAGAGATGGAGGATACTATGCTCAATGTAGATCCACTAGTAGCAGACCCAGTCCCAAGCCATCCAGTTGCAGGTGCAGGCACTTCCTCTAGTTAGCCACGACGGAGATGCATAACTCGTCTATCTGATTCTCAAGGTGGTAAGGGCAAGGGTATAGTTCCAGTTGAGGATGTTAATTCAGAGGAGGATGCGGAGCGAGCATTTTCCCCCTCTGGTTCAGAGTTTGAGGAAGAGGACATTGGCTTGTCACAGTCAGATGCCTAGCAGTAGTTACTAGTGACTATTCATGTTTTGTTGTAGAGGCCATTTAGAGCCTCCTTAGTTATGTTTTTTGTTTTGATCTCTATATCATCATCATGTATTGGTCCTTGGACAGTGCACTGGGTGAAATTTTGATATAATGGATATATTCATGAGCCTACTTTGATCATATGTTGTCTTTTGTCTATATTGTAATGATTTGTGTTTGGAAACATGAATAAAAATCTTTAAATTTATGTTTTTGTACAAAAAAAATTAATATTTAATGTATTTTTTACAAAAACTGAGTCATTGAAACTGAGTCGACCAAGTCATTACCGATTCGGATTCAAAGTCCGAGCCGACCCTCGGCCTGGTCGGAACCCGATTCCTTTTTTTAAAACACTGGTTGGATGCAAAATTTAATTCCTCATCCAAGGAGTACGAGTGTTTTAAAAGGATTCATCTGGAAACGATTCATCGTAAATGATATCCTCTCCACAGGGCAACTCAGAAATTAATTTTGTGAAAACTAATGATTTCTTGGACTTGGCAGACATAAACTCAAGGTCAAATTCCTACAAAATCACAATCCACCGATTGTATTTGCCCCCAATCACTCGCCTGCTGAGAACAAACTGAAATGGATTGACTGCTGCCAAAACATAAGTTTTTTGAAGAAGAATATAATGTCTGAGTCGCTGCACAACATGGACAACTGCTAAAGCAAGATTCTCTATTGGAGAATACTGGAGTTCAGGTCCTACTAAGCCTCAACTAAGGTAGTATATCACATGCTCACAACGAACATCATCTTCCTGAACTAGAACCATACCGATAGTAGATTCGGCTGCTGTGAGATACAAGAGAAAATCCCTGTTATAATCAGGTGGACTCAGGATAGGAGTAGAGGTCAATGCCTTTTTCAAAGCATCGAATGAGCGTTGAGCAAAGTCATCCCACAAAAATGGGACTCATTTCTTTAATAATCTCATGAATCCTCTTGTAATCTCAGCATAATTCACGATAAATATCCGTAGAAAATTGGCTTTTCCTTGTATACTTTGAAGTTGAAAAATAGATGACGGGGGAGGAAATCGAAGTATTGCCTCAACCTTGAAGGGATCTACCTAGATCCCTTACGTAGACACAATAAACCCTAACAACCGACTGGATGTGACCGTGAAAACACACTTGTTCGGATTCAACCTGATATTATAAAAACGACATCGTTCAAATACTTGACGGAGGTGAGAAGGATGATCAATTCTCTTGCGAGAACGAGCAGCTAGATCATCCAAGTATGCCTCGATAATATGTTTGATGTCGTGGAAGGCATATGACATGGCCCGCTGAAACACAACTCTAGCATTTTTAAGGCCGAAAGGCATTTTTTTGTAAGCAAAGGTACCCCAGGGACAAATAAAGGCATTCTTATGCTGGTCTTCGGGACGGATAGTAATTTGATTATATCTAGAAAAACCGTCCATGAAGGAGAAAATCACATTTCCCGCACACTCATCGATAATCTGATCTATGAATGGTGTGGGGTAATTATCTTTTGGACATGCTTTATTAAGATCTCTGAAATCAATGCAAATGCGAATTGTTCCCTGTGTTTTGTCCACCGGGACTAGATTTGAAACCCATTGAGTCAAAGGAACAGGGAAAATGAATCCCACCTTGAGCAACTTCTCAACCTCGGCTTTGATAGCTGCAACCTTTTTAGGATTGACCGGACGAAGCTTTTGCCTCACAAGCTTAGCATTTTCGTAGATCTTGATCTCATGCTGGACAATAGATGGATCTAGACCAGGCATTTCCTCATAAGACCAAGCGAACACATACCTAAACTCTTTAAAGAGAGCGGTGTAAATTTGAATCTCTTCAAGGGAGCAGTTAGCTCTGACGAAAACATTCTCGATAACGTTGGGATTCCTGGATATGTTCACCGGGATAGTCAGAGAAATCACAACCATGTTCCCTTTAGCAAATACCTATGCTGGTGCTAAAGGGTTTGGGACTGGGTGAACAGGACTAGAAGATTGATGACTTGGAAAACTTGACTCAACTTCATTCGAGTCTAGTAGAAAGTAAGACCGATGATGCAAATCATCCCACGATTTATCTACACTAGTCATAGCCTCCAGGATAGCCTCTTCAGATGGAAGAGTGGTATCTAGGAAATCTTGGGTGGGAGAATAAATAAGTGTCCAAGACGGAGCCACATCGCCATCCAATTCCTCTAGTGAAAGAGAAACGGGAATGGATTCTACAGAGTCAACAATGGATTGATAAGCAATCTATGTTGCAGACATTGGAAATGCCATTCCACCCACTTTACCTTCCGCTAATATGGAAGTAGGGGAAGGTAAGGTCCAAGGATCCGAAAAATAATGAGTTCGGAAGAACTCTCTTCGAATAGGAGCCCTGGAGGATGAAATTGCATTTATATGAACGGAAGGGGGTGGAATATCAAAAGTACCCATCAGAGAGGAATACATTCCAACCCCAAGATTCTCAACAGGCGGCTTGACATTATCCACCAAAGGAATAGTTGAGTCAGTAGATGCAGTCTGGTCTACAGGAGAACAATCCAGTTGGTCAACTGTGACAATCCTCCCTTCATGAGGGAAACAAACAATGTGAAACAAGGAGGATGCAATAGTATCCATCTCATAAATCCATTTTCGCCCCAACAGAAGGTTGTAGTCGAAGCTTGCATCAACTATCTCAACCTCAATATTTACAGTTTTTCCCCCAACACAGATGGGCAAAGCCGGGACGATACCATGCGACCTGTGAGAATGACCATCAAACACAATCATAAGAGTGGTTGATGGAACATCTGCAGGAGATCCGATTCCTTTCCAACATGCGAGAGACATCACACACGTGGAATCACCCTCATCGATGACCGTTCGAAATATAGTGAATCTTCGATACGACAATCTAATATGGAAAGCCATATGATGTGGGAGTCTCTTTTTAAAATTGGTCATATCAAACGTAATCATAAGAGAGTTTTTCGGATCAACAACCCCAATAGTAGTAAGAAGAGCACTTTGCTAAGCTGGACAAGACTGGAGCACCTCAAGAGTAGACATTGCACAAGGACTCTGGGCCAGATCTTCTACAATAGAGTAGTTGTGAGTAGCCTTGGAATTTGGATTAATTTTTCGTTCGCTTTGTGGATGATTTCGACATCCGAGGTATGGGTTCAACAGTGGGCTTCAGAATATGAAGTGGTTCAGTAATATCAGAATTACCCATAGCTTTTGAAGACTCAGCTGGACCATAATCACGAGATCGTGTAGCGATATCTGCGTGAGCACTCATCATATATATTTTTGATGGGGTTTCCCCTTCCTGGGTGCCTCCAGAGGAAGACCCAGTACTTTGATTCGCACCAACAACTAATTGTTTCCCTTGGGGAAAAGGGTTTGTTAACACAGCCTGGGAACTGGAAGATCCTTGTTGAGCTAACAAGTGTTGTACATCCTGAATCTTAGGACAAAAGTGAGTAAGATGATCTCCAATACATAACTTGCACAGAAATTTCACTTTCTTTTTATCCTTCTGTCCTTCACCAACATGCTCAGTGGATTTATTTGCATCGCCTTTCCCATCTTTGCCCTTTTATTATTATTTCGTCCTTTCTTCTTCCCCTTAGATTGTTGATTTCCTTTGGGGTTTGAAGTCTGGACAACATTTATTGACAAATCTTGGGAAGATGTGGGCACTGAGGGTGCATCCTGACCGAAAGAAGCAAATTGTATGGAAAACTGCTACAATTGGTTAAGCAGGCTAGTTGCAACGCTATCGATTGACCCAATAAGTCCATCACCATGAGGACCAGGTTTAGTTTTGAACAAATCCAATTTGGAGTGAGGAGCATCAGGCAAGATTTTATTGAGGACCCCAGACTGAGAATAAATCAATTTTGATTGCTAGGCCCAAAAAATTGTCTGTTCCTCCGAAAATACCCTCGACAGGGATACATCCTTCGAAATGTCTAGCTGCAATGATTTCAAAAACCATTCTAGAAGGAATTCGTTCGGAATGTAGGCTTTAATGAGCTGCTTTCTTCTTCGCCATTCTTGAATATCATCAGAAATGTGGGTTGCCTTGTCCTGTTTAAAATTAGCCAAGAGTTCAGTCCCGGCATCATAACGAATAGGCAACTGAAAGTGATTTAGAAACATGGTAGCCAGATCCCCAAAAGTGGCAAAACTACCCCTAGGTAACTCAATATACCACTTAGCTGCATTTCCTGTCAAGGTGCGTTGAAATAATCTCAACCTAATCGAATCATCGATCAGGGAGTTTAATGAACACCAAAGATGAAAAGTGGTGATGTGATCCACCGGATCCTCTCCATTCTTTCCTTCAAATTTTGGAATGTCTGAAGGTAGTTTGGTAGGGACCGGAGGCCACCCTGGACTATATCAGATTGGTTCATTAGTCAACTTCGACAAATCTGGTAAGTTCAATGTTGCCAGAAATGGTAAACGAGGAGGAGCCTGAGAATTCCATCCTTGATAAGACAAATTTCCCACATTCTGAAAAGAATACCCTGGATTTGATGAGGCACTAGGTTGCCAAAAAGAGTTCATAGAAAAATTTGGGCCATAGGAAAATCCTTGTGACCGAGCATTTGGAGAAGGACCCCCTCCCAACATAGAGTGACTATAAACTGGACCACTTACCCCCAATGAAGTAGTGAATGAAGAAGAAACCCCTTGATAAGGGTTCCAAGCATTTGAAAAGGGAGAAAGAGCCTGATAAGCACAAGATGAAGAGACAAGAACATTCCCTTGGTGACCAGCGAGAAACTGATTCCCTGCCCCTATTTCCATAAAGATAGGGTTCCACCCCATGAAGGTAGTAGAACTTTGACCTCCAGACCATGGATTAAAATTTTGAGTCTGGGAAGTAAAAGGAAAATATCCCAAGGAAGAATTGGAGTGAGGAATGTGTCCACTTCCAAAGGGAAACCCTTGAAAAGAAGCCAATCCACCAACCATAGAAGAGATGGGTGCGGATGCAGTTGCGGCAATAGAAAAGGAAAACAAAGGAATTCCATTAATGGACATTCCAAGACAAAAGGGACCAAATTGAGAAGCCTGTGCTTGGGTATAACCGGAACCAAACACAACAGCACTAGAAGCAATCAAAGATATAGCAATAGTGCCTCCTCCCTCAACTTTAGGAGGAGTCTGAATACCTGCAGCACTAATAGCTGAAGTTGTGTTCCCAGTCGTGGCCATCGAAAGGTGAGAATATGATGGATAAGGACTCTCAAGTCTCTCAGACTCAGGTCCAATGTAATCGATGATAAACAGAGAATTAGAAGAAAGAGGAGACAGAAGTGATTCAGGAGATTGAGGTACTTCCTCTACTTCTACTTTCGGAAATAAAACTCTCGAAGTGGGTGGAGTACTCCTCTCAGTACTGACACTAACACCAAAACCAGCTACAGAATCCTCAAGCCCTAATGGAGGATCTCTCTCCGCTGCGTCAGATAACACCAGTTGATAACCACCTTCTGAATTTCTCCTACGCCTTCTTGAAGAAGGCTCGGCACTCGCGGGAGACAACCCACGAAGCCGTCTCGATTGACGAACTGATTGGTCAGCCACTTTAAAATATTGATTAGACTAAAAAAAGTATAAAGCTAAGCAAGCTAGGAGCAAAGAGCACTCACTAAAAAGCCCCTAAGATACAACCAAGCAAACGACCTTCAAGTATATTCTCTCCGGGTGATTAAGACCGGACACAAAAATACAGGAAAGCGAAAAATAGGACCTCCCGAAAGCAGTCTGGTTTAATTACGACCTAGATCCACTAGCGAAGGTAACAAAGGCAGTTACACTAACCTCCTAACAACAGCCTTTGCCAGTGCAAGTACCCAAGCTTCGCAAGGGCACCCTCCAGAAGTACTGCTGAAAGTGATACAAGGTCTGCCTCAGGTACCACGGGTATTCCCCCCCGCAGTCACCTATGTGATACCTAGGATGGGAAACTAAGGACACCAATCCATATTAGCAACTGGGTGGAACGGTCTTAGGTCAAGATTCAATAAATCAGAGAGGGGGTATCTCTCTTCTCTACCTTCACTTTCGCTTGCGCTTGACTCTCTGGAGGAGAGCTTTCCCGGTCCACCTAACAGTGTTAGATTTTGCTCATTAATAAACTTCTATGTTTCAAAATATGAGCAGCCTTGGAGAGTTAACTCTCCACTCACCTAATCCAAGGCCCTACAACCTGGCTAGTTGATGTATGACACTTAAAACAAAAATTGCTAGTTGTTTTTAATTTATATCGCTTATTTTAATTGGCTATTATTTTAGGTCAAAGGCATATGAAAGTGAAACCAATTATGTTTGTATGACGCAACAAGAAACTAATGAAAACCAAACTATATGCAAATGCACTGATTTCCTTTCGATGAAGAGTAATTTCTACATAGTGTTGGAAATATGATGCAGGATGTTGTCCTTGATGGCAACCCACTGAATGAAGATGAAGACATTTGACTGTTGACATGTGTTGTCCTTGATGGCAATCCACCTGATGAAGTTATGCTTGACTTGATGGACTTAGTAAATGATGTAAATCTGATGTGATATGATGTTTGTTGACAATATGATGCTAAGTGTTGTCCTTGAAAGGCAACCCACTTGATGAAGATGATGACAACTTACTTGATGAATTTGTGCTTGATAGAATATGTCCTTGATAAAGAAAATCTGATGTATCTACAGTGTGAACAGAAGGCAATGAAGAAAGGAATTCAGAAAGTGCTAATTCTATGATGAAAAAGAGTATGTTTCTTGGTATACGCGGATTGGTCTAAGGGAAGTCGCGTATGCACGCGGAAAGAAACGTTCCAAGTCGCGTATGGGAAAAAGCGCTCAAAAAGTGCAAAACCAGGGGTAACCACCATGGTATTGACCCATTGTATTGGGTAATTATCCGCCTAATTGACCCCGTCCAGGTTGTTTTGGGCTCATGGTATTGCTTTGGCCCATGGTATTGAAAAAGGGGCTCATGGTATTGAAAAGGATAAACCTATATAAGGAGAAGAAATTCATTGTGCAAATCATGAGTGTGGGTGCAAACTGTCTGAGCTTAAATGAATACTTCTCTTTGAAGTAGATCTGAATGGAAGGGTTACACTTGAAGACAAATCTGAAGGAATGATGCACCAATGATGAAGAAGGGGATCTAGATCTGAAAGGCACTTGTATCTGATAGATCTGCTTATGGAAGGCCTAGATCTGTGATGAGGCGAACATCTAGGCGAACATCTGACTGAAGTGAAAAGGGTAAATCTGAATTGAACATCTGATCTGATGAAATATGCAGCTCTGTAATCATTGAAGATCTATACGCTACTTTGCCGCGAAGGAAGCGCGTATACACGCGGATTCTATGAAGTAAAAGCGCGTATGCGCAATAAAATATACACTGAGGTATACGCTGGTTTGTATGGACGGAAGCGCGTATATACGCGACATCAGTAAAGGGAAAGCGCGTATGCAAACTAGGGCTTGCTGAAGCAAAGGGTATGAAATATCTGATCTGTTCTGCTGTGTTTCTGCTATCTGATCTGTGTTGATAAGTATCTGTTGGTGATGTATGTTTGTGCTTAAAAGAATGGAAAGGGTCCAGTTTGGAAATATGATGAAATGTGGCCTGCAAGTGTTGTTCTATTGAAGTTGTTGGATCCAGTGTGAAAATTGATGAAACGTGGTCCAAGGTGGTGCTGAAGGTTGTAGCCTTCAGTCAGGGGGTAGTAGCTCCCTTCCAGGTGAGGCTGGTAAACGAGATCGGGGGGTCGTAGCTTCCTTCCAGGAGAGGCTGGTAAACGAGTCAGGGGGTCGTAGCTCCCTTCCAGGAGAGGCTGGTAAACGAGCGCAGGTGGGTGCCTGCGTGCTGGTCAAGTCTGCGCCAGCACATATGTTGTAAGATGTTTTTTCTATAATAAAATATTGAAGGCTGAGCAACTGCAGCGGTGGTTTTCTCCCGATTTGGGTTTCCACCTAAAAATCCTGGTGTTCATGTGTGATGCTTTGTGTGATGGTTTATTCTGTTCTTACTGCACATGTTTACTGCTTATTGAATATCTGATAAATAAATGATGGAATGTTATGAGTGAAGAATTAATGACATAATTAGATATCTGTGTATACGCGAGTTTCATAAAGGGTACCCGCGTATATACGCAAGTCTGGTTCAAGAAAGTAGCGTATGCGTTTTAGAAGCAAGAAAAAGTGAAAGTTTTGAATATGCAGTAAATACTGATTCACCCCCCCCCTCTCAGTATTTTTCCCAACAATTGGTATCAGAGCAGGTCCTTGTGCAGAAGCTTGATCGCTTAAAGGAGATCCGTCGCAATGGGAAGTCAAGAAGGAGTAATGTCTATAAAGCCACCTCTATTCAATGAAAGCAATCTGATATTCTGGAAGGTACGTACAAAAGCATATCTGCAAAGTCTTGGTGCAGATGTATGGGCAATCGTGGAAGAAGGTTATCAATACCCGGCAAGTATTCCTACTGATGCAGCTGAAAGGAAGAAGTATGAAATCAATGCCAAAGCAGTGAATGTCTTATTGAAGCATGTATGAATCAGAATTTGCTAAAGTGATGCAGCTACATTCAGCAAAAGAAATATGGGACAAAATCATTCTGAGCTATGAAGGAGACACAAAGGTAAAAAGTGCAAAAATCCAAACTCTTAGAATTGAATATGAAAATTTGAAGATGCATAGTGATGAGAGTGTTGCCAGTTTCTTTCTTCGTCTGGATGATATTGTAAATCGAATGAGAAATTTGGGTGAAACCATAACTGATACTACTCTGGTGGAAAGGTCTTAAGATCCTTGACTTCAAAATTTGACTCTAAAGTTTCAGCTATTGAAGAAAGGCAAGATCTGCAAACGCTTACTATTGTTCAATTACATGGTATTCTGACTACTTTTGAAATGAGACAAGGAGGTCCTTCTCAAATAAGAGAAGCTGCTTTTAAGGCATCTACAAAAGGAAAGGAAAAGGAAGTTGTCAAAGAATCCAGCTATATATCCGATGAAGAAGAAGCAAATTTCGTGAGAAAGCTCCAACTAGGTATTGGAAGATTCAAAGGTAAGCTTCCCTTCAAATGTTTTGAGTGTGGAAAAGTTGGTCATTATGCTGCAAAATGTCCTTATAAAGGAAAAGAAGTAGTAAGTAGGAATAAGAACCGATCTAGCTCTAAGAAAAGTTACTATACTAATGAAGATAGTGATGGGTCATCTAATAGTGAGGAAGAATGTGAAGAAGATCTTAGACTTCTCATGGAATTTGAACAAAAAGAAGAAAAGGATACTTTTATGGATGCTCTAGAGGAAAAAAAATTTCTTGAAGAAAATAATCAACTCAAACTTCGCTTAGAAGAACAAAAGATAATCAGAGAGACCATTGAAAAACAGCTTGAAGAAGCAAAGAAGCATATTGAAAAACTAGAATGTGAAGTGGTAAGTCAAAGAAAAGAAGTTGAGAAAGCAAAAACCTTGAATCTTAGATTTGCTAAAGGATCTGAAACCTTAGATTAGATCATCAAGGTACAACGTTCTCCTCTTATAAAGACAGGTCTTGGATATACCGGAGAATCTTCTCAAACTTCAGCACCAAACTATCTAAAAGCAGTTACAGGTGGTTTACATCATTCAGTCACTCAGCAAGGGAATTAAGGATCTCTACAGGAAAAGCAGGACCATCTCAATTCAAGGTACACTAACAGGGATAGCTTTCAAAGACACTACAACCAACAGGTAAATTCAAATAGAAGATTCCATGATCGCAGAAATTTCTACTTCAATGGGCAATGTTTCACTTGTCACAATTTTGGTCATAAAGCTATTCAATGTGTTGCATATAAAACCATCATGACAAGAGAAGCAAGAAAGAAAAGGTTGGATATTGAACCAAAGAAGAATACCTATAACAATTTTTCTCCTCTTCAAAGTGAAGTTGAATGTACTTATTGTAATAACTTTGGCCATGAAGAATCTGAATGCAGGAACAAGATCCAGCCTAAAGAACATGTTCCCTCAAGCTCTAAAGTGTGGAAAAAGAAAGAACCGCCAGTTGAAAATTGTGGGATAGCATTATTTGCAGAAGGTGAAGAAAATCAATGGTACATCGATAGTGGGTGCTCAAGACACATGACAGGTGACAAAAGCAAACTTCATGCTTATAATGCTCTAGAAAAAGAAAAGAAAGTTACATTTGGAAATGATACTCCTGCTGTAATTAAAGGAAAAGGGTCAGTATTTCTAAAAGAAAAAGTGAAGGCTAAAGATGTCATGTATGTTGATGGATTAAGGCATAACCTGTTAAGTGTTAGTCAAATGTGTGATCAAGGTGCAGAAGTGGTCTTCAGTTCCAAAGAATGTGTGGTTCGTGATCTTGATATAGGTAGAATCATTATAAAAGGAAAAAGAAATCCAAGCAACCTGTATGTACTAAACGGCATAGATCAATGTTACTTGAGCAAATCTTCAGAAAATTGGCTATGGCATAGAAGTCTGGGGCATCTGAGTTTCTCTCAAATCAACAAAGCAAGCAGACTTCAGGCTGTTCGTGATCTTCCCAAGGTCAATCTTCCAGAAAGTATCATATGCAAATCTTGTCAATTTGGTAAGCAGACCAGAGTACGATTCAATGCCAAAGAAGGATCATCAAGTAAGCCTCTTGAACTCATTCATACTGACATCTGTGGACCTATGAGGAAAAAGTCATTACATGGGGATGAATACTATATCTTATTTATTGATGACTACTCTAGAATGTGTTGGATCGGGTTCATTAAACACAAAGATCAAGCATTTGAAAAATTTCAGAGCTTCAAAGCATTGGCAGAAAATGAATTAGATCTAAAAATCAAGTGTCTTAGATCTGATCGAGGATGAGAATATTCATCAAATGAATTCTTTGAATTTTGTGAACAACATGGCATAAAAAGACAATTCTCTGTAGCAGGCACTCCACAACAAAATGGCGTAGCAGAAAGAATGAATAGAACAATTGTTCAAATGGTTAGAGCTATGCTAGCTGATTCTGGCATTTCTAACATGTTCTGGAGTGAAGCAGCATTTACAGCTGTTAACATTCTCAACAAGGCTCATGTTCGGGTAAATAGTGATAAAACTCCTTATGAACTCTGGTATGGTAATTCTCCCACTGTGAAGCATTTTAAAGTTTTTGGAAGTAAATGCTTTATCAAAAATAATGATGAAAAACTTGGCAAGTTTGAACCTAGATCGGATGAAGGGATATTTCTTGGTTACACATCTTCAAGCAAAGCATACACATGTTACAATAAAAGGCTTCAAAAGGTTGTTGAATGTATTGATGTTGTTATTGATGAGTCTCCTGCAGCTCCTAAAGAAGAAAAACAAACAACAAAAAAAGATGATAGCGACATATGGCCTTCTACATCAGATGGAAATGATATAGACAGTGGATCCAATGAAGAACCTGAAGATGATCTATCTGAAAAAGCTCCATCCAGATATGTTCAAAAGAATCATCCTGAATCTCAAATTTTGGGAGACAAGGAATCAGGTGTACGAACAAGGAGAACTCTTGCAGGATCTTCTAGTAATTTGGCACTTCTATCCACAATTGAACCACACAATGTCAATGAAGCTAGCAAATATGAATGTTGGAATAATGCCATGGATGAAGAAATTGAGAAAATTGAAAAGAATGACACTTGAGACTTGGTACCAAGACCTCATGATAAAAATGTCATTGGAACTAAATGGATCTTCAAGAACAAGTTAAATGAGAATGGGGATGTTGTAAGAAACAAAGCTAGACTGGTCTGCAAAGGGTATACTCAACAAGAAGGTATAGGATTTGAAGAAACTTTTGCTCCTGTAGCTAGACTCGAAGCCATAAGAATGTTTCTTGCTTTCTCAAGCTATCAACGAATCAAAGTTTATCAAATGGATGTTAAGTCTGCTTTTCTTAATGGTGATCTAGAAGAAGAAGTATATATAGAACAACCGGAAGGATTCATTTTGGGAAATGATGCAAATCTTGTTTGTAGACTTAAAAAGGCTCTGTATGGACTCAAACAAGCTCCAAGGGCTTGGTATTATCGTCTTGACAAATATCTTCATCAACAAGGATTTTTAAAGGGGTCTGCTGATAGCAACTTATACACAAAAGTTGAAAATGATAAACTATTGATTGTGGTTGTATATGTTGATGATATCATTTTTGGGAGTAACGAAGAATCTATGAGTCAAAAATTTGCTTATGTCATGCAGCAAGAATTTGAAATGTCCTTACTTGGGGAACTAACATTCTTTCTTGGCTTACAAGTGCATCAAACTGCAGATGGTATATTCCTATCACAAGCAAAATATCTTAAGCAAATTCTGAAGAAGTATGGCATGGAAGAATGCAAACTTGTAAGTACACCAATGATAACCGGATGCAATCTTAGTTCTCATGATGATTCTCCCACGGTGAATCAACCAGAATACAGATCAATGATAGGAAGTCTACTTTATCTCACTGGGACTAGACCAGACATTATGCATGCAGTTGGGATTGTTGGACGATTCCAAGCTAATCCAAAAGAGTCTCACCTTCGGGCTGTTAAAAGAATTTTCAAATATCTACAAGGAACTCAAGACTTTGGTCTATGGTATCCAAAGAATGCTGATCTTACTCTTCATGCTTACACTGATGCAGATTGGGCTGGAAGTGTTGATGATCGGAAAATCACTAGTGGTGGTGCATTCTATATGGGACCCCGGTTAGTATCTTGGTTCAGCAAGAAGCAAAATTCTATTGCCTTATCAACAGCTGAAGCAGAGTATGTAGCTGCCGCATCTTGTTGCACTCAACTCCTATGGATGATGCAAACCTTGCAAGATTTTCAAATCAAATGTGCAACTCCTATCTCAATTATGTGTGATAATACAAGTGCCATCAGTATCTCAAAGAATCCTGTTATGCATTCGAAAACCAAGCACATTCCCATCAAATATCATTTCCTACGTGAACAAGTGCTTGAGCAAAGAGTGAAGTTGGAGTATGTTACCTCCAAAGAACAAGTTGCTGATATCTTTACTAAACCTCTGCCCAGGGAAGCGTTCGAGTATCTAAGACAGAAGCTGGGAGTGTTTTCTGCCAGTCAAAAGAACAAATATACATAATTTTTAGAAGATGACTTGGGATACGCGGGTTTTATGAAACACAGTCGCGTATGTACGCGAGTTAATGCACAGAAAACCGCGTATGCATGATTGCTGACAATTTTTGCTTGGTTCAGCTCTCTTCAGCACAGCTGCAGTGCTGTTTGGTATCTCTGATACTGTTTGGTATCTCTGGTGGTGTTCCAGTTCTCTTATTTCTGTTTCTAATGTTTTTGATGAAGATGCCTTGATGATTTGTTGGTGATGAAAGTGTTCAGGATGCACAAACTAAGGGGGAGCCTTAGTCTTTTGGAAAGGATGCTTGGATGAACAGATTCAGGGGGAGCATTGGTTTTGCTGAGTATAATGCAGTGTTGGCATTATGATGGTTCTAAAAAAAAATGTTCTCTTTCTTGAGGACTTTCTGGTGTTGGTCTTAAAAGTTATATTTGTAGTTTGATGAAAAGGTCTTGTTGAGAAAATTGTAATATTCAGTCATGTAAGGACTTGTCAATTTTGTAAACCCACTTGGTTGGGTAGCTGAGTCAAATTTTGTAAACCCACTTGGTTGGGTAGCTGAGTCAAATTTGTAAACCCACTTGGTTGGGTAGTTGAGTCTCATATGTAAATCCACTTGGATGGATAATTGGTGAAAGTATGAGTCTTTGGTGATAGGAAGTTCATAGAGTCATGTACCTCATTGACAAATATGTTTGAAGATTCAGCATGAACTCAGGGGGAGCTTGGCCACTTCAGCACATATCAGATCTACAGAACGCTTCTTCTACATGAGGAGAAAATGGGGAGAGTGTGTTGGTTTTGATCCGCCCTTTGCCCTTGATGACAAAGGGGGAGAGTGACATGGTGTTTGAATGCAGATAATGGTGTCAAAGAATTGGGAGAGTGACATGGTGTCAATGTACTTATCTGTTGTGGCAACCAAACACCATCGTGGTTGCCATCAAGTCCAAAGGGGGAGATTGTTGGAAATATGATGCAGGATGTTGTCCTTGATGGCACCCCACTGAATAAAGATGAAGACATTTGACTGTTGACATGTGTTGTCCTTGATGGCAATCCACCTGATGAAGTTATGCTTGACTTGATGGACTTAGTAAATGATGTAAATCTGATGTGATATGATGTTTGTTGACAATATGATGCTAAGTGTTGTCCTTGAAAGGCAACCCACTTGATGAAGATGATGACAACTTACTTGATGAAGTTGTGCTTGATAGAATATGTCCTTGATGAAGGAAGTCTGATGTATCTACAGTATGAACAGAAGGCAATGAAGAAAGGAATTCAGCATGTGCTAATTCTATGATGAAAAAGAGTATGTTTCTTGGTATACGCGGATTGGTCTAAGGGAAGTCGCGTATGCACGCGGAAAGAAACGTTCCAAGTCGCGTATGGGAAAAAGCGCTCAAAAAGTGCAAAACCAGGGGTAACCACCATGGTATTGACCCATTGTATTGGGTAATTATCCACCTAATTGACCCCGTCCAGGTTGTTTTGGGCTCATGGTATTGCTTTGGCCCATGGTATTGAAAAAGGGGCTCATGGTATTGAAAAGGATAAACCTATATAAGGAGAAGAAATTCATTGTGCAAATCATGAGTGTGGGTGCAAACTGTCTGAGCTTAAATGAATACTTCTCTTTGAAGTAGATCTGAATGGAAGGGTTACACTTGAAGACAAATCTGAAGGAATGATGCACCAATGATGAAGAAGGGGATCTAGATCTGAAAGGCACTTGTATCTGATAGATCTGCTTATGGAAGGCCTAGATCTGTGATGAGGCGAACATCTAGGCGAACATCTGACTGAAGTGAAAAGGGTAAATCTGAATTGAACATCTGATCTGATGAAATATGCAGCTCTGTAATCATTGAAGATCTATACGCTACTTTGCCGCGAAGGAAGCGCGTATACACGCGGATTCTATGAAGTAAAAGCGCGTATGCGCAATAAAATATACACTGAGGTATACGCTGGTTTGTATGGACGGAAGCGCGTATATACGCGACATCAGTAAAGGGAAAGCGCGTATGCAAACTAGGGCTTGCTGAAGCAAAGGGTATGAAATATCTGATCTGTTCTGCTGTGTTTCTGCTATCTGATCTGTGTTGATAAGTATCTGTTGGGTAGTGTATTTCTTACTTGAAAAATGGAAGAAGGTCAGTTGGAGAGTATGACAAGTGCTCTTAAACACCTTTTGATGTTCTATTAGTGATGGATCAGTGTAAATTGTTTAGATTAGGTGATGTGGTTGTAGCCTTTAGTCGGGGGGTTGTAGCTCCCTTCCAGGTGAGGCTGGTAAACGAGATCGGGGGGTCGTAGCTCCCTTCCATGTGAGGCTGGTAAACGAGTCAGGGGGTCGTAGCTCCCTTCCAGGAGAGGCTGGTAAACGAGCGCAGGTGGGTGCCTGCGTGCTGGTCAAGTCTGCGCCAGCACATATGTTGTAAGATGTTTTCTCTATAATAAAATATTGAAGGCTGAGCAACTGCAGCGGTGGTTTTCTCCCGACTTGGGTTTCCACCTAAAAATCCTGGTGTTCATGTGTGATGCTTTGTGTGATGGTTTATTCTGTTGTTACTGCACATGTTTACTGCTTATTGAATATCTGATGAATAAATGAAGGAATGATTTAAGTGAAGAATTAATGACATAAATAGATATCTGTGTATACGCGAGTTTCGTAAAGGGTATCCGCGTATGTACGCAATTCTGGTTTAGGAAAGTAGCGTATGCATTTTAGAAGCAAGAAAAATCAAAGTTTTGAATATGCAGTAAATACTGATTCACCCCCCCTCTCAGTATTTTTCCCAACAAATAGGTTCTACGAGATTATATATTCTACTATTATTTTTAGAGAACCAGACCTCACACACAAAAAATTACAAAAAAGACTAAAATGATTATGTGCACCTAATGCAAACCACTAATGGCATGTAAATCCTAAGATGCAAGTCCTGAGAAAGCAAAGAG
Organism: Pinus albicaulis; assembly: GCA_034641835.2. Taxonomy (NCBI): domain Eukaryota; kingdom Viridiplantae; phylum Streptophyta; class Pinopsida; order Pinales; family Pinaceae; genus Pinus; species Pinus albicaulis. The sequence goes on from CM076579.1 coordinate 1,552,985,530, forward strand.
AAATTTCTAATGACACCAAGGTTCAATCACTTTTTGGCAGTCCATTAATCTAATTCCAAATCAGAAGCTCAAAAAATGCCAAAAATCAGACTTAATATAAAAGAATGAAATCAAAAGAAGACTCCCTTCCAAATCAAGTCACAAACCAAATGATAAAGATTCCAACAAGGCTTCGAAAAGATGAAAAAAACCCATAAATGAAAACCAAAGCAATGGGAAACAAAATGTTTTTGGCTTTTGAGTTTTATGAAGAAAAGAGACCAAGAAACTATTAAATTACTGAGTTGAAACAAGTTCGAATCTCAAGCAAAAACTTCAACAAGATGCTCTAAGCCAACTGTGCTACTCTCGTAGCAGGACTTGTATGAGCAAGAGGAAGACAAGAAACTCAACAAATCAACTCAGTACAATAGCATAAAAATTGCGGCAAACTCATACTCCAAATAATCAAAGAAGACTCTTCGAAATTTGCAACAAGACCTAGTCAATGAAATCGAGAGAACCAAATGCAAAAAGAGGCAAAGATCAAAATGAAAAGCAACCCATAAAGTTAGGAAAGAGAAAATAAGAAAAATCTCTCTGTCCTTAATACTCGGAACAGCCAAGAACCTTCAGGGAAAGATCTTGGTGCTCAAGCCAGAATTGCAAGCACAATAAATGAGGATTTCACCAAATGATCCGGTCTTTAGACAATCAAGAGAGAAACAAGCATAAAACCATTTTAAACACAGTCCAGAGACTTTAAATATATCACAGGAGCAAGTCTCCACAGGTAGACAGGACCAAAAAGGCTTAAAACCAAAAATTTCAAAATTTACCCAAACATACGCATCTCTGTAGTTTTATAACTAGCGTGCATATGCGACTGTTGTAAAGGAAACTCGCGTATACGTGGGTACCTTTACACAAAATAGCGTATATACGCGATTGTACATAAAAGAAACCGCGTATGGAAAGGTAAATAAGAAAAAATAAAAAAGGGTCAAGCCTGATCAAGAGACCAGGTCTTCAGTCTGACTGGAAAAAGATTTACTAAACTGGAAAAAATGATTAAAATTGTTGGAAACCTTCAAGACAGATGAAACAATCCAAAGGGAAATCATAAAAATGTGTTCCCCAGCGAAGTCGCCATTTCTGTTTCGGGAAATAACTCCCTAAAGGTTTTTGGGTTGGAAACCTTCACTGATCAGGGGCATACCATTCAAGAAGGACTCACTTAACCTATTTTTTATGTCGAAAACTAGATTTTAATCAATTGCGGAACCTACCTGAAAATCCTACGTTTGTTGTAGATCTCGCAGGGTTCAAACCCTTAGCAACTCCTTGTGCTTCGTAACCTGGAAACCAAGAAAGAACGAACACGAAGCACTAGTTGTACAGCATATATTGTCCCTAAATGTCAGTATAATCCATATATAATGTTATAACAGCAATATTGGATGTTTAACTAAATATAGACACGTGAATATTCGGGAACAAAATAGTACTTCTTATTATAAATGGCATGTACAAGAATAGAAAGTGGAGAGATCACCTGAATCCTTCCATGGCCTTTGAGTAGACTGTCCTCTGGATCCATCCAGCCCTCACCTCGCTAGGAATTTTCCAAGATGTGTGCACACTAGATGTCATATGGGAGGATGATCATCTTCAAGGAAACAAGGGTTTGCTGAATATACTTGGCAAGTGCAGGAGGCACAGGAACATTAGACTTGAAATAGGGATCCAACAGAGTATAATATCTATAATTTTTATCTCTCCCTTAGGCTATACACATGAGGGGCTTTTATACTCCCCCAAAGTAGTTTCAGCAGTTGGAAACAGTTGGGCCACGGGCTGGGATGGTTGAATTATGGGAATAACCATCACCCTGCCATAAAAATAAGGAATTTGTATATTTTTTTAATGATTTAAATGGCATACACTGAAAAGTATGAACAGACTCGCGTATATACGCGAAAAATTCTAGGCATAACTGCGTATGGGGATTTTAACACTATTTTTTATGAATTTGTTCAAGTCTGGAAGGAAAGGGTGCCTAGGACCAAAGAGACAATCATTATTCACATGAGGGTGAAAAAAGATGCTATAACAAAGTGCTGCAATCTAGAAAACCTCTTTTTCAGCCACCGGATGTAGCCTGAAAAATGCATGTAACTCTTTCCTCCAAGCCTTAATAGTGATTGAAGAAGATCCATCAAATGTAGGCAAATAGAATCTATTGTGCCTCTTTCTTCTATTGCTGCTATAGGATCCTTTTTCTTCTTTGATTTGGAGGAATTTTTGTAGAGTTAGACTCTCCTTGAATGCTCTAGACTATGCTTTGTACTCTTCAAGATACAAACTGAGAGTCTCATGAGTCTCAGGTTCTTTTCTTTCTTCATTTATATACCATTCACCTTCTTCAGAGCAAGTGGGCATAGTAGATCTATAAGGAGATCTATGATTCTCCGGTCTTCTTTGTTGTTGATAAGAAGTACTAGGACCTTCTCCATCTTGAAACCTTCTTAAGGTTTCTCTTTTCCCTTCTTCCTTCATTTCATTGATCTCCATAGAGATATCCTTCATATTTATCAAGAAAGATGCAACAAAATTTAATCCCTCCATTATAGTAGATCTCTACTATCTGCTTCTTCTTTTGATGCAAAAGATGAAGTGTCCACAAGATGAGCCAAAGATCATGCTCTGATACGACTGTAATATCCCAAAAGGGAGAATGAAGTAATACTAAAATAAAATAGATGAACTGCAACTAAGTAAACAATAAATCTAAAGACAACATCAGAATGTATAGAGAAGCCGAGCCATTTTATTATGTGGAGAAGATTTAGTTACACAATGTACAAAAGATGAGGGAATCTAGCTAAATAAATGGCCTAGAATCACCCTGAAAGCATGTCACAAATAGCATTGGGTAACTGGAGAGCTGCAGGAAGAAATATTGTGTTTTCCCCTTTGTTGAAGATGTACATATAGCTGCTGCAAAGGGAAATTCATATCTATAGAGCTCAAGAGCTCAAATGATGCCAAGATTCAAGATCTAGCCAATGTGATGGGAGCCCAAGATAACCCAGAAAGGATTTTATAGATCTATGAGTTTGGAAAATCACCCTCCTAGGGTTTGACTCTTTGATTATTGGGTTATGCAGATCTGAAGCTAGATCTGATCCAAAGATGGTTGCAATATGTTATACAAACATATTTGAGCTTTGAGGGTTGATCCCTCCTTTGTATCTCCAAGCTAGAAGCTTGAGATCTTGTCTCTTCTTCCTCCTCCTCAAAATGCAGCAACTAGGGATGCAACTACGTTGTACAAGAGGGAGAGACTCAAAACCTACTGAAATGTGCTGCAATAAACTCCAGGTTGATGGAAATGGTAATTGCAAGGTGAGGGGATGATCCCTCACATTATTACTAGCTGAAATTCTAGCAACTTCCTTCCTCCTCTAGATTTGCAATGATGGACTACGCAAACCTTGATGGGACTACTGCTGATAGGAGGTCAAAATTTTTTGGCCTGATGCTAGATCTGAAATGATTGAAGCCCAAGGTGATAGGAATAATCCTTCACCGGTTCTCTAGCTGAAACACTGAAGACACCCTCCACCTCCAAAAATATTCTTCATAAATCGCATAATTCCTGAAGGTATGTGTTCTGCAGAGAATGGAAATGGTGTGGCACCAATGCATGATGATGAATGGCAGCTCAAAATAACCTTCCCAAGGTAGACACTCAAGTCCTTTATGAGTAAGGGTGGAATTCCCGCTCGAGAACACCCTGTGATAAACAACACTGCAAACTTAGCTAAACAACATAAGAATGCATGGAGATGTCACCTGACAAATCCAGATCTAAACAGATCCTCAAATCATAAACTCAAGCATGCCTCCAATGTTGCCTTCATCTCCTTTATATAAAAAGTGAGCCTTCCCAAGCCTTGGCCCACCACTACATTGCGTTGTTCATGTGGACATAATCCTCCATGGTTGACTGCGCTCTCTCCAAGTCCTCCATCATGTCTACATGCAATGTGCACCCTCTCCATCATGTGTAGATTAAATGCACTACTTCCTCCATCACTTCATCATGAATGCTCTATGATCTTACCTTAGATTCCTTCCATGATCTTAGTTGATTCTTCAACCTCCATGATCTATCTCATTAATGAGACATGATCTCCACTCCATTCACATTAGTAGCTACTCCACTACTCCATTATGTATATCTAAGTTAAATTAATCCACATTCACACATAAAAAGTGGATCTTTATTCATCTTGAGGATTAAGGGTCCCTCCACCCTTTTATTTACTTAATTAATTAAGTTTATTAAGAACTCTAATATTCCAAATATCATGTGAAAATTTGGGAATATTACACATCCATTTCCGGTATCATCTAGATTTAGACATCCATATTTACACGTGGGAGAGAGAGAAGCATCTTCTATGTTGAACGAACCAATCAGATCATGAGGAATGTGTGTGATGAGATGATAGTGAAATGACCTCCAAGTCTCTCCAATTTATATCCATATGTGAGGGTGTGTGACACATCTGTTGGGCTCTCAAGCCTAAATTACAAGTTTGGCTAACCTTGCACATAAGTGGAATAAATTCAAAATAAATGTTCTTCTCATCTGATCAAGATGATCTTTAGATCAATCTTGCACCTCTCCGAAAGAGGAATCCAATAAAAATATTGGCATCATCATATGAGTAGTACAACATGGATCTTGGAGCTAGTTTCCCAAAATTAACAAGAACCCAAGGTGAAGCAACATCTAGATGTGCTCTTACGATCCACCACACTGCCAGCCCAATCGGCATCATTATATCCATGGAGTCTCAAAATCCCGACAGTGTATCTCAGCCCATGGTTGATTGTGCCCCGAAGATATCTCAACAGATTCTTGGCACCAATCTAGTGAATGTGATGAGGTACAACCATATGTTGACTCAAAGTGTTCACTGCAAAACATACCTCTAGACATGAGTTCACTAAGAACATCAGGCCCCCTACGAGTTGTCGATACTCGGTAGGATTTGCTAGCACGGGCCCAACAGCGTTTCCAATAACCTTCTTAAAGTTGTGTTCCGTCGGTGTCGACACAGACTTACAATCCACCATACAAAATCTCTCCTGTTAGACTCCTGTATTTCACAGTATCTCCATGTGACTGATTATTTCTTAGATTTGTCATTACTGAAAATAATATCCCGTGGCTATCATTTATTTTAAGGAAAAATGGGAAATCCTGACTGTCAAGAGATTCAAAAGAATATATGTGCCTTTTAGTTCAGTAGAAGGGGAAAATGTTGCTAATAAGGTGTGATGGTGATCAAACTTCATTTCTGCCCTTATTCCATTTCATTCACCAACTAGTGCCCCACCACCTAGACCTGCTACTTATGTTGTATACTGCCTCATTATCTAGAATCTTATTGAAACTCACAACCATGTGTTGGAAATATTGTCATTGATGGCAAAGGAACACAAAGCAGTAGCACCAGAACTATCATTAAGGAAAAGGAGCAGACCAGGAAATAATACAGTAAGAAAAGAATAAAAGGAAACAAAGGCAGCATAGAAGCAGTTAAGGCAGAAAAAACAACAAAGGCAAAGTCATGAACGTGCTGGGCAGAGTCTTGAACGTGATTGGGTCAACTCATGCACGTTTGGGTTGAGTCGTGAATGCTAAGCGGGTCAAGTCATGAACGCGGGGCAAGTCGTGAACGTGGGAAAAGTAGTGAACGAGTCAAGTATTCTATGAACAACTAAGAAAAAAATGAGCACAACTAAAGAAACAAAGTCGGCAAACCAGCACAAAGGAGTAGCGAGGACCATTGGATCTAAGCATTGATCAATGACGGAGATTAAATCTCATATCACATATCGACGAGTTTTACATTTATATGTTAAGAAATCACAAGTTAAACTGTTTAAGTTACAATGCGATAAGTCACAGAAAATGCGAAATGCGTAGTGCGGGTGATGATGTGGCAGTGACATGGTGGTGACACGACAAGCTCACATGGAAGATGATGTGGCCCAGACCCCACGTACCACAATTAGTTTATGATGACGTGGAAATGACGTGCCAGTGACGTGGCAATGATGTGGCAGTGACATGGCAAGGTGACGTGGCACGATGACGTGGACCTGGCCCGCATACCACACATCGCAGATCGCATAGGACAAGGTTATTGTTTAACATTAAAAGTTGCAAAGTGCGATAAAGAGGCCCAGATTCTATGTAGTTTCAAAGGAAAAATCCAAAGGATTTCAAATCCGTATGCAGAGCCTTTTCTGTGTTAAATCGCATCGGAGGAGGAAAAGGAGATTACAACATAAAAACTATGGAACATGAAGTGTAGTGTGCTATGACGGTGGGACCTGGACCGCATACCGCACATTGCAAGATTTAAAATTTAAATGAAAAGGGTTTGAGTCATAATTTCCGAAGTGCGATATGCGATGCGGTGGGGCCCGATCGCAATCACAAATTGCAAAGTTTACAAGATAGGCGTGGGGGATAAATGTTAAAATCGCCGAAATGTGATATGCGATATGGGTAGGACCCTGTAATATTCCCAAATTTTCACATCATATTTGGAATAGTAGACTCCTTGATTTTGTTAATAAATTAAGTAAGCGTGGAAGGACCCACAAACCTCAAATATGAATAAAATCCACTTTTAATGTGTGTATGTGGATATTTTAGATCTATATCTAGAATCATGGAGTAGTGGAGCAGCTCCATTGATGGAGATCATGTCTCATTTATGAGAGAGATTATGGAGGATGAAAAATTCAAATAAGATCATGGATCTTAAATGTGAAATCATGAGGATCTTTGATAAGGTCAACTGAGATCATAGTGCATTCAAGAATATCATGAAGCACTTATGATAAGATAGTGGAGAAGTGATGCATTTAATGCACACATGATGGAGGGGGTAATCACCCCATGTGAACATGATGGAGGACATGGATCAATAGCGCAGTCAACCTTGGATACTTTTGTCCATATTGCAACGTAGTATTGGAGTGGGCCTGGGCTATCGAAGGCTCATGCATATAATGAAGGTGAAGGCACAATGGAAGGCATGATTTGGATTATTCATTTCTTGATCTGTTTAGATCTAGATTTGTCTTAGGACATTTATATGCAAACTTGGGCTGTTTAGCAGAGTTTGCAGTGTTGTTTAGCACAGGGTGTTCCCGAGCAGGAATCCCACCTCTTTCTTTGAGTAGCTTTGGAAAGAGGATTTTTCTTCATTCCTTATTAGGCATTGGTGCCATCTTTAGGAGGTTGTTTCTAGCATTCAGCTAGGAAGCCAGTGGAGGATTCATTCTACCACCTTGTTCCTCAGATCCAGCCTTTCAAGAGCAGTAGATCTACATTCGTCATTCAGGCCATTGGGTTTTACCTCCATGCAGCAGCAGTCCCTTCAAGGATTGCACAGTTCAGTCATGTAGATTTATTGGAGGAAGGAAGTTTCCAGTATTTTAGCTAGAAACCCTATGAGGGATAACCTGCTCACATTGGATCTATTATTTCCATCACTGAGGAACTGATTTGACATATCTAGTAGTAGGCTAATGAGCATCCCTCTCTGACAATGAAATTTTCTGAAGCTGTTGTTTATCCAGTAGCTATTTTCAGTGGAGGATATTGGAGGAGCTAGATATTGAGCTTTTAGCCCAAGGATATAGTGAAGGTATCAACCCTTCTTGCATAGATCTGATTTTACATCATTGTAACCATCATATCATTAGATATAGCTTCAGATCTACATTCCCAACAACATATATGTGAAGCCCTAAGAGGGTGGTTTTCTTAGACTTACAAATCTGAGAAATCCCTTTTGGGTTATCTTGGGAATCCATAATAGAGCCCAGATCTACAATTTCAGCATCATCGAAGCTCCCATTCTATCTAGATATGACTTTCTATCTTTCAGGCAGTTGCAGTCCCTACAGTTCAAGCAGGGACAATGCAGTTTACCTTCCAGCAGAGCAGCAATTATGCAGTCCCTCTTGAGACATCATTGCAGGGTCATTATAGGCCACCCTTGTGGCTTGAGTGTCTCATATTTTGAGCACTGTTGTACTTTCTTTTTCACCTCCAAAATAATAAAATGGCTCAACTATTTCTGTGAATTATGATGTGTATATAGATTTATTGTTTACTTTGCTATAGTTCTCATATTGTGTTTCAGTATTACAACATTCTCCCTTTTGGGATATTACAATGGTATCAGAGCATGATCTTTGGCTCAGCTTGTGGACACTTCATCTTTTACATCAAAAGAAGAAACAGATAAATGAGATCTATCATGGAGGATGATAATTCTGCCACTCCTTTCTTTAGTTCCATGAAATATCTCTCCAAGGAGGTCAATCCAATGAAGAAGGAAGGACAGAAAGAAGATCCAAGAAGAAGATGTGATGAGGAAGGTCCAAGAACTTCCTATCAGTGAAGAAGAAAACCAGAGAATCTTAGATCTCCTCATAGATCCACTATGCTCACTTTCTTTGGAGAAGGTGAAAGGTGTAGAAATGAAGAAAGGAATGAACCTGAGACTCATGAGACTCTAATTCTATATATTGTAGAGTACAGAGCACAGTCTATAATATTCAAGGAGAATCTAACTCTCCAACAAGTCTTCAAAATCAAAGAAGAAAGAGGATCCTATAGCAGTAATAGAAGAAAGAGGCATAATAGATTCTATTTGCCTACATTTGATGGATCTTCCTCAAGCACTGTTAAGGCTTGGAGGAGAGATTTAAATGCATTTTTCAAGCTACATCATGTAGCTGAAGGAGAGGTTGTTCAAATTGCAGCACTTCATCTTTTAGATGAAGCCAATGATTGGTGGTTTGGTCACATGGAGCATGTAAAGGTGACTAAATATTCAGATTTCTTTCACAAGTTGAGGAAGGAATTTGATGTGAGAAAACCAGATATTTGTCACAAAGTGACATTCCCTAAGGAAGCTGACAACGGGGAAGCCCAACAGCCCCAGTTTACCTTGGTCCCAACCTCAATCTGTGTGTAAATGCATCCAATTTTTCTTGCCCCAATCAACTTCACATCTCGGCCAACTCACACTGTTCTATTTTCTTGGTCTGGCAATTAGATAATTAATCTAAGGCTTTTAATATCTCAATCTGAGATTGAGATATCAATCCAATTTCCTCCTTTAGTAATGACCTCCCCAAGACATACAAAAATGATCTCTTAATAACAACCCCACAAAGAACCGGTCTCGTATCAAAAACCCTCAGCACACTTCATAGACATTCATATGTCAACCCCCAGGTTTATTCGTTCGCGAGATCAACACTTCTAAGGTCCAAGCCCTTACTACATCCCTCGGCAGACGCATATATTAAATCACATCACACATTTCATGTTTTTTCCCCTTCGCATATTCAACATCTTCTATTAACCCCACAAAACTTAGTTTAAAAGGTCCCAATTGATATAATTTAGAACTGGGGCCCAGCGCTGACGAGCCTTCCACATCCGACGACGGAGATCACGTCGCCTTGCTCCATACAATCCGACGGATATCGCTAGGCGTAGATGCACGAATGATAACGCGCGATGGCGCGCAATGAAAGTGGTTTCTCCAGAGCCCTTGAAGCCACGTGTTGGTCAATCTATGGAATCGCTCCCAATTCCTCCAATACCGCTCATCGTGTAAAGGTGGTGCGATCAAACCTGCCAGTTAGCTCTAAACCGTGTTCACTGTTCCTCCTTCGTGGTTCCGCTCCTCTAGTCTAGGTTCCATCGTGCTTTCTTTTATTATGTTCCACCTCTTTCCTTCTAGGTTCCGTTCATAATTCCGAAGTGTTAGTCCGTGTTCCACCGAGAGTTAAACGCCAGATACTCTGTTTTAGTTCTTCCGCGTTGTAACTGATACGCCCTCGCTCCTCGTTCCTTTCTCCATGAACGCCAGTCAGTTCCTTACTAATAGCGTAGAACCTTCCATGTGGGGCTTAAAACCATATCTTTGTTCATGACATATATTCAACGAATATATAACTCCACTGTCTACCAGTTTGGGATACACTGTCGACCGTATTAACATCGGTTCCCCTAACTATATACAGAGCACCATTAATCCCATCACATGGTTTCTTAATTATTTCAATTATCCTCCATCAGGATGCATACATATGTTCACACAGAACTTATTCAAGCAAAGCGGATATACATTCACACATGATTTAACTCGACAAATTCACATACAAAACTAAATCGCAATGCACATGACATACTGAACAAATTCTTTCTCATTAAATGAATTCTCTTATAGACTTCTCATCTCGGCCAGGTCTTCAACTCTACGACCTTCTTCCTCACTATCCCGATCTATGCAGCTCTATGCAGCTCTCTGCAGGTACAGGCAGGTATATGTGCAGGTCCCTCGACTCTGTCACAGAGGTTTATTTTTATACATATTGGAAATCAATCGATTCACTTCCTTGATGACTCTTGGACTCCTAAAGCTAGCCTAACTTCTGAAACTGACTATCTCTTCAAGTGCCCATCAATCATTCGAGAAGTTACAATATTTTCCCTTCTAATTAACTAAAATAACTCAACTATGAATATTTACATGGGGAAACAAAATATGGGACCCCCCCTTAGGTTTATTTATGTACAAAAAGTGTCTTGGGCCTAATGCCCCTGCATCAGAAGCAAAGGAGGATGTCAATCTTGTCACTCTGGACAAGAAGTCACTACATTCACCACCAGCTACAAAATTACTTACATCCGGAGAAGAGACACTTGCAACCTTGCAAGATAGTCTTGAGATCTTGAAATATGGAGTCCCATGCATGATTCGGGAGATGCATGAGGGAGAGGAGGAAGATTCCCAGCGCTGGTACACTTGGAGAAGAGAAACTATCAATCTTACTAGTAGTTGGAGACACTATTGTCCCAGTTGGGGGAACTCTTTTTTTCTGGCAAGAGGTTTCCACACATAAGTTGATCCAAGGTATGCATGAACATTCATCACATATTGTTTCAACATATCTTATTGAAACCTATAAGGACATGCCATCAGGGCCAATGCATAATCAAGGGTTAGAAAATAATGCTGATTTGAAGCAACAACATATCACAGTGCACAAGACCCTTGATCTAATCAAGGAGGAGATTAAGAACTATCCCAGTTCATCATTGTTGAGCTACATTCAACCCTTTGAGTTGAAGTGTAGAGTTTCAGAAAATGGGATGAGCATGATCCTATGTACAATAACTAGTTATGAGATTAGTATTATGCCTTGCTTTGAGGCAGCACATGTATTACCATGTAGATCTACAATGCTGTCACTTAGTAGCTGTGAAAATGAAGAGGCCCCATCATTCTTGGAACATTATGAAGGTAGCTTCACTCATGAAGCAATGGAGGTAAAGATGGTAGATGGTAGACATCTTGAGATGAGGAATCCTTTCTCCTTTCTAGATGACACTTTCTCAACGAGCATCTCATTGCTCAAAGAGGAACTCATACCTATAGCAGATCCAAAAATTCTTTGGTTTTGGAGGGCCTTTGGTGAAAAGAGAATCTCATTGAGAGATCTCATTGGAGGTGCACTTCAACATCTCATGAAGTGTAAATTTATTCAATAGTTTTGGAAGGATAGTATTCTACAAAGGGAGGATACCATGATTATGCATCACATAATCCATCATCCACATTGGGATGAGTGGGTGAGGATGATAAGAAAGGGGTTGCATGACCACTTGAAAATTTATGACGTAGGCTAGAAAGCTTGGTTACATTGGTTTCCCTTGGGAGATTTTTGTCACTGCCCAAAGGCTCCTATTTCCTTGATCCATGCCTTGAAAAACACTTATGAAATGAAAAAAGAGGCATGGCTGCATTGGCTGCTCTTGGGTGAGTATGGCTACCACCCAATAGCTCATATTTTTCTGATTCATTCCTTATGTATCAATGATAAAATGCAGCAAAAGAAGGCATGTTCATTTTGGTTTCCCTTGAGAGAGTTTGGCCACCACAGGACATCTCCTATGTCTCAGGTGTTTTGTATTGGGTAAAGCTTGGCATGATGCTCTCATTTTGTGCATTGATGGTGTTTATTTGTATTGGGCTAATGTGACATTCCACATGTCAATCAGTATGTTTTTTCTCCATGATGCACATGAGGAAGAGAGAAAGCAGCAAGATCTCTTGTTGCTTTGGTTGCTTTGGGGGGAATCTGGCTTTTCCATATTACATAGAGGAGATGGAGGATGGCAGCAAAGGGCCTTACTCCAGTGGTTACTATTAGGAGAATATGGTTTGAAATCTTTGTCTACCCACATAAATCCTTTCCTTTCTCTTCTTAATAATGCTTGAATGATGCTTGGATCCAACAAGGTCAACAGGGCTAAGGATGAGAGCATATTAATGCTCAATCAAATTCATAAAGCATGGGATGAGAAGAACCACTTTATTTTATGTATCTCATGTATTAATGATGATGTTGGACATCATATGGTTGTCACTTGGAACTTCATGGTGAAAGGAGGACATATAACCATACAGTTAGAGGTCATTTTATGTACTTTTGAAAGACAACTATGGAACCAAACATGCATAACACATTGCAGCAAATGGAGGATTCCTTCCTTATGTGGATGCCATTTGGAGGGGAATAGATGGCTTTGCATCTACTTTTGGAGTTGCTTGAGGACAAGCAACATTTTTCCAGGGGGGTGTTACATAGTAATTTGTCACTGTCCCTGCAATCCCCATCCCGCACATTAGAGGGCTCATTTCGTGACCTGTGAGTAGTAACATGGCTTGAAATCACTTTCATGACATCCCTCTGAACAAGAGCTTTCATTGCCATGAAGACATCTCCTTGTGAAAAAACCTAAAAATGGCCCTTTTTGCATTGGCGCGGGCATACAGTTCAGTACCCGCGCCAATGGGGAAAATTCTTCAAAGAGGTCGCGCCAATTGGCGCTCTATCCCAGAGTCGCACTCGCGCCAGCCAATTTAAGGAGTGTTTTTTAAAAATAAATGGCGGAAGTTTCATCCTAACCAATTCATGAACTGGTATCTATCTTGAGTTGGGAGGTTTGGCTCCGGATTTCCATGTAGAGGAAGTGGTTTTCCACCTCTCATTGAAGCTTCCTTGAGGATAGGGCCAATCCCATGATTATAGGGATCCCAAATCCCCTTCCTCCATCTATAAAAGCTTGCCCATCTCCATTGCAAGCTAGTATTCAAGTTCCCAAATTCCCCAAGAGCCTTATGCTGCAAGAGCCTACATAATTCCCTTAAGGCCAAATCTAAGCAGGGAGACTATTGTCAAGATCCGAAGAGAGAGGTTTGTCCCATCCCCGACAGGATTTTTCGAGACGTGTTCCACTGGCGACCCTCCGAAGGAGAATTCAGCGTCAGGACTATGGTTGTATTCTTCCTTTGATTGATTAATAATGAATGACTATTGGTTATGGTTCCACTCTTGTTGTTGTTTATGATGATGAGTTATGTCCTTTCTGACTGACATATACTTGCATCTACTGGATTTTACGCTTGCGTTTGTTTTGTTTCTCGTGTGTGCAGGTGTCTGATCATGGAGATCATGAGGATTGTGATCTGCCAGAGCTAAGGAACGGGAGCGCTACTTTCTCTACAAGCGACAACGTTAGATTCTAGGTAAGCCTTCATCGCTAGTTGGTTTATTTGCAATTAGGAACCTGCACTATAGCGTGAACGATTGTTGCTAGACCCGGTCTGGGCTAGTAGGGATCGCCTCTGTCCGCAGAGGGGATTTACCTCCACAACAAATTGGCGACTCCGCTGGGGATTGTTAGCTTGTTGTTGTTCGTTTTATAAGCTATAGACGGAGTCTGAAGTTGGCCAGATAGCCTTCGAAACGCTTTTTCTCTACAATTGCGAAGTAGATCAAAGCTGCTTCAGTCAATATCCGGTTTAGTTTGTAAACTGAACACTTGGAGCATTGTCTTGTATTTTCGGTCGATTCTTGATCCTCCTTGCTTGTTCAGCTTTTTTGGGCCGGTCCTTTCTGTGAATTTGGGTTTTTGATAGCTTGGTCATCACCGGTTTGCTTATTGGTTTGCTCTCTTTTATTTTGACTGGGAAACTCGACTGGCGCGCTTTTTAGCTTGACAATCGCGCCCATTGGCGCAGGTTTCTTGTGTATTACTCGCGCCAATTCGTCTCTGGCGCTAGTTTCAGCCTCACAGTCGCGCCAATCCTGTGAGGTACTAGGGTTTTCTCAGTTCTGAGCTTCCTGAGCCTGATCTGTGTGTTTGGTCTTGATTTTTCCACTGCTTGGGTGTTTTGGAGCCTTGATTGACTGACTGTTACCTGCATCCTTTGGTTGTTTGCCCATTTTCATCGATTTTGCATTCTAGCCCTAGGTCATCTAGGTGCTATTGTGTGTCGAGCCTCCCTTGGGAGTTTTTCGGTTTCTATCGGTTCAGTCAACCTTGTGATTGCTTCTTTGCATTCGTTTGGTGGTTTTTTATTGTCTCATTGTGTTGTTTGAGTGATTGTTTCCTTCTTCATTCGAATTCCGCCTTGTCTCGTTTTGGGCCTAGATTACACGGCTCATTTGGAGTCTTTGGGATTCTTTTCGTTTTGAGGGACTTTTGTTGATTTGAGGTCTGATTGTACATTTGCATTGAGTGAAATTTGCTTGTTTTTTCTCTCTTGCCATCATTTCTCAAATTTCTCTTGCATTAGTTTTCATTTTTTAGCGCACTTTGCTCTGAAATATTGAAAATATAAAAAATCTCTTTTTCTCTTCATTAGTTAATGTGAATTAGATCTTTTCGGTGTTATTAGTGATTGGTAACTTTGAAAGAAAAGCTTTTTAGTTTTCATTAGCTGCATTAGAGACATCATTGGTTGTTTTCTGTTCATTTCGTTATTGTGTGAAAAGCTCTCAACTCTCTCATAAATAGCTTTCATCATATGAAATGATATATTGTGGCATATAGAGTGCATTTAGGAGATTTTGAGACATTACATTCGCTAGGGCCTAAAAACTGAAATGTAATTGAAGATAAACTTTAAAATTTACTCAATTTACACTAAGGCAGCATTGAAATCTAACGAAACACATTTAGAGGTCTAGGCTAGAGACGTGTTCCGGCGTCTTAAAACCTAGTAGCGGTCGTTCGCCTCTTGGATTTAGACAGCGCTAGTATGGACTTGTGCTCCCTGTACCGTCGCGTATATAAAGGGAGACCCCACTAGATTTCTGTCCTTTATCCACAGTAAGCCGAGTCTGCCGCCCTATACCCGTGATACACAGGAAACAGCATTCAGGGAGATTGTCTGCATGTACGTTAAGTCCTTGGTTGATTTCTCTTTCATTTTGAAACCAAGGTGTATATTGCAGTTCACGGTTATTTGGTACACCCTTTGCCTAGTATTCCTGAGTAGTCATTTGATCTTTTCTAACTCTTTAAATTTGAAAGGATCACCAAGCGCTTGTCCTTTCACGCTTGCTTCAAAACTAAAAGAGATAGAGTCACCTTTCAGCCGTTTCTTGACTCTTAAAACATGAAACGGTAAAGTTTCTAAAGTTTCAATGTGGTAAAACAAAACACCCGCGATCACACGCCCTATTAGATTTTTCTTGTTGGCCATTTGATTGTGTGTCTTGACTCTTTTTCAGCCCGTGTGTGTGTTTGGTATTTTTCTCTTGTCGTTGCTACCACAGTGGCGGAACCTTTTGTTTCGTCTACTGGTAGTCCATATACGAACGATTCATCAGAGGCTTCCCAACCCTCTGTTGAACCTCAGCAACCCATTATTTCCGAGTTTCCTGACGGGGGACCGGTTCTTGCTGAGCAACCCTTTGGGGGACCAGTTGAGTTCAATTGGCCCTTTTCCGACCCTTGGTCTGAATTAAGATTAGGGGTAGATTTCCTTTCTCTTACATCGGGTTCGCCTTTTATAGCTGCTGTTTTTCCTCCTAGTCCTCACTGTCTATTACAAGATCTAGCGGCAGGCTCAAACATGAGTGAATCCAGCGAGGAAATCCCCACGTCCGGTGAAGATTACCAGTTATTTACTCAGAGATTATTTCCAGGAGACAACCTTGAACCAGCTGTTATGTCATCACCCGGTCCCTCATTACCAGCCGGGTATAGATCCTTGGGTCAGATCATTGCCGCCGCTGCCTCTATGGGGGTATCAGCTCCTTCTACGAGGCTGGTTGTTCCTTCGTTGGGGATGTCTCCACGGACGCCCGTTACATCATCCCCTCAGGTTACTTTTGTACCCTCCATGCCCACTGTTTGTGTGGCCGCATCTGCACCCGCTGTCATGACACACTTTGCGAGGGCTGTGCCGCCTCCTGAAGACGTCTACATAGTGACTGCTATGCTGGAGAACATTTCTCCGGAGGAGTATCGGTTGTCCCTACAACAGCCGAACCCCGAGGTTGGAAAAACCTCTCAAGACCCCAAGCGCCTGTATTTTTCGCATTATGCATAGGATGGTACGCCCGTGTACGCTTTTCCATATCAGTATGATGAGCACAGGGACATTTTACGTTTACCCGCTCCTGAGGCTCACCTTCATGCTCAAGGTTTACCCTATAACCAGGCTGGACATCCTTATAACCCGCAAGGGCAACCTTTTCAAGGCCAACCTTCGGGCCAGCCTGGCTATCCTTATGACCTGAAGGGGCAGCCTTTACAAGGCTATCCCGCGGGCCAGCAAGGGCCATCGTAAAGGAAAGTATTACAACCCTTCTGGTCAACCTGTGCAGCCTCAGCCGGGTTACCAACCGGGGCCGGTATATGGTCCTGGGGGGCAAGTCCAACATTCCCAACCCATGCAACCTCAGTATCCTGTTAATCCCAACGTTGCTCACCAGCCTGGACCATCTTATGGTCCTGCTGCAGGTCAAACCGGTTACCAGCCACCACCTGGCTCCATTCCTCCACCGGGACAACCAGTCTATCCGGCACAACCTGGTGTTCCACCTCCAGGCCAACTGGTCTATCCGGCACAACCTAGTGTTCCACCTCCAGGCCAACCGATTCATCCGGTACAACCTGGTGCTTCTCAACAGCCAGGTCAACCTGCGTAACCGGCACAACTTGTTCACCTGGGTCAACCTGTTAACCCAGGGCAGCCCGCCCAGCCAGGTCAGCCTGCTCAACTAGGCCAGCCTGCACATCCTATCAACCCTGCACAATAGCCGACTTATTCGACACCGCAACCAAATCCATCGTTGCACCCAAATTATCAGGCTCAGTAGGGTCCCACCTATCAGTAGCCCATTCGACATCAAGGCGGCTACTATTCTCATGGGAAATACCGACCGAATTATAGCCAGCCCCAAGGTTCTAACTATCGCCCTCAACAACCTGGCTATACCTATACTCAGCAGCCAAATCCAAATGCTGCTTACACAGGGCCGACTCATAATCAGGGTCCATACTTTGGTTATCAACCCCCGTACGCTGGTTACCAGCAACCGAATCAGGCTGGTTATACCACCTATACCCCCTACGGTCAGAATCTTGCCGGACAGAACCCATGGGGGCAAGGATATTCCCAACCAGCGTGGAGTACAGGTACTGGTCCTTATCCAGGGCCAGGTATGCCGTCCAATCCGCCATTGCTGTTTCTGGCTACCTTGGAGTTACCGAATGTTTCGAAATTAACCAATGATCCGATTTTGCATAATCCTTATTGGCCTCTGGTTCCTACCAAGGTGCCCGGTGATTGCCCCAAGTTTGAGGGTAAAGCTGGGGAGGACCCCCAAGCTCATGTGATGACTTACCATCTTTGGTGTTCGTCCAACTCTTGGGTGGATGATTCAGTTCGTCTACGCCTCTTCCAATGCACTTTGACTGGCGCTGTAGCTAAGTGGTATATTGAATTACCCCGTGGCATCTTTCAAGATTTCAATACGTTAGCCATGGCTTTTCTGACTCACTTTCAGTTACCGGTTCACTACGAAGTTGGGACGCACCTCCTGACTTCTTTGAAGCAAGACAAAGCCACCCACATTTCTGATCACATTCATGAGTGGCGACGTCATCGTAGACTGATCAAGTTCCATATACCTGATCAGATACTAACTCATTGGTTCACCACCTCCTTCGTTAACAAAATCGCCCAAGATATTGCTATGGGAATGTGTGTGACTGAAGAACAAGCCATAGCGTGTGCTCAATATCTGGATCTGGTATATTCACAATCTGGCACGCTGTATGATATTTTTCCTGATGCTCCACGGTTTGGAACCTCTAAAGCCCCACCTACCCCAGCGGTGGATGGTGTTATTGGTTCCATTTCTCAGAATTCGAAGAAATCTTCGAATGGGAAGCAGAATTCCAACTCATCCAATAATTCTGCTCCTCCCGCCCATCCCGATTCTGGAAAAACTGCGAAGGTTAATGCCGTTCAGGCCAATCCTACGGAGAAAGCCTCCAAAGGGAAAAACAAGGGCAAAGGAAAATCTAAATCCGTTTCCCCAAAGCCAGATTCCAAACCTCGTACCGAGGACGGTTCCCAACGCAAACTGAAGTACCCCTACCTCATTTGTGAAGGAGATCACTATACAAAATATTGTCCACGACGATATGAAGTTAGTCAACTTCTAAAAGGCTCCAAAGGGACTTCGGCAGTTCTTAAAGAACCGTTCCCGTCTCAGCAGACCCAGATGGTTGAACAGCCTTCACCATCTGCACCATTTGGGTCCCAGGTCTTTATGATGAATGGTGCTGCACCTATCTCTATTGCTACACATTCGAAGGATTACAACGAATCGCGTCAGGCACCGGGGAAGGAAGTTGCAGATGGTCCACCTCCCCCACCTGTCTCCAGTTTGTTGGAAATTGAGAAGCCCACTTCTGAACCTGTTGTGAGGCCACCTTCTAAAGGTGTTTTACGAAAGTCTTCCTACAATCCAAATGCCCGTGCCGCTCAACACTACAGTATTGTTGAGGATCTGGCACAGGCACCTTCTGCCATGTCTGCATTGGAAGTTCTTCAAAGTTGTCCTTCGCAACAGAAAGCTCTATTATCTGCAATCGGTGGAATCGATCCCGCCCATTCTAGTCTTCTCACCTTTGACTTAGAAAATTTCACCCCTCGACTTCCACATCAGATCGCTCTTGTTATTCAAGTCGGGATCAATGGTCTTAAAATCCATAGGGCCGTTGTGGATGAAGGTGCTTCTACCTGTGTCATGTCGTCTGCTTTCTGGAAGGTCATTGGCTCTCCGGCCCTTTCATCATCTCCCAATGCCCTAGAGGCATTCGATGGTCGGGAATCCAAACCCCTGGGTGTTCTTGAGAGTTTAGCGATTACTTTACAGGGGAAGGCAGTTAACGTAGAAGTAGAAGTGGTTGACGCCAAGCTTAACTACAATATACTTCTCGGCCGCAGCTGGACTCATGCCATGCTATGCGTGCCATCCACCCTCTTTCGACTTCTTAAGTTCCCTCACGAGGGAAAAATTGTTACGGTGGATCAGTTGTCCTTCTTCACCTCCACCTCTGAGAACAACGTTCCATACGTGGATCAGATCCCAAATCCCCCTGACAGTGTAGGGCCCGGTCTCTTCAAAGACCCCGTCCTCATGGGTATTTTCCCACACCACCACCGCACACTGCTCAAGTTAACATGATCTCTAGGTCTGACGACCCATGGCTCATCCCTACGCCTGAGCAGGTGACTGAGTTTGGAGAATCGATGCCCTTAACTCCAGTAGAGATTAGCTACTGTGAAATCGTCGCCGCATCTAATCCTCCCCCTCCTCAGCATGCTCCTTTGAGCATGGATTTAGACATCTATTCTCAATCCCCCTGGCTTGGTCAGGCCGATTCGCCTGATCCTTTCAAAAATATTTTTCCTTCTGATGAAGCCATTGTAGAAGCAATGTCTCTTGAGGAGCTGCCTTGGAGCGATGGACATCATCGTTCCTCGTTCATGCCTAGCTTGGGGGCAATGTCGGATTGTATAGAGAGTTTTTCATCTCAGGTTCCCACTCCACCTCTCCAGATTCCCATATTGACACATGAGGTGCTTTCAGAGGGAAACCTGAGCAACATCACTCAAAACATTCCAATCGACATCTTCGTTAAACCGGGGATAGTTGAGAATATACACGTGGGAGTGACTTGTTCTCCTGATGAGATACGAGTCTATATCGATATTTTTCGAGAATTCAGAGACGTGTTCGCTTGGTCCTATGAGGAAATTCCCGGGATTGATCCCAGCATAGTAGTGCACGAGATTCCTACCTATCCTGGTGCGAAACCCGTGCGCCAACGCCTACGCCCAGTGCACCCTCGCAAAGCCGCTGCCATCAAAGCAGAAGTTGAAAAACTTCTGAATGCGGGCTTTATTTACCCGATTCCCCTCACAGAATGTGTCTCCAACATTGTCCCTGTAGATAAGAAGTAGGGGACTATCAGAGTCTGTGTTGATTATCACGATATTAATCGCGCCTGTCCTAAAGACAACTATCCCACTCCTTTCATAGACCAAATCATCGACGAATGTGCTGGGAGTGAGATTTATTCCTTGATGGACGACTTCTTTGGGTATAATCAGATAAACATTCTACCTGAGGATCAACACAAGACTGCATTCATCTATCCATGGGGTACTTTCGCTTACAAAAAGCTCTTGTTCGGCTTGAAGAACGCTGGAGCCACTTTCCAGTGTGCGATGTCTTACGCTTTCCATGACATACGCCATATCGTTCAGCCTTATCTGGACGACTTGCCAGCTCACTCAGCTAGGCGAGAGGACCACCCTGAACACCTTCGCCAGATTTTCCTTCACTGTAGGCACTACAATATTAGGCTTAATCCTCATAAATGCATCTTTTGCGTGGATTCTGGCCGTCTTTTGGGATTCATAGTCTCCAAAGACGGAATTCGCCTTGACCCTTTAAAGGTTGAGGCTATCATTAATCTCCCATCACCCTCCTCGTTATATCAATTGCAGAGTCTGCAGGAAAAAGCTAACTTCCTTCGACACTTTATCCTAAACTACGCAGAGGTCGCCAAAGGATTCACACGTCTCTTAAAGCAGAACGTTCTCTTCCACTGGGACGAAATTGCTCAACAATCCTTTGAGAAGCTTAAGACGTTACTCGTTAATGCTCCTTTGCTTCGTCCTCCTAACTATCACCGTGATTTCACTTTGTATCTCGCCGCCGCGTTTAGCACCATAGCTATGGTTCTAGTGCAGGATGACGATGATGGAAATGAACATGTCGTTTATTATCTGTCACGGAACCTTCTCGACACAGAAACATGCTATGCTCACGTCGAGAAGCTGGCGTTAGCTGCAGTACACGCTGTGCAGCGCTTTTGCCATTACATCCTGTTGTGCACAACAACCGTGGTTTCAGATTGCAACCCCATGACATATATTCTTTCTCGAAAATTACTGGGGGGAAAATACTCCAAATGGATCGTTATCCTTCAGGAGTTCGACTTAGAGTTCACCACTACTAAGTCGACCAAATCACTGGTTTTTGCGGATCTTATTTGCTCTCTCCCGATGGACTCCACCCCATCTCCTTCCGAGGATCATATCCCGGACGAAACTCTTTTCCTTATCAGCACTCGCGACCCATGGTATGACGATATTATTGTGTATATTCAGACCTTGACGTTTCAGTCTGAGTTGACTAAAGATGCCTGACATCGGATTCGGCATCAGGCTCAACCCTACCGTATAGTAGGAGATACTTTATACTGCGTTGGAGTAGATTCGGTGCTCCGCCGGTGCCTCACCCTGGAAGAGGCTGAAAAGGTCCTAAATGACTGCCACAGTGGTGCCTGTGGTGGTCATATATCCGGATATGCCACTGCCCAGAAAATTCTGCGAGCAGGTTACTTCTGGACGTCAATATTCAAAGACTGTATCGTCGCAGTCCGTAAATGTCACGCGTGCCAGGTCTTTCAGCGCAAGATGCGCGCGCCACCTCTCCCTTTGCATCTTGTTATTACCGTCGGCCCTTTTGCGAAATGGGGTGTAGATTTTATGACATGTAACCCTCATTCGGCCGGGGGGCATGCATATATAATTGTTGCCGTAGACTACTTTACGAAGTGGGCCGAAGCGATGCCTACACTAGCTGCCGACGGTAAGACAGCTGCCCAATTTATCTTCAACCATATTATTGCACGTTTCGGGGTCCCTCAGGCCATTTTTACCGACCATGGTACTCACTTTCGAGATTACATGATGGCCGAGCTGACATCAAGATTGGGCTTATGCCACGATAGCTCAACGCCATATTACCCCCAGGCAAATGGCCAGGTTGAGGCTGTGAACAAGGTTTTGGTCACAATGCTTCAACGGACAGTTGGTATTCATAAATCCAATTGGCATCTCCAACTGTTTTCAGCTCTTTGGGCCTACCGGATGTCAGCAAAGAATGCAACTGGATTCACACCTTTCCAATTGGTGTACGGTCTGGAAGCAACTCTTCCGGTTGAATGCGAAATTCCTTCTTTGAAGTTAGCTGTGGAACTTTTTCCTGACACTTCTCCTGAGGAAGAGCGTCTTTTGTATCTGGAATGGTTAGATGAAACCCGTCGTTTGGTTGCTTTAGTCATTGAAGCACAAAAGAAGCAGGTCAAAGCTCACTTTGATCAATCAGTTTCTCCACGTTCCTTTGTCGAAGGGGACCTCGTCCTCTTATACGATCAAGCGCATGACAAGCTTGGGGCCGGTAAGTTCCAACCTATGTGGCATGGGCCCTACATAGTAAAACACGTTTTGAAAAATGGGGCTTATGAGCTCATTGATTATGACGGAGTTCCGTTGGCGCAGCCCAGAAATGGGCTGTACCTCAAAAAATACTATGCTTGAAGTGATTTTTGGTGTGGTGTGTGTACATAGGTGTGTATTTTCATTTGTGTGCATGTGTGGTGTGGTGTGCGATGTAAACATCTTTCTGCTGATCGGGTCTTCCTAATTGTGCAGATGTCCATCAATCCTTTTGTTGGTTTCGCGGATGGTGCCTCCCGCAGTACCAGGAATCTATCTTCGACAGCCTGGGTAATCTACGATCCTGCTGGTGAGTTAGTTAACCTACAAGGTGTGTGTCTGGGACGTGCTACAAATAACATCGTGGAATATAGTGTTGTGTTAGAATTATTAACTGAGGCTGTAAACCTTGGTATCCGTGAATTACCTATGTATATAGACTCACAACTTGTAGTATCGCAACTTAACGGTCATTATTCAGTCAGAAACCCATCCATTTTACGTCTGTATCTGCGTATTCGTTTACTGGAAAGGAATTTTGACTATATTACATATCAACACATACCCAGACATATGAATACATTAATGGATGCAGTAGCTAATTTGGTTTTAGATAGACATTTGCGCAATTTGTAAAACAACATCACATGTAAAAGAAAGATCCATCCATAAATAGATATGTATATATATAGATATCGAAATGTTTACATAATGTGCACCACATAAAATCTACATGTTCGTCGTAATACATCCGGAGACGACATGTCTCTCAAAAAATATGCATGAAATGAGCCCTAGGTGTCTAATCTGCGTGGTGCTCATGATAACAAGTCACCGCACGCACTAAGTGTCTCAGAAGATGGTGGAGGTGACTATGCACTCCCACCATATGTCTCTGGTATGCTAGTGGAACATCTGCCAGCTGGGCATAGTCTGGAATCCCCCGGGTGATCCCCTCGAGGTTCTGGACCAACTCTCCTCCCTCGGCACCTTCCGCCTTAGGGTCAGCTACGGGATGAGTTCTCCATGAAATAGGAGACATACCGGCAGGTCTTTCTGGGCCGACATCTGCATACACATAAAACTGTTGTTAGGACAGGCATGTATTACCAAAAAAAAATCATAAAACATAAAAATCAAAGAAAGAGATCATACCCAACTCCTCATCCCAGTCATCTCCCTCCGGGAGTGGAAGGTCTGGGTCTCCAGTGAAATCGGTCCCTGCATATGGCCAATCCTCGACCACAATCAACTGACGCCATAACCATCGAAAAAACTCCGGCCTCCAGGACATCTGTTGGCCTCCTCCTGATCTGGGCATCAGTGTTGCCCAGCGAGCCATCCTCGGCTCTCATGGTACTGGCTCAGCTACTATGGCCCCTTGGCCCTGAAAGATAGGTAGTCATTCCAGGATGAACGATACCAAGATGGAACCGTAGCCAAACTGTTTTAGTTTCGCCTGGTTACACTTTGTGAGCTGTCTTTTCATATTTGTTGTCACTGCAGTAGCCCAATCAAATAGTGTTTGATTCATACACTCAACAGCTAGGAGGAGTTGGGCCTTGGTCGCCTCGTGCGGTGCCTGCGACCCCGCAGCCCGTGTGATGGTATGTAGCACCACTCTAAGTGCTAGATCGGGGATAGTATGGATATCTACCTTGCCGCTTCCCGATCCCAGTCATGCCCCTCGTCACACTCTTGCCATCACCTGCTCCATATTCTCTCCAGATGGTCTGCTGCCTGTCAACACGGGTACCGGACCTCTGCGCGACAATCCGGTTATAAAATATACGTCAGAAACCTCAAGTTCTAATACTTGGTCCCACAACTTGAACACTTGTTCGTTTTCATCCCATATGCTAATCAAGCATTGCAGGAGCTCCAGCTGAGCTCGTAAGCAAGGTGTCAGGAAGAAATTTTTAAGCCCACAGTTCTTGAGGGCGTTCATACAAGTTTCATTCTCCATAGCCTGTTCATATTCTTCCCCATGCTCCCTCTCTTTCCATTCGATAGCCATTTTTCTTGGTTGCCTGCATCAACATGGTAAAAAAACCCTTGATTAGATCTCTGTTATGCCTGAATTTCATGTAAATCACTAGCTGTTTGGAAATTTGAAACGGGAAACCACGCTGCGCCATTGGCGCGGGCCCTTTGTATGAAAAAGGCCATTGGTGTGGGTCCATGTCCGATACCCGCGCCAATGGGTGAAGCCCTAAAATTTAAAAAAAATTCTCCACAGAAGTCTAATAAGCAATGGAAAACTATAAAAAATGGATTAAAATGGAGTACAGGGAAGCGCCTCTTACTTGGAACAAACAGGAATCTAAATGGTAGCCCGGATTAGTCGCAATCACCGTCAGAAGTTCGCACACAAACAGACCACTGTTGCTCTCCTATGAGGTAAATAGTAAAAGTAATTTTGTTTTTACCATTTGAGACTTATTTATAACTTTTTGAAATCTCATTAGGTTTTAAAAGTCATTTTTTATTAATATTTTAATGTATTTTTTCGAAAATGGATTTTACACTTGCCTTTGTGTGCAGCAACAGGTTTTTTACGCGACTTAAACGGTGAAACGAGTTGTATTTTATACTTTTTCGGACTCGGTAAAAACACAAAAAAGTCATTTTGGAGTCATCTTTCAGCTCTTTTCTGACTCTCTAAACATGAAAATATTGCCGAGGCCTTTGTCATTTCAATCTCGTTAAAGTGGCCGCGAAACGACATCTACCCAATATACGTTTACTCCTTTTTCAGGCTGGGATAGATTATTTACGAAAAAGGAATACCCTAGCCTATCGCGACTAGGAGGTTTTCTCAGACATAGTTTTCTACCTTTTCAGATCTGAGGAAATATTTACGAAAAGGGACCATTGGAGTTTACTTTTAAGCTGTCTTTTCAAACTCTCTAAACATGAAAAGACGCCGAGTTCTTCCTTTGTCAGACTCGTTAAATGCTGATGACATCGGATTCAGTCATAATGGCGCTACTCGAGTCTCTCCTTCCTAGGGCTTGTTAAACGCACTAGGATGGACTTATATCACAAGCATATGCTATCCCCTTCAAGCTTGTTATAAAAAATAATTTGGGTACTCGCCAGGAAAAAATGGAACCAGCATCATTATCGTGTCGGTAGTATTTCGCTCTTGAACATGGCACTTGTCTGCATTCGTGTTGGGTGGGGACATCTCATCTCGTTTTCACTTGCCTCCGTGGGTTTGGGTGATCCTTTTTGACCTCTCATCTGCTCTTTGCCTCGTCATTATGTCCTCTGATCTTTTGATGTCAAATACTGCCAAGTCCACTGTCGTGCCGTTTACATGTTCAAGAGAAGTTGACCTCTGCAAGTATCAACCTCCCTTTGATTCTCATCTGATCCTAATTCACAAAAACATTATGTTCCTCTGTCTCATGTCGATGATGTGGGAAACATTATGGCCCACCTTCGATCAAAGTCACTTCCTGTCGACTTAAACTCATTATCCAGGAAGCTGATCTAGAGACTCCCTTCTGGTGCCTTGGAGCCTGCATGCCTCAATGGCAGGTTCTTCACATTCGACGCGAGGTTTTCATCATTGGCCTCCGATCGAGTGATTCTACGGGTGTTCGATGCTAGCTCATTGATTCACATGTCGTAGACTGTACCTGTAGTGCCTTGAGGACCATTGTCATTAATGGTGGTACCTCTCGCGTCTGTTAACAACTTTCATCATTGGCTGGTAATCAGACGATGTTCTCGCATGTTCGACTTCATCCCATTTATTCACATGCTTGGACTTGTACTGTGTTTGGGTCGAGATGGAGCGCAAGACCCTGGATTGTGTCTGTTGTAATCCAGGCTGCGATTTTGTGGATTATTATGATTGGTTACATGACTCACTTACTGGATGGTTGCGACCATACCTGAGTCTATTTATCGATCCTCACTGGATGGCTGCGTCCATGCCTTGGATCCAGATTATTGTATACTCTGTTATGGATGGTTGCGCCCATACCGTATATATATCATGTATCTGAGATATCAGTTGTACTTCTCCACGCAGGTTTTCCGATGCCGGAGTTTTCAGTTGGACACGTTCTCGTAAAGCATTTCACCCCTCTCTCTCTCTCTCGGGCCTCATGCTTTAGGGGGCATCTGTTACACAGTAATTTGTCACTGTCCCTGCAATCCCCATCCCGCACATTGGAGGGCTCATTTCGTGACCTGTGAGCAGTAACATGGCTTGAAATCACTTTCATGACATCCCTCTGAATAAGAGCTTTCATTGCCCTGAAGACATCTCCTTGTGAAAAACCCTAAAAATGGCCCTTTTTGCATTGGCGTGGGCAGAAAGTTCAGTACCCGCGCCAATGGGGAAAATCCTTCAAAGAGGTCGCGCCATTTGGCGCTCTGTCCCAGAGTCGCACTCGCGCCAGCCAATTTAAGGAGTGTTTTTAAAAATAAATGGCGGAAGTTTCATCCTAAACAATTCATGAACTGGTATCTATCTTGAGTTGGGAGGTTTGGCTCCGGATTTCCATGTAGAGGAAGTGGTTTTCCACCTCTCATGGAAGCTTCCTTGAGGATAGGGCCAATCCCATGATTATAGGGATCCCAACTCCCCTTCCTTCATCTATAAAAGCTTGCCCATCTCCATTGCAAGCTAGTCTTCAAGTTCCCAAATTCCCCAAGAGCCTTATGCTGCAAGAGCCTACATAATTCCCTTAAGGCCAAATCTAAGCAAGGAGACTATTGTCAAGATCCGAAGAGAGAGGTTTGTCCCATCCCAGACAGGATTTTTCGAGATGTGTTCCCTTGGCGACCCTCCGAAGGAGAATTCAGCGTCAGGACTATGGTTGTATTCTTCCTTTGATTGATTAATAATGAACGACTATTGGTTATGGTTCCACTCTTGTTGTTGTTTATGATGATGAGTTATGTCCTTTATGACTAAAATATAGTTGCATCTACTGGATTTTATGCTTGCGTTTGTTTTGTTTCTCGCATGTGCAAGTGTCCGATCATGGAGATCGTGAGGATTGTGATCTGCCAGAGCTAAGGAACGAGAGCGCTACTTTCTCTACAAGCGACAGTGTTGGATTCCAGGTAAGCCTTCATCGCTAGTTGGTTTATTTGCAATTAGGAACCTGCACTATAGCGTGAACGATTGTTGCTAGACCCGGTCTGGGCTAGTAGGGATTGCCTCTGTCCGCAGAGGGGATTTACCTCCACAACAGGGGGACTGTAATATTCCCAAAGTTTCACATCATATTTGGAATATTAGAGTCCTTGATTTTCTTAATAAATTAAGTAAATAAAAGGGTGGAGGGACCCAAAAACCTCAAAGATGAATAAAATCCACTTTTACTGTGTGTATGCGGAAATTTTAGATCTAGATCTAGAATCATGGGGTAGTGGAGCAACTCCATTGATGGAGATCATGTCTCATTTATGAGATAGATTATGGAGGATGAAACAGTCAAATAATATCATGGATCTTCAATGTGAAATCATGAGGATCTTTGATAAGGTCAACTAAGATCATAGTGCATTCAAGAAGATCATGAAGCACTTATGATAAGATAGTGGAGTAGTGATGCATTTGATGCACACATGATGGAGCGGGTAATCACCCCATGTGAACATGATGGAGGACATGGATCAACAGTGTAGTCAACCTTAGAGACTTTTTTCTACATTGCAGCGCAGTATTGGAGTGGGCCTAGGCTATGGAAGGCTCATGCATATAATGAAGTTGAAGGAACAATGAAAGGCATGATTTGGATTATTCACTTCTTGATCTATTTAGATCTAGATTTGTCTTAGGAAATTTCGATGCAGACTTGGGCTGTTTAGCAGAGTTTGCAGTGTTGTTTAGCACAGGGTGTTCTCGAGCGAGAATCCCACCTCTTTCTTTGAGTAGCTCTGGAAAGAGGATTGTTCTTCATTCCTTATCAGGCATTGGTGCCATCTTCAGGAGGTTCTTTCTAGCATTTAGCTAGGAAACTGGTGTAGGATTCATCCTACCACCCTGTTCCTCAGATCCAGCCTTTCAAGGGTAGCAGATCTACATTCGGCATTCAGGCCATTAGGTTTTACCTCCATGTAGCCGCAGTCCCTTCAAGGATTGTGCAATTCAAACTTGTAGATCTATTTGAGGAAGGAAGTTTCCAATATTTCA
This sequence comes from Pinus albicaulis, assembly GCA_034641835.2. Taxonomy (NCBI): domain Eukaryota; kingdom Viridiplantae; phylum Streptophyta; class Pinopsida; order Pinales; family Pinaceae; genus Pinus; species Pinus albicaulis. The sequence goes on from CM076579.1 coordinate 1,553,014,468, forward strand.
GCTGGAAATCCTGTGAGGGATAACCTCCTCACATTGGATCTATTGTTTCCATCACTCAGGAGCTGATTTGACATATCTAGTAGCAGGCTAATGAGCCTCCCTCTCTGACAGCGCAATTTTCTGAAGCTATTGTTTATCCAACAACTATTTTCAGCGGAGGAGATTGGAGGAGCTAGATCTTGAGCTTTTAGCCCAAGGATCTAGTGAAGGGATCAACCCTTCTTGCATAGATATGATTGTACATCATTGCAGCCATCATATCATCAAATCTAGCTTCAGATCTACATTCCCAACAACATATATGTGAAGCCCTAAGAGGGTGGTTTTCTTAGACTTACAGATCTGAGAAATCCCTTCTAGGTTATCTTGGGAATCCATCATAGAGCCCAGATCTAAGCATCATCGGAGCTCCCATTCTACCTAGATTTGAATTTCTATATTTCAGGCAGTTGCAGTCCCTACAGTTGCAGTAGGGACAACGTAGTTTACCTTCCAGCAGAGCAGCAGTTACACAGTCCCTCTTGGGACATCATTGTAGGGTCATTCTAGGCCACCCTTGTAGCTTGAGTGTATCATATTTTGAGCACTGATGTACTTGATTTTTCATCTCCAAAATAATAAAATGGCTCAACTAGTTTTGTGAATTCTGATGTGTATATAGATTTATTTTTTACTTTTCTACAGTTCTCATATTGTGTTTTAGTATAACTGCATTCTCCATTTTGGGATATTACAGACCCGATCGCACTCCACCCATCGCAAGTTTCAAAAGATAAGTGCAAAAGAAAGGTTAAAAAAAACAAAATGCAAAGTGTGATGTTGGCGCGGATGCGATGTGGTTCCAAGATGGAATCTAAAGGATTTCAGGTCCGGGTGAATGCAGTTTGTACATTGTTTTGTGAAGAAATAGGCTAAAATGTGACAGAAGGACTTATGGTAGAATAAGCCCCGACAAGGAGTGAAAACAAAGGAGGTAAAGTTGGGCAGAGAACATTCATGCAGAACTATTATGGTATACCAGCAGAAGCGGAAAAGGACGTAAACACATCGGCACCATCATCAATCAATGTAAAGTGGCAAGCAGTACACCAGATTTAATTACCAAACACCAATTTTCTGAAAATAAGGGCTAGAAGTCAGAGCCACCATTGGTTACCTCTTTGTGACCATCACAACCACCTCCAAGATTATTGTTGGATATTGTGAAGAGCCATAGAAGCTTTTGGATCCTTGAAGAGCTGCCCAAAATTAAATCTACAAGCGGTGTTTTTGTCAGAGATTTTGGTTCAGGCCTTGCATGGCCAGACTTTTCCATTTTATGCTAAATTGTAATCAATGAAAGATTTTCAAGCAAGGTAGGGCAACTGACTTAGTCTTTAGATAAATACTGCATGCCTTGGCAATATCAAGGTTTGGAAAAATGGACCCCGTTGAAACTTGCATTGTAAAAATTATTGGAATAGTGTAACTGTTTGAGTTGGGAATCAATAATAAGAGACCGTTCATAGGATTCTTGAGCTATGTTAATGGTGATATTTTTCTTTTGTGTTAATGTTGTTCCTCTGTATTTTCATGATGTGCATCAATTTATCTGATTTCAAAAAAGAAAATTTATTTTAAGATTTGCTGAGAGAGCACCTTAACTCTGTATGTGTTTGTTATATTAATGTTTTATTCTAAAGTATAGTTAAAGAATTCTTAACTTCTCTTTAGCTATTACTGAACTCACTGCTTTCTATCATTTCATATTCACACTTCCAGTAAGATTCAGTCTGCATAGTTAGATTTTCCTGTGAATGCCCTTGAAAAGTTGATGTACAATTCAGTATTTTATGACTCCATAGCCCAATGGATTAAGTCTCACAGCTCTATCTGTCCAACCACATAATCAATCACAACAAGCAACCCTCATAATTTCTATAACTAGCTTGATATCAACATTTAGAATTATTAAGCCAAATCATAAAAACAGAGAGAACCCTATCTGAGTATAGGAAGGCTAGGCCCTGGACTCCAAAGTTGTTTGATGTTGTCCTATGTTGTTTCTTCTTCCTAATCTTACAAATTAGAGGGTGCTAACATAATGGCGACCGTACTAGGGAACTTTATAGAAGAAGCCTGATATTTCATCAGAACTCAAAAACCTTAGTCAAAATTGTATTATTCAAGTGTTCTCCATGATTGGTGTCTGGTTGTTGATGGTGGACAATAAACAAACACAAGAAAATTGAAATCATCCACCTGACGACTCCAACTCATATCAGTTCCATTCAAAGACTCCACAGGAGGAAGGACCTGAAACATGACCAATCATCCTAGAAAGAGAAAGTATTCAAGCCCAAATTGGATTCAAGAAATTGATGCTTTTATCTGTAACTATGTTATATCCTACTTTAAGCTTGATCAAGAGTACACTGCTAAGGTTTACATTGATCATTGGCAAATTGATGAGCCTCCAGAAGCTAAGACCAAAATTGTAGACCATGTACATACTTATACTCCTGTGCACATCCCGGATGCACTTGTGGAAAACCCAGTGAAACATGAGCCTCAGGCTTTATTCCCTGCTCCTGCTAAATTCCCAAATGGTTATAAGCCTCATGTTGTACTGCCTATACCTCTAAAATTCCCAGACAGATACAAGCCTCTGGTTTTGCCTCCTATCCTCTATGACCTCCCTACAAATTTTATCAATAATCTACCCAGATTTGATGGAGAAAATGAAAAGATCACTGCTAAAAAGCATATTAAAAATATTGAGGATTTCCTTGATCTGTTTGAGGTGGAAGAAGATGATGTGTGTATCATAATGTTTTCCCTATCATTTCAAGGTAAAGTTAAAAATTGGTTTAAAGATTTTCTAGCTGCAAGCATTAGAAATTTTCATCAATTCACTCAAGTCTTCCTAGATAGATGGGTGGTCATGGGAAATTTTTTTCTCATCATAGAGAAGTATAACCATTTAAAAAGACATCCAGGGGAGACAATACTACATTTTTCAGCCAGGTTCAATACGGTCTACCATTCGATGCCTGCTAAGATAAAGCCACCCCCAGGATTAGCTCTCTGGCACTACCCAGATGCATTTGACCCATAGATGGCATTCCAGTTAAGAGAAAGGGACCCTGCAACCCTTGAATAAATGAAAAATATGGCTGTTGATGTGGAAGTGAACCTGCTAAACAAAGAGGCAAAGTTAAAGGCTGTGGAGAAGGATAAAATGGAAAGAGAGAAATTGATATCTTCAGAGATAAAGCTAGATATGTTGACAAACATAGTCAATGAAATGATGCATATGATTAGCAGGAAAGAGGAACTGTATGTTTAGATACCTCCTATTCCATTAGTTCTGGAAAAGACAAAAATCAATAAACCCAAGCAGTTTGCAGCCCCTCCTGGACAACCTAAAACAAAAAATGATTATTTCATGTACTCTATCCAAAACACAGCCAAAGATGAAGTCCAAAATTAGGAGGTAGACAATTCCTCAGCAATAATGTACATTATAGGTGACCTTGCATACAGAGGTAGCCATCTCGAATATGATTATCAAGAGGAAGACTATAAGGTTGAGGTTGAGGCTGATTATTCGAAGCAACCAACACTTTTTTATTGGGAAGAACAAACTCAGTTATCACAATGCAAAGATGACAATGAAACTCTGCATGCTGAGCAAGGTTGCAAAGAGGAAAATGCAGGAAGTTGTCAAGTAAGTATAAAATTCTTTCCTCTATCTTTTGCCTCACTCTTAAGAGAGAATTACATGCATTTTGCAAATAGGAAGGAGGAGGAATGCTATAATGAATCAGTTAATGAAGAGATGGATGATACAAAACCTATTTTATATCCGGAAGTTGTCCCCCTGAGTCATCTTGAAATCACAGAATTTGAAGTAGAGGAGGAGTCAACACATCTTGAGTCTTTACCCTTATGTTTTAACTCATTTCACATTGTGAAATGGAATCTCGATCATATTCTAGTTGATAATCACAAGAGGAGAGAACTCTCTCACCAATCAGATGAGGAAATCATGGATGATAAAAAATTTGTTTTAGATCCAGGGGTTCAACCCTTGAGTCCTTTTGAATGTAAAGTAGCAGATGAAATCACAGAATCTGAAACAGATGATGAATTTATCAAGTTTGATTCTCTACCTTTATGCTTTAATGCGTTTCAGATTATGAAAGGGAAATGGGATCACATTCTGGCTGATAATCATAAAAGAAAACATGAGGTCTCAGAAGAACCAAAAATACCATATAAAGCACCACATGACTCAATAGCAGACACGTTGGATGGTTTCTGCTTTCAAATTCAATATTCCTGTGTTCATAATGCTCTCAAAAACTGCTATGATATGGATATGATCAGACAATCTTCCCCATTGTCTGATTCAGTAGTAGTGGCACAACACTCATTGGGTAGCATGCAAACACGTTCTGAGTTGACTGAAGACCAGGAGAGCACATCTGCAGTACCAGGATATGAAGCTGAGTTGGCTGAGTCATAATACCCAGAAATAAATCAAGAGTATCTTGATCCAGTGGCTATCTATATGGAGGAATTTTTCTTTACAAATCCTGCACATTTTTCCAGCATGACAGTTGTTTTTCAAGTATACAAAGAACCATGTAAATCAGATCATGTCAGGAATTTCTATCAAATACTATTATCAGGTTTGTTGCTGAATATGGTGAAGAGCATTGGAAGAAAGGAGTTATTCAGGCAGTTGCTTGACTAGGTACACTGGTGTTATTGTATTATTTAGAAGAGTAGCCATTTCAGTAAATTAGGGTAGGTAGGTGTGCAAATAAGCTTAGTATTTTGAGCATTTTTCCAGTTTTAGTTTTAGATTTCTTTCTAGTTTAAATATCAAGTATGCTCCAGACTTCAGTTTGCAGAGAGTATTGACCTCAACTTGAAGGTTCTAAGCCACAAAGATTGTAGCAAATTAGGTTGTAGGGTTAGGATTAGCCCAATAGATCAAGCCACTAGTTTGCGGTGTTATTGACACATCCTGAAGGAGATTCTATCCCCAACTGGAGCCACAATTAGACTCCTGTATTTCAAAGTATCACTAGGTGACTGATTATTTATTAGATTTTTCATTACTGAAAATAATATTCCATGGCTATCATTTATTTTTAGGAAAAATGGGAAATTCTGACTGTCAAGAGCTTCAAAAGAATCTATGTGCCTTTTAGTTCAGTAGAAGGGGAAAATTTTGCTGATAAGGTCTGATGGTGATCAAACTTCATTTCTTCCCCCATTCCATTTCATTCACCAACTAGTGCCCCACCACCTAGACCTGCTACTTATGTTGTATACTACCTCAGTATCTGGAATCTTATTGACACTCACAGCCATGTGTTGGAAATATTGTCATTGATGGAAAAGGAACACAAAGCAGCAACACCAGAACTATCATTAAGGCAAAGGAGTAGACTAGACAATAATGCAGTAAGAAAAACATAAAAGGAAGCAAAGGCAGCAAAGAAGAAGTTAAGGTAGAAAAACAAAGGCAGAATCGTGAACATGTTGGGCAGAGTCGTGAACGTGATTGGGTTAACTTGTGAACATTTGGGTCGAGTCGTGAATGCTAAGCAGGTCAAGTCATGAACGTGGGGCAAGTCGTGAATGTGGGAAAAGTAGTGAATGAGTCAAGTAGTCTATGAAAAATTAAGAAACGAATGGTCACAACCAATGAAACAAAGTTGGAAAACCACAAAAAATGAGCAATGAGGACCGTTGGATTTGAGCATTGATCAACGCCGAAGATTAAATTACATATCACATATCAGTGAGTGTTACATTTATATGTTAAGAAATCACAAGTTAAATTATTTAAGTTGTGATGCGATAAGTCACAGAAAATGCGAAATGAGAAGTGCAGGTGATGATGTGGCAAGATGACGTGGTAGTGACGTGGCAGTGATGCGACAAGCTGACGTGGCAGATGATGTGGCCCAAACCCCACAGACCGCAGTTATTTTATGATGACATGGAAATGACATGGCAGTGATGTGGAAATGACGTGGTAGTGATGTGGCAAGGTAATGTGGCACGATGACGTGGACCTGGCCCGCATACCACACATCACATATCGCATAGGATAAGGTTATTATTTAACATTAAAAGTTGTGAAGTTCGATAAAGAGACTCGGATGCGACGTAGTTTCAAAGGAAAAATTCAAAGGATTTCAAATCTATATGCAGAACCTTTTCTGTGTTAAATCACATCGGAGGAAGAAAAGGAGGTTACAACATAAAAACTATGGAACGTGAAGTGCGATGTGCAATGATGGTGGGACCTGGCTTGCATACCGCACATCGCAAGTTTTAAAAGTTAAATGCAAAGGGTTTGAGTCATAATCACCGAAGTCTGATATGCCATGCGGTGGGGCCCGATTGCAACCACAAATTTCAAAGTTTATAGGATAGGCACGAGAGGTAAATGTTAAAATCATCGAAGTGCGATATGCGATATTGGTAGGACTCGATCGCATAGCGTGCATCGCAAGTTTCAAAAGATAAGTGTGAAAGAAAGGTTAAAAACAGCGAAATGGGAAGTGCGATGTTGGCGCGGATGCGATGTGGTTCTAGGATGGAATCTAATGGATTTCAGGTTCAGGTGGATGCATTTTGTACGTTGTTTTGTGAATAAATAGGCTAAAACGCGACAAAAGGACTTATGGTAGAATAAGCCCCGACAAGGAGTGAAAAAAAATGAGGTCTAGTTGGGCAAAGGACGTTCATGCGTAACTGTTATGGTATACCAGCATAAGCGGAAAAGGCAGTAAACACATCAACACCATCATCAATCAATGAAAAGTGGCAAGAACTACACCAAATTTAATTACCAAATGCCAATTTTCTCAAAATCAGGGCCAAATGTTAGAGCCACCATTGGTTACCTCTTCGTGGCCATCACAACTACCTCCAAGCTTATTGTTGGATCTTGTGAAGAGCCATCGAAGATTTTGGATCCTTGAAGATCTGCCAAAATTAATTCTACAAACGGTGTTTTTGTCAGATATTTCTGTTCAGGCCTTGCATGGCCACAGTTTTCCATTTTCTGCTAAATTGTAATCAATGAAAGGTTTCCGAGTAAGGTAGGGCAACCGACTTAGTATTTAGATAAGTACTGCATGCCTTAGCAGTATCAAGGGTTGGAAGATTGGACCCTGCTGAAACTTGCATTGTAAGAAGTATTGGAACACTGTAACTGTTTGAGCTGGGCATCAATAATAAGAGACCGTTCACAGTGTTGGGAAAAATACTGAGAGGGGGGGGGGGTGAATCAGTATTTAGGACTTACTCAAAACTTTTTACTTTTCCATTCACTAAAACCCATACGCTACTTTGCTAAAGCCAACTAGCGTATACATGCGGATATCCTTCATAAAACTCGTGTATGAACAGAGATCTACTTATGCAGATAATTCTTAACTTAGTTATTTGCAACATTCATTCATCTGATGTTAAGTTAAAATTAAGCATGTGCAGTAATAATAGAATAAACCATCACACATAAGCATCACACATGAACACCAAGATTTAAGGTGGAAACCCAAGTCGGGAGAAAACCACCGCTGCCGTCGTCTCAGTCTTCAATATTTATTATATAAAGAAAACATGTTACAACCATGTACTGGCGCAGACTCATACCAGCACGTAGGCACCCACCTGCAGAAGGCTACAACCTTCTCTCGTTTACCAGCCTCTCCTGGAAGGGAAATACAACCCCCTGCTCTCATTTACCAGCCTCTCCTGGAAGGGAACTACGACCCCCTGCTCTCGTTTACCAACCTCTCCTGGAAGGGAGCTACAACCCCCTGTTCTCATTTACCAGCCTCACCTGGAAGGGAGCTACAACCCCCTGACTGAAGGCTACAACCCTCAACACCACCATGGACCACGTTTCATCAATTTTCATACTGGATCCAATAGCTTCAATAGATCACAACTTGCAGGCCACTTTTCATCATATTTTTAGACTGGACCCACTCCACACATTTAAGCTCAATCATACATCAAACTGAAACTTATACCCTTATCAATTCATTCAATGAATCATCAACCAATCAATCAACAACTTGATCTTTTCTCAACATAGTCAGCAACATAATCAATATTCAGAAAACCCAGATCTGTATGAATACATTATAGACAGATAACAGTAATACAGCAGAATGGATCAGAAATTTCATACCACATACTTCAGCAAACCCTAGTTTTCATACGCGCTTTAATGTATATAAACCCGCGTATACATCTGCACATACTTCAGAGCTAGTTTCACATTACATACGCGCTTTCGCCGAATTCAACCCGCGTATATACGCGCTTTCTCTGCTGCAAACAAGCGTATAGATCTTCAAAGATTATAGGGCAGCATACTTCTTCACATCAGATATACAGTTCAGATTTTACCCTTCACTTCAGATACATGTTTGCCTCATCTTAGATCTAAACATTCCATAAACAGATCTAGAAGATACAAATACATTTCAGATCTAGATATCCCTCTTCATCATTTTCTTCACTGGTGCATTATGAATTCAGATCTATCATTCAACTGTTCCCCATTCCATACATATATACTTCAGAGAGAAGTATTCATTAAAACCCAGAAATCTTTCACACCCTTTGCACAATTAATTTCTTCTCCTTATATAGATTTAGCCTTTGTCAATACCATGAGCCAAAACCACATCACTTCCGATGGTATTCCTGGACGGGATCTCATAGACAATCCAGCGCTCAATACAATGGGTCAATACCATGGTAGTAACCCCTGGTTTTACACATTTAGAGCGCAATTGATCATACGTGACTTGGCACGTACTTTTCTGCGTGCATACGCGCCTTCTCCTTGACAAACCCGCGTATGCCTTGTAACACACCTTTTTCATCATTATTCTTGCACATACTGATATTTCTTTCTTCTGCAACTTCTGTACTACTTGTAGAACATCATATTTACATCATTAATAAACTTATCAAGCATCAAGAACAACTTCATTAAGTAGGTTTCCATCATCTTCATCAAGTGGGTTGCCATCAAGGACAACACTCTGCATCATATTGCCAAAAATCTCCCCCTTTGGACTTGATGGAAACCACGATGGTGTTTGATCACCACAACAGATAGATACATTGATTATAACCATTATATAATAACCATGTTACTCTCCCCTTATTCAAACACCATGTTACTCTCCCCCTTTGACATCAAGGGCAAAGGGTGGATCAAAACCAACACAAGGTTTTTCTGCTCATGTAGAAAGAAGAGCGCTGTAGATCTGATGTGCACTGAAGTTACCATGCTCCCACTGAGTTCATGCTGAATCTTCAAACATATTTTTCAATGAAGTACATGACTCTATGACCTTCCTATCACCAAGGACTCATACTTACATCAAATATCCAACCGAGTGGATTTACATATGTGACTCAAGTACCCAACCAAGTGGGTTTACATATTTTGACTTAACTATCCAACCAAGTGGATTTACAAAATTGACCAAGTCCTTACATGACTGACTACTACAATTTTACATCATAGGTCTCAACATGACCTTTACATCAAATTACAAATATGACTTTTTATAACCAAAACCAAAAAGGACTTCAAGAAAGTGATCATATTTCAGAATCATAATGCCAACAATGCATAATACTCAACAAGGCTAATGATCCCCCTAAACCTGTACAACAGTTTACTCCTTCATCTCCCCCTTAGCTTGTGCATCCTGAACACTTTCAACAGCAGATCATCAAGGCATCTTCATCAAATATCAGAGAGTGAAACAGAACTATGAGAGCCGAAACATCACCAGATATACCATCCAGCATTAGAGATACCAAACCACAACTTGTTGCTGAAGAAATGCTGACCCAAAAAATATTGTCAGCAACCACACATACACGGTTTTCTGTGTATGAACTCGCGTATATACGCGACTGTGTTTTAGGAAATCCACGTATCCAATTCGATTTTCTGCATTTTAACCAGATTTGATCCTCTGTGAGGCAGAGACAATTTTCAACTTCTTTATGAGATATTTGAATGCTTCCCTGGAATATATGAGAGCAGATAGATAGCACAATGTAGCTGTGTCTTCAAGTGTCATCCAATGGTTATAGCATAAGCACATTAGTAACCAAGCCTTCAAACTCTTTGCAGCATCAACATATTCTTTCCAAGAGGAATTATCATACCAGAACAACTTCTTTAATTGGAAACACGTGTCAAACAATCATCCAAGTGATCTCATATCACCAAAATCTTCAAGATTTACATCATGATGCAACATGTGATGGAATTATGTGTAAAAGTTCAGAGCCATAGCAACAAACTCTACATGATCTATTCATATCTCTGAATCATAAGACTTCCATCTCATCCATAAAACAAAATACTCTTCATCAAAAAGCAATCAGGGCTTATCCATAACTTCATCATAAGAAGCCATGTATCATGTCATCATTATTTAGAACTGATTAATAAGCAGATAAAGTGCCTATAATACAATCATTAATAGTCAGACTGATGCTCCCCCTGAACCTATGCTCCTGATCTTCAGCTGTCATACAAATTTTCTTATCATTAGTGCATATGCGACTGTATCCTCTGTAACTCACGTGTATACGCGGCTTTAGTTCACTGAACTCGCGTATGGAAACTGAAATATTTAAAACTTCACATTCCTTCATCTCCCTTTGAAGTTGTACCACCTGTACCTGTCTTCTTCACATCAGATGCTCTGTCAGAAATACACATAACCAGAATAACCAAACCAACCATGTGAATCATCATACATTGCTCCCCCTGTTATGATACATTACTAATCTCTATAATGTATCTCACATCATTCATGCAATAATTATGAGAAATAAGCTTTAGAAGTGGATGACTGCAGTAGGGTCAATATTCCCTACGTTTCTGACCAGTCTTCCTTCTTTTTCTAGCTTTGCTTGAAATTTCTTATTGTGTGCTAGAAGTTCTCCAATTTCTCAGGTCTATTCATCCTGCATTATTTTTCTACATGTCCATACTTGTTACAAGTATAACATCTTATGTGACCAGAAAAGTAAGCATAAGGATCATAATGTGTTGTTCTATTCTTTCTTCTATTGCAATCGGCTGCTTTATGACCATACTTGCTGCATGAAAAACAATATCCCTTGAAGAAATCAGAGTACCTTTCTGTGTAGAATTTGTTTGTTTGTGGCTGAAACAATCTGCTTCTGCAATTGGCTACAACATGCCCATAATTATGACATTTAAAGCATTCAACATTATTGAATGATTTCCTTTGAGTGTTCATGATTGTTGGTTGACTTCTTGTTTCTTTCAACTCTTCAGGTTTTGCATTGACATCCTTTGAGTCTTTAGCACTTCCTTGTGAACTAGATTCTCCGTTAACCGTTTCATGAAAACCAAGACCAAGTTTAACAGAAGGAGACCTTTGACTACTAAGAATATTGTCCAGAATCTTAGTGCTATCTTGAAACCTCAAGAGGTTATCCTTTTCTTCTAATTTACCTTTGAGAATGTTTACCTCAACCTCCAATTTTTGGCATTGCTTCTTCATGCTTTCTTCGACCCTTTTTCGTTCTTCTACTTGATCATTTAATTTTAAAATTTCTTCCTTCAACCAATTTTCTTGTTCTTCACATGTTTGTAGCAGTTATTCGTTCTTCTTATTTGATTTTTCCAAATCTTCTTTGAGAGAGATGATTTCTGCTTCAAGTCCTTCCTTTTCAAATGGTAGGGGTTCTTCATTCTTCTTATTTGATTTTTCCAGATCTTCTTTGAGAGAGATGATTTATGCTTCAAGTCTTTCACTTTGATTGGTTGCATAAACATACAACTTTTGATACTTGTCTATCTGTCCATTTAGTATTTCTTTATGATCATTCATTCTAGAGATCATATCTTTGTAGATAGATTCTCTCTTATGAAATTGATTCCAATCATTGCTTTCTTCATTGATCTTGAGATTTACTTCTAGACTTATACTGTTACTTTCACTATCTTCATCATTGCATGCACACGAAAGTGGATTACAAGAACAACAATCAATACCTGTTTCCTCTTCTTCATTTTCTGCTGCACATGTTTTCTGAGGTATCTTCTTTCTTTGAGTAGCCTTCTTCTTTTGCTTCCTTGCCATGAGCACTTTCAAATCTTGGTCAGAATCTTCTTCATCTTCACTTGACATTTCATTATTATCTTCATTTGCATAATAACTCTTTCCCTTTAAAAATTGTTTCCCTTTATCATGATTTTCTCTATAAGGACATTTCGCAGCATAATGACCAACTCTTCCACAATCAAAACATTTGAAGGGAAGCTTACCTTTGAATCTTCCAGTACCTGGTTGGAGTCTTCTCACAAAATTTGCTTCTTCTTCTTCTGATATATAATTCGATTCCTTGACAACTTCCTTTTCGTTTCCTTTTGCACACGCCTTAAAAGAAGCTTCTTTGATTTGAGAGGGACCTCCTTGTCTCATTTCATAAGCAGTCAGAATACCATGTAGTTGAACAATAGTAAGAGTTTGCATATCTTGCCTTTCTTCAATAGCTGATACTTTTGACTCAAATTTTGAAGTTAAAGATCTTAAGACTTTTTCCACCATAGTAGTATCGGTTATGGTTTCACCCAAACTTCTCATACGATTTACAATATCATCTAGACGTAAAAAGAAACTGGCAATACTCTCATCACTATGCATCCTTAAATTTTTATATTCAATTCTGAGAGTTTGGAGTTTTGCACTTTTTACCTTTGTATCTCCTTCATAGCTCAGAATGATTTTGTCCCATATTTCTTTTGCTGAATTTAGCTACATCACTTTAGCAAATTCTGGTTCAGACATGCTTCCTAATAAGACATTGACGGCTTTGGCATTGATTTCATATTTCTTCCTTTCTGCTGCATCAGTAGGAATACTTGCCGGATACTAATAACCTCCTTCCACGATTGCCCATACTTCTGCACCAAGACTTTGCAGATATGCTTTTGTTCGTATCTTCCAGAATAACAGATTATTTCCATTGAATAGAGGTGGCCTTATAGACATTAACCCTTCATGACTTCCCATTTCGACGGATCTCCTTCAAGCGATCAAGCTTCTGCAGAAGGACCTGCTCTGATACCAATTGTTGGGAAAAATACTGAGAGGGGGGGGTGAATCAGTATTTAGGACTTACTCAAAACTTTTTACTTTTCCATTCACTAAAACCCATACGCTACTTTGCTAAATCAAACTAGCGTATACACGCGGATATCCTTCATAAAACTCGCGTATACACAAAGATCTTATTATGCATTTATTTCTTTACTTAGGTCTATGCATCATTCATTCATCAGATGCTTAGTTTAACAGTAAGCATGTGCAGTAATAACATAATAAAACATCACACATAAGAAACACACATGAACACCAGGATTTTAGGTGGAAACTCAAGCTCTGGAGAAACCACCACGTCATTGCCCCGCATTCAATATTTATTAAATAAAGAAACAGGCATGCCCCGCAACGGCGTACCTTACTTAGCACATGTGCACCCACCGTTATAAGGCTACAACCTTTCTCGCTACTGCCCTCTCCTGAAGGGAGCCACAACCCCCGTTTCCGCTAGCCACCACCCAAGGGAGCTACAACCCCCTGCTCTCGTTTACCAGCCTCACCTGGAAGGGAGATACAACCCCCTGAACTCGTTTACCAACCTCACCTGGAAGGGAGCTACAACCCCCTGACCGAAGGCTACAACCCTCAGCACCACCATGGACCACGTTTCATCAATTTTCATACTGGATCCAATAGCTTCAATAGATCACAACTTGCAGGCCACTTTTCATCATATTTTCAGACTGGACCCACTCCACACATTTAAGCTCAATCATACATCAAAATGAAACTTATACCCTTATCAATTCATTCAATGAATCATCAACCAATCAATCAACAACTTGATCTTTTCTCAACATAGTCAGCAACATAATCAATATTCAGAAAACCCAGATCTGTATGAATACATTATAGACAGATATAATTAATACAGCAGAACAGATCAGACATTTCATACCACATACTTCAGCAAACCCTAGTTTTCATACGCGCTTTCCTTTCACTGATCCTGTGTATATACGCGCTTTAATGTATATAAACCCGCGTATACATCTGCACATACTTCAGAGCTAGTTTCACATTAAATACGCGCTTTCGCCGAATTCAACCCGCGTATATATGCACTTTCTCTGCTACAAAAAAACGTATAGATCTTCAAAGATTATAGGGCAGCATACTTCTTCAGATCAGATATACAGTTCAGATTTTACCCTTCACTTCAGATACATGTTCGCCTCATCTTAGATCTAAAAATTCCATAAACAGATCTAGAAGATACAAATACATTTCAGATCTAGAGATCCCTCTTCATCATTTTCTTCACTGGTGCATTATGAATTCAGATCTATCATTCAACTGTTCCCCATTCCATACAGATATACTTCAGAGAGAAGTATTCATTAAAACCCAGACATCTTTCACACCCTTTGCACAATTAATTTCTTCTCCTTATATAGATTTAGCCTTTGTCAATACCATGAGCCAAAACCACATCACTTCCGATGGTATTCCTGGACGGGATCTCATAGACAATCCAGCGCTCAATACAATGGGTCAATACCATGGTAGTAACCCCTGGTTTTACACATTTAGAGCGCAATTGATCATACACGACTTGGCACGTACTTTTCCGCGTGCATACGCGCCTTCTCCTTGAAAAACCCATGTATGCCTTGTAACACACCTTTTTCATCATTATTCTTGCACATACTGATATTTCTTTCTTCTGCAACTTCTATACTACTTGTAGAACATCAGATTTACATCATTAATAAACATATCAAGCATCAAGAACAACTTCATTAAGTAGGTTGCCATCATCTTCATCAAGTGGGTTGCCATCAAGGAAAACACTCTGCATCATATTGCCAACACACAGGATTCTTGAGCTATGTTAATGGTGATGTTTTCCCTCTGCGTTAATTTTTTTCCTCTATCTTTTCATGTTTTGCATCAATTTATCTGATTTCAAAACATAAAATTTAGATTAAGATTTGCAAAGAGAGCACCTTAAATTTATCTGTGTTTGTTATCTTAATGTTTTCTTCTGAAGTATAGTTAAAAAATTCTTAACTGCTCTTTAGCTATTACTGAACTCACTACTTTATTTCATCTAATATTCACACTGCTAGTAAGATCCAGTCTGCATAGTTAGCTTGCCTTGTGAATGCCCTTGAAAAGTTGATGTACAATTCAACCTTTTATGACTCCATAGACCAATGGATTAAGTCTCACAACTCTATTTGTCCAACCACACAATCAATCACAACAAACAACCCTCATAATTTCTATAACTAGCCTAATATAAACATTTAGAATTATCAAGCCAAATCATAAAAATAGAGATAGCCCTCTGTGAGTCTAGAAAGGCTAGGTCCTGGACTCCAATGTGGTTTGCTGTTGTCCTCTGTCGTTTTTTCTTGCCAATCTTACAAATTACAGAGTGCTAACATCTCCAACAACTTCAAAACATATTTTCCTTAAGAAAGAAAAATATCGCCTAGCCTCTGCCAAACCTCCAAGCCTAGGAAGTAGTGCATCAGTCCTAGGTCTTTCATCTCAAACTTGGAATCTAGCTCCCTCTTACACTAATGAATGAGAGGGTCAGCACCCGTCAGGAAGAGATCATCCATGTAGAGAACCAAAGTGTGAGGCCTTCTCTATCAACCTTAAAATAAAGATTCAGATCAGCATTACTTCAAGTGAAGCCCAACTTCATCAAGTAGCTATCTATCCTCTCATACCAAGCCCCGGGGGCTTGCTTCAACCCATAGAGGGATTTCTTCAACCTGCATACATGGGTGTCTCTATCTCAGACTTCGAACCCCAAAGGTTGCTCCACATGCACCTCTTCCTTTATAGATCCATGCAGAAAAGCGGTCTTCACATCTATCTGATGTAGAATCCATCCTTGAGTAACAGTAAGGGAAATAATAGATCGGATGGTGGTATAGTGGGCCATAGGTGAAAATATATCATCATAATCTATGCCTTCTTTTTGAGAGAAGCCTCGGGCAACAAATATTGCCTTGTACTTTTCAACATTTCCATCAGATCCATGCTTGATCTTATAGAGCCATTTTGAGGTGACAACATATTTGTACTCCGGTGTTGGGACCACTTCCCAGACATCATTCTTCATAATGGACGCATATTCTTCATGCAGAGCATCCTTCCAAACTTTATGCTTTACGACTTCTTCAAATGTTCCAGGCTCAGATTGTACTATCATACTAATGGATGTTATATACCCCTCGTATCTCTTCAGCTTCTTGCTTTCAAGGAATGTCCCCCTTTGGGTAATATGTCTCTCGGCATCTTTGAGAGTATCCCTGAGCCATGAGGGTCTTCTCTTATTTGAAGGAGGTAGATCAATGGGATCCATAGGTCCTTCAACATCAGGCATCAGGTCATCCTTCAAGTCTTCCAACTTCCCCGCTTCTTCATCTTCTTTTTCTTCCTTGGAGCTAGAAATATTTATTACTTTATTGAGGGGAACATCTTCATCGAAGGTGACATCGTGGCATATCTCCACTTCTCTTTGACTATGCACATAGATTCTATATGCCTTCAAAGTTTCACTGTAGCCCACAAACATTCCCTTCTTTCCAGAAGCATCTAACTTGCTTCTCTTTTCTTTCGGCACATGAAAGTAAACAGGACAACCAAAAACTCTAAAATGAGAAACATCAGGTTTCTTACCAGAGAAGACTTATTCGGGAGTTTTGGAGTCCGGAGCTGAATGCAGGCATATGTTTTGAACATACACAATAGTGTTCGCAGCTTCTCCCCATAGAAACTTCGGAAGACCTTGGTCACATAGCATGGCACAGGAAGCTTCCACAATGGTCCAGTTCTTTCTTTCAGCAACACCATTTTTCTCAGGATTGTATGCAATTTTGGCCTCCCTCTTAATGCTAGCTTCTCTACAAAAGTCATTAAACTCATTTGACTCATACTTAGTCCCATTGTTGGTCCTCAAAACTTTGATTTTCTTCTCGGTTTTATTTTACACCCAGGCCTTGAAGGTACAAAACCATTTGAATTCTTCATCCTTCTTCTTCAAAAAATATATCCAGGTCTTGTGGGAGAATTCAATTGTAAAATTAATGTAATAGGAATATCCTCCCAAGGATGTCACAGGCAGCATACCAGATAAGTCAGAATGTATCAACTGCAAGATATCAGTTGTCTTTGTGACACTTGAGGAGAATGGTCCCCTTGTATGCTTCCCTTCGACACAACTGTGGCATATACCTTCATGATCATATCTCAATTTAGGCATCCCTGTCACCACCTTCCTTTCTTTGGGAAGGGCTTTGTAATGAAGGTGTGCAAACCTCCGGTTCCATAACTTTGTTTGAAGAGTTGTATCACATGTCATAGCCCCCAATGGACTTCCTCCAACCTGGTAGAGTGTATCAACTCTAAAACCAATAGAAAGAGCTTCCTTGAAGTTCTTCTTCCAAATAAGTACCTTTCCATCAATGAATGCTTCCTTGAACCCTTTGTCTTCCATTGTCGAAATGGACACAAGTTTCTTCTTCAAATTATGTACATACAACACATCTTGTAATCGGATGACTAGACCTTGAGATAAATGGAGGGTCACGGTCCCTGTCCATTTCACGGGATAGGTGGCATTATCTCCAAGGATAATTTCCAAATTAGTATCCTTCTCAACCAAATCAGAAAGGGCTTCTTTATAACCAGTGAGGAGCCTTGAAGCACCACTATCAATTAACCAGACATCTAGGATGTCGGGTGTAGATTCAGCAAAGAGGGAAGATACAAGAATAAAATCATTTCTCTTATTATCAACAACATTAGCCTCATCATACCTAGAATTTCTTGACCTCTTGAAAGGTTTCCCATTTCCATTACAATCAAAGGGAGCCTCCCTTTTTCCTTGGAACCCGTTGTTCCTGCCATTCTTTCTCAAGTTGTTGTTATCATCATCCCTGGGAGAGTCCCTTTTATTAGGGCACTCTCTTGCATAGTGACCAGTCTTGTTATAAGTGTAACATCTTCCCTTCCTTCCTTTGGGCCCCACTCTACCATGGTTTTGATTTCTCAGGCCACCATGGTTCTTCTTCTTTGCATGAGTGGCGAAGGCAGTAGGGTCACTTCCATTACCATTACAGGCATACTCCATCATTCTTGTTTCCTCTTGAGTGCATCTTGTCAATATTTCATCAAAATCAGGAATCGCGTTATTATTGAGAATAGTGGTATTGAATTAATGCAAATCATAGGGGAGACCTCCAAGTGAAATAAGAACCATCTCTCGATCAGATATTGCTTCCCCACTAGCTAGGAGGTTATTCCCGATTTCAGTGAGCCTCTTAAAATATGATTGAATAGATTCATCCTTACCCTTATTGATATTCTTCAATTGATTCTTAAGGAATAGGATTTGATTAGCATTTCTAGCCCTGAACATGATTACCATCTTATCATACATCTCCTTAGATTTCTTCAGCTCAGAAATGTAAGCAACCAAGTGCTTATGAATAGAATCTTGGATAATCATATTTTCTTTAATTTCCCCTTTTCTATACTTCGTCTTCTTGGCAACAACTGCATTTGATGGAGGCTCTTGAATATTTCCCTGTACATAGTCCATGACATCTTGATCTTCTAGCACCAAATCCAAGGACATCTTCCATGCATGATAATCAGACTTATCAGTGAATTTATCATCAGCCTTGAAACCCTTGTAGGTTGAGGAGGCCATTTGTCCTTGATAGAATTTCTTCCTTCAGAGATAGCTTCTGACACCATCTTGGACTCTTGGAATTTGTCTTCACCTCAACTCTGATTCCATGTTAAATTTAGATAACCATGGTGTTCTATGTTTGATGCACTTTTACTTCAATATTTATTAGGCCAAATACAAAATAGAAATCACATAAACTTGAAAGTAAATGCTGATAGAACACAATAATAGATTAGTAGAAGACAAGCCAAATATAGATCAGATTTAAAATTCCTTTTGTCCAGCAAAGATATGAGATATTGTGGAATTCTGGCAGTCAGAAAGATGCTTCGACCAGAAAAGTCTTTCTCAGTCAGCCAACACTTTCATGTGTCACACCCACAACCCTCAAATACAACTCATCACAAGTCAACGCAATTCAAACTAGGGACAACGCAGAAAAGTCAATGCAACAAACTAGGGCTTCGATCAAACAACCTAGAATTCCTCAATTTAGTGCCCAGCTGTACGGCTCCTAAAATTGGAATTTCTGCAGAATATTGAGGTCAAACGACCAAGGATTGACCACAGTCAATGCTGCAACAGAAAACCCCTAAACAAACCAGCGTAGAAAATAGAAAGCCCTAAACATATCAGCGTAGAAAATAGTAGCTTCACTCCACATGTGTGAGGGAAAAAGGCCTCCAAAGGATATCGAACCAATTAGATCACAATGAGAGAATGTGTCATGATATGATGAGAAAATGACCTCTAAGTCTCTCCAATTTATATTCATCAATGAGGGTGTGTGACACATCTCTTAGAAATGTGGGATAAATCTGGCCGACCTTGCACATGTGGAAAATAAATTCAAAATCAATGTTCTTCTCATCAGATCAAGATGATCTTTAGATCAATCTTGCACCTCTCCGAAAGAGGAATCCAAAAAAATATGACCATCATCATATGAGCAGTGCAACATGGAATTTGGACCTAGTTTCCCAAAATTAACATCGTGGCATCACTTCAGCTAATGCAATTGATTCCTCTACATGTTTTGGTATTTTATTGAATATACTTTTCAAGTTTTAACATGAGTAGGATTGTTACTTTGCTACGCACATGGTTGCATTGGAAGTAATGCTATACTTGAAGGAGGTATTTTGGTTTTTAAGATAGGATAGGATAGAAGGAATAAACAAATAAATGAATGCATCCATTTTCATAAATAAATTTGTTACAACAATGCTATTAAGGCTTCAACTCCCAAAGCATAGATATTGAAACTATTTTTGATTACCAATGGTTGTTAACAAATGCATCTATGGTAAGTCTTGTTAAGTATGATTCACTTTTAATACCTCACTATTTTGTAAAGTGACCATGATTTATTGGTTGGATTCTTTTGTATTGAATGGTCAAGATCATTCATTAAGTCAAGAGCGTGATTTGTCACCATTATGTTTGTTACTTCCCAGTAATAAAATTAAAATCTTATTTCTGGTTAAGTCACTTTTTTTTTTGGTAAGTTGTGCTAATCTATTAATTTTGAGAACATAAAAAAACATATGCTACAGGCAGGGTTGGTAAGTTGCGCTTAACCAATCCCTACCTTTTTAACGTTGTGTTTGGGCCGTCACGGGGGTGGAGGCTAGCCCAGAAAAAACTTGAAAACGAGCCTTACATTGTGCGCAACAGCGCGGATGCATCTAAAAGCTAGAGAGTAGAAAATTACAAAAAACAGAGTAAAAATGAACAGCTGCGTAGACATTATTCCTCATCATCATCATTGCAATGGGGATTCTCCTCATCGATGGGACAGGCTGGGGCTTGCACAACATCTGCTTCCACAATATCTTCCACTTCGGCAGCAGGGCGCTTGGGGACATTTGTAGGAGCGCAGAGGATGGGGGAGTCTGGGTCTACGCTTTCAAGAACCTTCATCCAAACATTGTCGGTGTCCATAATCCATATATCCATGTCCTCATAAACCTACGCAGGACTTTTCGGGGGAGCCAACGTGCTGTGTGGAGGGGGGTCCTCTGGGAGAGGAGGTGGACCTCCTCGCACCTTGACTGCCCCTGTACAAAGAATTCCTGGATGATTCTTCTCGCTGCTCGGGAGTGGATTGATGGCTAGGACAGGTGGTAGATGAGGAGCCTTCAATCCATTCAAGGATGTTATCATTTCCGCGATGGTAACTGCCAGTGAGGGCTCCTCTCCGACCTCCACGAATAGTGCATTGTTGCATTCTGGGGGCCATTGCGCACTTGGGAGAGGAGGCATGATAGATAGTGGGGCTGGAGAGGCTACGGAGGCTAGGGTGCAGATGCGTAGAATGCAGAGCAACGGGTAGAGGGAGTCTGCGCAGCTTCACTCTAGGATTGAGACTTCACACCTGATTGGAATCATTTGGAGTCCAGAGTAGAAGGAGAAGAGCTAAATGCAAATGAGAACAGATGATGGAGAAAAGGGGCAGAGGTCTAGAGGATAAATAGGTGAGCGGATGAGGATTGTAAGTGTGGCCATGAATGATCTTCGCACGGTGCTACGTGTGGAGCTCAGGCAAGTGAGCAGGCGCAGAAGGGTAGGCGAGACTGAAATACTAATTATGCATCATGGACATTAATGGAAATATGGGTGAGGTGATGATCAGGGTTAGATGACACCATGCCTGTCCAATCTGCGTTATCTCTGGTTCTGTAAGAAGCGTGCGAGGAGTTAACAGTAATTGGATCCGCTGTAGGTGGAGAATTTCGTTGGAGATTTACATAGTCCGCATGAATTGAGATTTGATGTTCCCTTGTGTCAGGCATGTCACCCACATTCGGGGCTAGTTTAGTCACTTTAACGAGCTATTATTTGAGAAATATTTTCAAGTTTCTCTTAAAAGGTATTATTGAAGCCTCTTATGGTGGACCACTCCTGTAAAACCATAATGAGCTCTCATGAGAACCCTAGCATTATTAACTTGAGGAATATTTCCCATCATTATGTGAGATTTTTTCTTTAAAATGATTCTTTAGGGTAGAAATACCAACCGAGATTAGTCATTAAAAAAATTTCATGCCATATGGTGCTTTTAAGGAGAAGATATTCCTCCCAACTTATTAAGTAACCTTTAAAGTTAATCATATCAAAGCTTACATAAACGGATTGATTTAAGGATAGGAGGTCTCATTACAGGCCAGACTACCATGATCGTAGGACCTAACAAGGATGAGATTACCACTACTGGCCACCAAGCCAAGGTAATTGATTTTAGCTAAAAAGTTGGAGGACAAGAGGTCTCATTACGAGTCGATTTTTTCATTCTTGTTAGTTATTTTGAATGGAACTGCCATTAGCTAGTTACCAAGAGAGTAAAATGGCCTTGATTTAATTTCTAAACCAAATAGATAACTATGAATCTATATCTAGTAGGTGGAAGGTAGGACATAGGCATTTTATTGGGTTAAAAGGAATCCATGTCGAGGCTATGCACGCTTGCGGGAAGTGGCGACCATGCATTTGGTATTAAAGTTAACCTTACATTATGATTTACTTGGTTGTCACTGTCTTTCCCTAAATTCATTATCATAATTCTTGGATAATGGCTTTAATATCCTTCTGGTATCATGCCTTGGAGTTCTATTAATAATAATTTTTTTTTTTTTACAGATGTGGGAACCTTAGTGCAGGTAATTCACCATGCTTGAATAATAAGAGATTTAATCTTGTATCTAGATGACAACAAGATATAGAGTGACAGATAAGGAATAGTTTATCTATTCGGGAATGTATCATCTTATCCGATTTTATGTTCCCCTTCTTGACACTATAACATTAAAAGTCACTTTTACCCATAACAAGGTACTTAGAGCGATGAATTACTTATTGGTGATTACTCACAAGATGTTTGGTAGAAAAAAATGCGTTTCGATTGCAGTTACCTATACTAAGTACTACATGGTATGGGTGAATGATTACCATGGTGGGTGCAAGATTACTGTAGAAGTTTTTGAATTTTTGTAGTGTATTCTTCCTATATTGTTCCAGCAGAGACCTTTTTTGAAAATAACATTCATGGATTTTAATAATAAACCTCTGATTATAGGGAATAAACAATGGAATCTTGGAAATATTTATGACAAATTATGAATTTTATTTAAGACAAACAACAAGTATGCATTGTTCATCCTAATGATGCAAGGGGAGATTACCTATAGGCTTTTATGGCATAACGTTTCACACGAATATAAATTTCCCAGTGATCTAATTTTCACTTGATTTTGGACACCTTGAATTGATTTTTGGAAAGTAAAATATGTGAGAGATCTTGTTGTATGATGGCCTTCCTTGCACATCAGAGATTCCCACCCTTGATAATTTTATCTTCCCTCCACATTGGATACACCCACTCTTGAATTTTTCTTGAGGATCATGGTTTGGATCGGTTGGCACTGTGATGATGATATTTCAGACTCAATGAGCACTTCAAATTAATATTGATGTATCAGGTACTGTTATATTCCCTTGCTGATGGTATTTTTGTCATGATGAATCATAGCACTCTAAGTGTTGTCAATTTTGTATCAGAGGGTATAGAATGTTCATTAATCCCTAGACATATTTCACTCCTTTTTATTTTCCATGTTTTGCATTGATGCTATTTTCATAGTTCATAGCAAGGTACTCCAATCTATGCCTTAGAATTTTGACGAAAGGAAAATGGTATATTTGATTTATGGGAAAATATTACGATGTGTTTGAAAAATGCCAAGTGTCGGTGTCAGGATTTTTTTAAAGAAAAAAAACTATGATTTTTTCCCTGACCTTTTAATCATGATTTTTACATCCTTGGAATATCATTTGAGACTATCAATATATGTTGGGACTATTGATGCAGCGATTCTCTCAGTCACCTTGTTAGTATTATTATTCCTTGTGATGTTGCCTATGCACATTGGTTCGGTGCTTATTGACTGAGGTAATTACGTTATGAAGGGAGGTCAAATGAGGTTTGTCTGAAATTGTTTTCATGATGAAATTTATTAATGTGACCACACTGCTGTCATCCCCCGTGATTATTACATATTCCCCTCAGGTACTAGTTCCATCAGATCGACTTCAATATCTTATCCAACACTCATCATGAGTAGTTATGTTTCTTGAAAAAAAAATATGAATCGTCTTGCCCAGTTATTTTGAGACCGTTTGATTCCATATGCTATTTAAGTATGTCACTAGAGCATGTTGGGTTTAATTTTTGTCTACCACTAATTTCCCTATTCACCCCTAATGGCATATTGTGTTTTTAATTCTTAAGCCATGAAGAAACTGAAGTATGATTTCCATGAGCCATCATCCATAAAGGAGCTCAAGAAAAGTCCCTAATATAATGCATGCAAGAATAAATTGGTTGAGGAAGGGTGGCATGAATTCTTAGCTAAATTTCAAGGGTCCGAATATGAGGTTGTGCTACAATTTTCACGAGGATTTGATGGAAAAATAGCTCGAATTGGATATTTGGTCATGACTATGAATCAGAAGACTATCGCTCAAGCAAGTAGCTTACCCTTGGAAGATATTAAATGGTTTAAAAATAAGGTCATGCATAAACAACTAAGCGTGCAATTTATTAAAGTAGGACATACTGATGTTGGATGGGCGAAAGGAATACCACGATATTGGATCAAAGAAAAATAATGTGGTCTGTTTTTCATTCTCCAAAAATATTTGACGTGTGAAGGCAGGTATGCAACAATTTTTTTGTATCACATTGGGTTGTTACTACATTTTAATGGAGAGTAAAATATCAATGTCCCTTATTTTTTGCTAAAACATTTATAAAAGGTGTCACAAGGGGTTCGTAAAGCTGTCAAAAACCTTAGGGCTAGCCTTTACCATTACAGGCTTATTAAATTATTGATTTTGGATGAATTAGGTGTGAGAAATGATAACTGGGATGATTTTCTACAACATAATGGGTTTATAACGTTCATTGAAAAATCAAACACCCAACATAATTCTGAAATGGGTGAGGCAGAAAATACTTTAAAGGGTAATAAAGTGGATGTCATATTATCCTCATACCCTAAAAATTCGAGGAAGAGAAAAATGGAAACCCCTGTAACCCAACTATTTGAACCTCAAACCCATGTTATTGGTCAGAGGATTACACAAAGTATGATGAAAAATAGTTGACCTCCTTCTAAAACGCTAGAGCCTCAAATGGTTGATTTGGATCCGGAACAAGAGGGAGAAGAAATGATGAGGGATATCACATGTGCCACTGATAAAGGGGAAGATAAAATTCGGATATTTGAATAATTTACTACGAAATTCATGTCTCGAATAAATAATACATCAACTAATACAAATCAAGTTAACGATCCTGCTGTAGATATAAATCAAATTAAAATTCATGTAAAAGAAACAAATCAATTTGAAACTCCTATGGTAGAGACAAAATTCAGTATTTGATTTTCCATTTGATCCTCCCGTAGCAGAAACGATTGATGTTTATTACACCAATCAACAGAAGCCAAAATATTGCATTGATGACTTTATCTTAAGGAAGAAAGATAGGAAAATTAAGAGATTAAACAAGAAAATACGGGATCTCATTTTCCTTGAGGGAAATATAAAAGAAGAGAATGAAAATTTGAGGGCATATAGTACTAAAATGAAACATAAAAATTATAAGTTGATTGTTAAGAGCAATAAGTTGCAAAATATAGCCAAGAACTAGATTAAATGAGCTAAACAGTATGTTGTTCATCTATGCAAAAGGAGAATTAAAGAGGCTAGAGACATGGGAGGAAGGAATTTGAATATTTTGGTCAATGCAACAGGGCTCTAGGCCACAAAATCATATTTTTGAAAATTTTGGCATTTGTCTTAAGGTTTGGATTGCATGCGTACATGCAAGGAGATCAATGTGGGGGTGTGTTGAGCCTCCATTTTGTCTAGATTTTTACATCTTTTGCCTACGATCTCTTATGTCTTCACTTGGATTTTGTAGTTACTACCATCCTTTTCTGTATATTTTTGAGCTATTATAGAGGCAATAAGAGGTAACATGTTAGCATTTTATTAATTTCCTTTGTTTTAATGATATGAAGATATTTATGTGAAAATGTCACTAATAACAAGATATTTTTGTGACTAGTGTTTAGTGCATATTCCAGCAACACAGTTCCTGTTCTAATAACATAGTTCATGTTCGTACAATAAAATTTTCATTCCCACTTCCAAGATCATCATATATATAATTGTTGTGAAGAGAATTCAACACATGGATTTTGTGAAGCGGAGGTTCAAGATGGTATTATGTTCCTCTAACTGTGCTCAGGTTCTTTTGGGAAAACATGAAATTCATGGTCAAACATCAAGTCAACTTCCTTCTATGAAAAATGGATCTTCATATGTATGAATAATAATGATTTTTCCAGTCGATTGTTTTTACTAGATTATTAATAACTCATATCTAAGTTGAGGATACCCTTGCCCTGTATAAAGGCTCAGATTAGATTATAACCCTAAAAAGGAGCATATGAATTGGTTGGTGTTCCCTGAAATCCGATCCAACAGTTTTTTTCAGAGTTGGGGTTTTCATACAAATATGTGGTAGGATTTGTAAGAAGGTGGGGGTGGGGGTGGGGGGGGGGGTGGGGGGGAATATTAATAATAGAGGGACTTAAGGAAATAAATTGTGTTTCTAGTGAGATTATCCTCATATGGGACCACTAGAGCCAAGCTCTGTGTTATCTTATGCTCGTGTAACAAACTTTAGAAGTTAATACAAGTTGACATTTGAATCATGTTCATTTTCTTTGAGTTTTCTGGAATTGTGATTTATTTTTTATAACAGAAATGAGAAGGGTGGTTTGGGCTCACCAGCCAGTCTGTTGTCCCTTTCCTCTTAGGATTTCTTGAATTGTGTTTGATAAATGCACAGTGTGAGAATTATTTATGGTTCAATAGAGGTATGCGATCTCATATTATAGCTCTCATTTATGCTTTGATGTTAAATTGTAGTGATTTGATTGATGAGTAAAATTGCATGGTTACTTATTTGGAAGGCATCATTGTGTATCGATATTCAACACATTAAGGTTCTATTTGTAAATAGAGATAGAGAGGACAAAGTATAGATACCAGGTGTATCATTACAACTAAATATTGCATCTCTTATTTACATTAAATCTCGATGCGTTATTTACTCTGATATTATTTTCTAATTGATGAGATACCCTTTTAGTTACACAAGGGTTCTGTTGTGGTTCCTATGATTTGGCAGATTTGGCAATACCAAATGATAAGACAACATCAAACCACTTTGGGATCTCAGGATCTAGCCCTCCTGGATCTAGAGAGGGATCTCTCTATAAAAGATAAAGAATAATATATCTTTGAAGTTCAATTTAAGGTCCTAGGCTAGTTATAGGGCACAAAGGTTTTGGTTTTGTTTGTTTGTTTGGTTAGGAAAGCATGAAAGAAGGGTTCATTGTAGGGTCAAGAAGTGAGCAAAGAAGGTTTTTTGGCGATAAAGAGATAATTCAAGGAAAACACAAGTCCATTGGGCAATGGGGTCATAAAAGGGTTTACTTGCAATTCAATATACAAGGCTTTCAAATGGGTTAGTCATCTAAATCAGAGGATCTTTAAAGATGATAGTATGGGATGAAATGATAAGGAAATGAAGGTGAATGACAAGGAAACCTTCCAAGGTGACCACTTAGGAGCAAATTTGGGGACAGGGCATGCCTTAACCGTCTACGATCAAACTTCTATTGAGGCTAACTCTTCAGATAATAGAAAACATTCAAGATGGACACAAAGTGAAGCCTAAGATCAGAGAAATTTTTTTAACCTTATCTGCTTTTGAAATTCAACTTACGGGATCTTAGAAAGGCAAATTTTTGGAAAAGGACCCTAGTGAGACAGAACTAGCTCTAGATCTCCTAGTTTCCCAATTCTTTCAGTTAAAACCAGACAAGAACATCTAAGAACAGACTCTAAATTCATACATCAACAAGCATGGGTAAAACCAACTACTATACTGGTTAAATTATCTTGAATTTTTTCTTAGATTACAAAATTAGCAGAAAACATAAAAGATAAGAAGAGCAGGTAGCATTAGGCTACTTTACAGCAGTAAATCCTAAGCTAGATTACTGATTCTTATCAAAGAAATAAAATGTGATGCATAATAGAGGGAAAACAATACAAGAAATAATACTTCATCGCTGATTTAGATCAGGATCCAATGAACATGCTTTTCATATTAGAAGAGCAACACCAATCACATACATCATTGTCCAACAACTTGATATCAACTAGAAATCATCTCCCAGCCTATTTTACAACTAATACACACAAAAATCTATCTCAATGAAATAGCTTACAATCCACGGTTTGCCAACATTTACAATGTATTTCTAAAGAATTCTTATAGCTAAAAGAGTGGCTGTAGAGGTATATAGAACTTAAATGCATCATTAAAACAGAGAAAGAGGTGTTATTGCATCCCATTTTGTCTTAATATCCCTGTATTGACTTTTAGTACTCTTTGGATGAACTAAGGGTCTTCGACATGCTGATAATTACATCAGAGGTATGTTTCTAAGGTACTTTCTGGCTGTTTGTACTCTGTTTGTACTCTGGGACAAGTAAGGCAGATAAATGAATTTCAGGCCTTCCATACTTTGTAACTAATGCTCTGGTAATCTTAGGACTTCTGTCAGGGTGATGATCTTCTCAGGAACTTGATGGAGAATAAAAAACACTATGGGAACTTGTCCTTTCTTGGGAAAGAACATTCTGCTGATGTGAAATCACCGATATGGCTTGTTTCATGTGATTTAGCCCTTATTAGGCCTTTTGGATCATTTTTAAGGTCTTCAATCTATATCTTTGTCCTTTAAACACTGGATTATAGCATTTATCTTCAATAACAGGCATTTAATCCTTTTAATTTGTCACTAATACACTTTTTCGCTTACTTTCTGATCTATCTGTGAATACGCAGGTTTTAATGGTGCTGGAGGGTTTGGAACATGGTTAAACATTGATCATTTTCATAAAAACATGCTTAAAAACCTTCTCAGGTGTCTTCCCTGCACTCTTTGGCTCTGAAAAATGACATTCTGCACCCTGTATTTCACTGTATGTGATTGTGAGACAGAGAGTGATTTTCATCATCTGTAACCCCTGCAAAAACACAATAAAAATGTTATAAAAACCTCGTGGGAGTGGGGTAGGCTGCTCTGGAGGGCCGAGGGAATGGTGGCGCAACAGTGAAAATGGAGGATGTAGGCGAAAAAAGGGGTAAAAATCATGGTGGAATGGAAGAAAAATGGCCTGATGGAGGTCTGGTGCGAGGCAAGTTCTTGACCGTCTGATCAGATTTAACAGTGACGATCTACGGTCGAGATTCATTGATCAGATTGTTCGAGGACTAGATGAAATGAGAGATGGGATTATGTCGTGACCGTTGGATCAGATAGGTTAATGGTGATCAATGGCAGAGATTCATCGGCAAAGTCATTTGGATGAATGGAGGAAGGGTGGGGTGAGATTATATCAGGGCCGTTAGATCATAAAAATCGACGGCTATGATCGCTTGAGGAAAAAATTTGGGAGGTTAGATGGTGGGAAAACAAATGGAGGTGAGATTAAGTCATGAACGTCTGATCTCAGAGATCAACAGTCGGGATTAAAAGAGAAATCATAACGTGAAGGGTGGTAAGGTGGAAAACCAGAATGGTTTTCGCGCGAGGCTGAAGGTGGTAAGTAGAATTTGCAAAAATAACACAATTCCATACAGAGGCTGACACGTGGAAATCCAAAACCGCTTATATCACGCAATTTCAAACATTAACGCCCAGATGAAAAGTTTACACGATATGCATTCTCAGCCGTTGGATGGAGGGGCGGAAGATCTGACGGTGCAGGTTTTGCGCAATAAAAGGTAAGATGTGTGGGCGGATGTGTACCGTTGGGTTCATTGTGGGCCATTGGATCTTCAAATCGGAAGGTGGAGATTTGAAAGAAAAAGCAGAGGACGAAGGGGTAAGGGAATGAGAAAAATGATAAGGGTTGTCGGATCTGTAGGAATGGACAGCGGAGATTAAATCGGTGATCGCACATCAGGGGAACAGAAAAAAGGGGAGACTGTGCTGGCACGATGCGATTAAGTGCTGATCGTTGGATCGGAAAGGATCAGTGGTCCAGATTAAATCGGTGGGGGGAACGACACAAGGCCACGAGCATAGAGCGATTGAATCCTGTCCGTTGGTTCTTGTGGCTTCAACGGTCAGGATTAAATCGGAGGATATGAATAATGAGTGAAGCAGAGGGCAAATGGAGCGATGTGATTTAGCGCTGGCCGTCGGATCGGAAGAGATCGACGGTGGAGATCTAATTGCGGACCGACAGAGAAAAGATCCATCGCAACGGAGAATTTGAGGAACAAAGGAAAAGTTGGAACAAAGGGAACTCCGATTGCGATTAGCGCCTGAGAGCTAACACCTGGTTCTTGGTGCCGGTTTATATGCGGAGGAGCCGAAAGGAATAAGCCCTCGGGGGCTTAAGCCTCATATAGTGTAAAAAGAGTGTTTTTGGGCCAAAATTAGTGTTTTTTCAAGGCCAAATGGAGGGTTCTGGTAGGTAGAAAAAGGCATTTTAAAACCAAATGAAGGATAATATGAGGTTTAAAAATGGTTTTAGATGAGATGGAGGGATAATGAAGGGAATTTAGAGGAATTTTGAAAGGGGGAATGGTGATGAAAATGGAGATTTTGTGGGGATGTCATAGGGCAAATGGAGGCCTTTTTGAGAACATTTCCTTTACAAAACAGTGAGGCTTTCCAGTGGAAACAACAGTGAAGATTTTCCAAAGGGCATAGGACACACAAAGGCTTTAAGGATGATATATTTTCAAGGAAAATGTCTCTCTTGAAGGCTTAGAAACCAAATTAGCCACCTGTTTTCTATGTCAAAAATTTATAGGTGGATAACAGTGGCTCCACATGGGGATGTAATCTTCTTGAAGGTGTCAAGAATCTCAGAAAATAATCTTTGGAAGTAGGCCGATGCTTGGTACTTGATACATCTCTTTCCTTCTTTGATCAGCTGCCACAAACATGATGGACATTAAATCAACAGTAATATTCTCCCAAACAATCTACCTACCCATCCTACAGTCCTAACATTTTTTTCTTCAAGGTGCATTTGGACTTGCAGACCTTATTCATCATTTTTTTATTATTGAAAACAGAAAAAACTAATCTAATTCTACCCTTATTCCCCCATGAGACCAGATTAGACAGTTGGCCTCATAGCTTCTCTACCTACACTAATATCTACTAGGATTAAACTGTCTAGCAGATTTCTTTCTCTACATTCTAAGACAAAAATTTAAAAATAGTCAAACCAGGGTTAGACTGTTTGGTTTGCTGTGGGTCCATGGCATAAAGAAAGCTGCACATGATCTGAACTTTGCAAGAAATTGAAACTAAAATTGTGCAGGATGGCAATTGTGAAACTTTAGAGCATCCTACTTTCTCTTGTGACTCAGAGTTTGAGCTTATTAGAGTCATTTTCTTCTTCATTCCAGCTCTGGTTTTGAGTTTGTTAGATCTGATTCTTATTCTTTATTTGCTGGTTCAGGTTTTGGGCATGTTAGAACCATTCTTTTGGATCTTCATAGGTTCAAGTTTTGAGCTTGTCTGAACCTTTCCTTTTCTCCTTTTTTTTTGTATTTTTCCTTTTTCTTTAAAACTGAACAAAGCAATGTTATTTACAATGGAAGTGGAAACTTTAAACTCTGAATTTCAGCAGTAATAATGTTTGAGCATCCTGCCATTGACTGGACCCCCAAACAGATCTATACCATCTAACTCTTGCAGAAAGAATGCATTTGGACCAATTGTGGACTGAATGACATAAAGGCCTTGCCATAAACTATCAAATTTTCCATGCTTACCCTTATCTTCCCTTCTAGAGTCCCACTTGAGTACCTTGTCTCCAATTTTAAAGTCACAAACCTTTGTCCTTTTGTCAAACAAATTTTTTATGTTCTCTTGCACCTTTTGAGCTCTGTTACAGACCTCTTCCCTTGTTTGTTGGAGATGTATAGTTTGATTGATCCTCCTCACCATGTTGTCCTCTTCTGACTGTATTTCTTGGACTAATTTTATCACTGGTACCCCTAGGATGGTAGGGAACATTGCATCTACTCCATAAACAAGCTGGTATGGTGACATGCCAATGGATTTCTTTGTAGTCAATTTGTCTGCCCACAAAGCATGCACTAACTTATTATGCCATGATTTTTTATTCTCTTCAAGCAACTTCTTGATGATGGTCACCAAAATTTTATTTGATGATTTTTCTAGCCCATTACCTTGTGGGTAATATGCAGTAGAATGACCAAGAGCAATCTGATACCTGTGACAAAAATCAATCATATTTTTGGAACCAAAAGCAGCAGCATTATCAGTAATAATCTTCCTTGGGCAGCCAAATCTAGATAGGATATGGTCTTCAAGGAATTTTATGATGACAAAATCTGTGGCATTCCTAGAAGGTATGGCCTCTATCCATCTTGTGAAATAGTCTGTGGCTGTAAGAATCCATTTGTGTTGGGCAGATGAAGCAAGATGAATTTCTCCTATGAAATCTAGGCCCCACTGTTGAAAAGGAGCTTCAACAGTGATTGGTTGTAATGGTAAAGGGAGGAGTTTTCTTTTGCCCTCAAATATTTGGCACTTATGGCAGGCAACTATCATTTTATGTACATCTTGGAAAAGTGTGGGCCAGTAAAAGCTAGCTCTAAGGATTTTTTTGGCTGTGGTTTTCCAGTATAAATGGCCTCCACACTCTCCTTCATGGAACTCATGTTTGATCCTCTCTGCATCAACTTCAAGAAAACATTTAAGAAACAAACCATTTGCATTTTTCCAGTATAAACATTCATTTAAAATGCAATAATTCCTAGCTTTTAACTTTAAAAAACTTGCCTTTGTCTTTGATAAATCAAGAGGAGCATTAAGATTTGTAAGCACATACAAGATGTCAACATATCAAGGTGAGTTTTGGAATTTTTCTTCAACAATAGGAGTAGGTAATCCTTCATGTTCATCCAAGGCATCTACCATGTTTATGTCAAGGGCTTGTAAATTAGATTCAGCCATTAATTGTGCCAAGCCTTAACCCTTGATGAGTTTTGTGGGTTTGATTTCCAAATCATACTCTAGTATCACTGCAATCCATTTGCCCCTCTTTCCATCGGGATATTGAGACAAAATTTCTTTTACCACTATATTAGGCACATAAGAAATGATGTGAGAATGTAGAATATACACCCTGAAATCCTTTAAGGCCTTTACCAAAGCATAGGCCTGTTTTTCCATTATATTATATTTCAAAGGAGCATCTCTTAGTGCCTTGCTAAAGAAAGAAATTGGCTGCTCCTATCCTTCTGGGTTTTTCCGCAACAAGACAACAACCACGGTATGCTCTGATGCAAAGGAGAATATAAGGAAATCTTTTGTGAAATCTGGGCTGATTAGAACTGGTGCTCGGGTAAGGGCAAGTTTTACCAGTTCAAAGGATTTTTTGGCCTCTAGAGTCCATTTGACTCCCACTTCTTTTTTCAGCATGTTTGTCATATTTCTAAGTAGCTTTTGTAGGTTGGGAATAAACCTCCTTAAGAAGTTAATTTTCCCAATAAAGGACTACAACTCCTTGATGTTCCTTGGGTGGCTAATCTATAGTATTCCCTCAACTCTTTTTGGGTCTATTTTAATCCCCTTTTCTGATATAATATGGCCAAGAAGCTTACCTTCTTGGAGGCCAAATATTGTCTTTTTGGGATTTAAAGATAGCCCAAACCTTCTGCACTTTTCAAATACCTTTCTTAGATGTTTAAGGTGCTCTTCATTAGTTTTTGAATAAAATTTTATGTCATCAAGATAAATTACAATGAAGTGCCCTATTTCCTCTGAAAATGCGATGTCCATAGCTCTTTGGAAGGTTGCACCAGCGTTCATTAGTCCAAAAGGCATTTTCACAGACATGAAAGTGCCCCATGGAGTGGTGAAAGCTGTTTTTAGTTGATCTTCTGGGAGTACTGAGACCTGGTTATACCCTGAAAATCCATCTAACAGAGAAATCCTTTTTGAACCAACTACCCTTTGTAGGATGTGTTCCATTTTGGGTAAAGGGTAATTGTCCTTTAGGGAGGCTCTGTTAAGGTTTCTAAAATCAATGCAAAGTCTGATTTCTCCTGTCTTTTTCCTCACAGCTACAAGGTTAGAAACCCAATTTGAAAACCTCATAGGCACTATGATTCCTGCCTCATACATTTTTTTGATTTCCTTTTCCACTAGAGGTAGTTGTACTGGGTTAATTCTGCGCAGTTTTTTCCTAAAGGGTTTCTAGTTTTCTTTCAATGGAATTTTGTGTTGGATGATCTTTGTCTCATAGGATTTTAAGTCCTCATAGCTCCAAGAAAACACATCAACAAACTCTTTAAATAAATCAATGTATTTCTTCTTGATGTGTGCTAGCAAGGATTTAGATAACTTAATCATTTTAGGCTTATCCTTGCTGCCTATATTGCATTCTTCAACATCTGATTCAGTGTGTTCTATGGTGGGTTTCTTTGCCACATCATTAAAATAAAAAAGGTCCTCTAGGGGTGCTAATCCTCTAGGTATGTTCTTGTCTTTGGACTGCAACACCTCTATGTCTTCCTTATCTGTTTTCATGTATTCTTCAGTTTGTTTTTCAAATTTTTTGTTCAACATGTTTATTTCTACATTGGGGGATGGTTTTTCTTCGTCAAGGGGGCTCTTTATCTACACAGTTTTCATCATATGTAGAGACTAAATCAGGCAGCTCAAACTCATTCCTGCAAAGAAATAAATCCTCTATCTGTTTTTCACCCTCAAAGACCTGCCAATATTTCTCATTATCTGGCACTGCAGGTCTATATTTGGTTTGAATAATGATCTATTTGTCACTAGGTGGTTTCTGATATGAACTAGCAGCGCAGGCTAATCCATTTGCAATAATGTTTTGGTACCTAGGGATAAACATAAGCTCATATTCTACAAATGTTTTCAAGAGATCCATGGCATCATTTATGTATGCCCTTAATCTAGGATTCTTTGCAGTGTACTCTCCATTCACTTGTTTTAAGACTAACTCAGAGTCTCCATGTACAACTATCCTTTGGGCTCCTATTTTTTTCAATAGATTCAATCCTAGGATGAGAGCCTCATACTCTGCAATGTTGTTTGTGAATTTAAAGTCTATTTTGAAGGCATGGCTCTCAGCATAGTTTCTTTCAGTGTTATGCAACCATACACCAGCTCTTGCATTCTTTCTGGTACAAGACCCATCAAAGTTCATTCTTCATAAGGGATTGTTTGCAGATCTGTTATCATTTTCATCCCTAATGCTATGTTCACCCTTATGCGATATTCTAAGGTCCGCACCAGGCTGTGTTATGTTTTGTTATTTAGGATTTTGATGGAGTTTAGAGTGATGAGTAATTTTGTGTTTGCAATCTTGATTTTATTCACTCTGATTTCTTGGTTCAGCACACTATTCAAGGGTTCCTCTCTTGTTTCCCTCTATTTCTAGAGCTGCCATTATGTTCGAATTTGTGGCTTCTACTCTGTTATTTAAATCTATGTTTCCTAGCTCTTGTTCATCAGTAAACTCATCATTGTAAAGGAGAAAGGAATCCAGATCTGTATGGACAGAGTAAAGAGGGGAATTTTCAGGTTTCTCTAGGCTGCTAACCATAAATTTCATGTGTGCCTCCCTATATAATCTTCTAAGCTGGCTAAAGACGGGGATAGTGGCATATGTCATGTCCATCTGCATTTTACCTTGCAACTTGGCACCCCATGATCTTGACAACAACATGCCATACTTAGGAGGTACATCTGCCACTAAAACATCCATTACCATGCATTTGGCTGGGATTTGGGTCAAATTTACACAGAGATCTTTGATTAGGCCAAGGCACTTCACTCTGCTAGAGTCAAAAGAATATAAATCCTTATAAGGTCTGGCTATCTCTAGGCCTAGCTTCTCCATAATCACCTTTGGCATAAGGTTGTGTGAAGGCCCAGAATCATGCAAAGCATTATGCAGGATTTTGTCATGAATATTGAGGCTGATATAAAAAGGAGGTACTACCCCTTCTTGAAATTTCCCTTCAATTTTTGGGCCAAACAAGAGAGCAGGTTGATCATCATTTAAATTGATAGTGTCACTATTTTCTCCTAAGTTTAAAGCTTTCAAAATTTGACCTTTATATACATCTTGAGTAGCTAACTCAGTGATAGGAACAGAAATTTTGATTTTGGCTATCTCACTTTCCAAATTGAAAGGAGACTGACTTTTTGAAAGGTTCAATTCTGTTTTACTGGCCACTATTTTAGTGGCCGAATCAGCTTGCTGATTCTCACTATGTACAATGTTTGAAGCTGTTTTGTCAGGAGCATTAGCTGCAATGTTAGTGCTGCTAGTTTCTTGGCTTGTTTTATCAATGGTTTGGATGTCTTTGTCCATAGTTTTTCCAGAACTCTCAGCTGTTTTTGTTGTTGCTTTCAGCAGTCCCTTTAGGAGTCCTTTCAGGTCTTTTCTTGATAGTGATTTCAGAGGTTTTGGCTTTGGGAGCCTCTGGTTTATTTTTGCTTCTGAGATCATATTGTTCTCGGACCTGCATGATGGCTTTCTCTAATCCTAACCTATAATCCTCAGACTCTACCCCTCCCTCTTCCCGATGTGTGTATGAGGTTTGGTTTCCCTCTGTGGAAAAGGTGTGATCTTGGTTGTCCACTTCCACCATGTTTATGGTGACTCCCTCTGATTCTTCTATTATTCCCTCATCCTCATCAAGGAAATTCTCTTGGAATGGAAGTATGATTTGTTGGTCAGAATCCGTTTTCCTATCTTGATTGTTCTCCCTTCTATAATTTTGGTTTCTATTTCTATTTTGGGAGTGGTTCTAATTGTCTCTTGGTTGCGCTTTCTCAAGTAAACTCATCCTTTTCATCATCTCTCGCATCATCCTTTCCATTTTATAGCTAGATGTGGAGGGTGCAGTATCATATTTATAAGTTACCCTCTTCTCCGATCTCAGCCTAGATCTTTTCTCAATTAAGTTTGCTTCTATAGTCACAGCTCCTTGCTGCATGTCTTCTAGAGTTGCATAGTCTCTCTCCCTTAGTTGATAGGCCATATCAGCATCGAAACCCTCAGGATATCTTACTAAGGCCATGCCTTGGGGAGGTTTCATATGAGGTGGGAGAGCATTGTAGACCCTGTTAAACCTGGAAGAGTAATCATGAACACTCTCTCCCTGATTTATTTTAAGATTCTGATACTCTGCTAATATCTAGAGAGGGTAGCTTTTGATTTCCCATTTGTTTATGAATTCTTGTTGTAAAGTGGGAAGGTCATGGATGCTATTAGGAGTTAAGCCCTTAAACCACTTCTTTAATTCTCCTCCTAAACTTTGAGCAAATATTCTCATTTTAACGGTCTCATCATCTATCTCTATGTAATCAAATGCATCTCCTATCTTGGTGACATGTTGTTGAGCTGTGGTAGAATTTTCTCCAGTGAAATGGGGAATTTTAGATTGATAGTCATTTGGTAAAGGAACCAGGGGTTGTGGAAACACTAGGGGAGCATACCATGCTACCATGATAGTGTTTTGTGGAGGTAAAGGATTAGCTTGAGCAGTAGGTATATGGATGGCAAAACTTCTTGGACCAACAACAAACTGTTGAGCAGATTTGGGGTGAGAGAGACCCAAGTTATGAATGAAGTGGATATCAGGAGGGGTTGATGGAGGGGTTTCTCTATCACTGATATGTTGACCACTATGTATTGGTGAACTTGGAGGCTCAAAGTCTGTCTGATCTATGGCACTGAATGACTTAGTTCTTGGTAAATTACTTGGTAATTCTAAGTCAACTTGAGTATTTGATAGAGATGCAAGGTTTTCAGGTGCTGAGTTAGCTCTATGAATGGATCTGATAATAGTTGGATCCCTAGAGGTGTGAGACTTCCTAAGAATACTCTCTGGATTGTCAACTATTTCAGGGGGATTTGGATTAGGATAAGCTCTAGTATGGATTTTTCTTGAAGCCAGTATGTTAAGTCTCAATGAAGAAAGTTAGCCAGGTATGACAGTCTTTGAGAGGCAAACTATATTTAAACACAGAAGCTTAATCCTATATTTTTGTTTTAATATGGATGATTTTTTAATGCAACTGGTCTCCTAGTGGAGTCTTGTGAAAACCAAGAGAATCAGTAGGCCTACTGATCGCCAGTGGAGTCTTTTGGTCATTTAGGAGTTCTGGAGTCGCCAGGTGGAGGGTTTAAAGTGTTTCAAAGAAGTTTTACTGTCCACCACAGTGATTAACTACCAAATCAAGGCTATTGGTCTTCTTTGAGTTTCTTAGGGGTGATTCAAGGAGTGTTTTACTCAAAGCGTCCCCAGTGGAGTCGCCATTATGTTGTGGTTCCTATGATTTGGCAGATTTGGCAATACCAAATGATAAGACAACATCAAACCACTTTGGGATCTCAGGATCTAGCCCTCCTGGATCCAGAGAGGGATATCTCTATAAAAGATAAAGAATAATATATCTTTGAAGTTCAATTTAAGGTCTTAGGCTAGTTATAGGGCACAAAGGTTTTGGTTTTGTTTGTTTGTTTGGTTGGGAAAGCATGAAAGAAGGGTTTAATGTAGGGTCAATAAGTGAGAAAAGAAGGATTTTTGGCGATAACGAGATAATTCAAAGAAAACACAAGTCCATTGGGCAATGGGGTTATAAAAGGGTTTACTTGCAATTCAGTATCCAAGGCTTTCAAATGGGCTAGTCATCTAAATCAGAGGATATTTAAAGATGATAGTATGGGATGAAATGGTAAGGAAATGAAGGTGAATGACAAGGAAACCTTCCAAGGTGACCACTTAGGAGAAAATATAGGGATAGGGCATACCTTAACCATCTACGATCAAACTCCTAATGAGGCTAACTTTTCAGATAATAGAAAACATTCAAGATGGACACAAAGTGAAGCCTAAGATCAGAGAAAGACTTTTAACCTTTTCTTATTTTGACATTCAACTTAAGGGATCTTAGAAAGGAAAACTGTTGGAAAAGGACCCTAGTGAGACAGAACTAACTCTAGAT
Source organism: Pinus albicaulis (assembly GCA_034641835.2). Taxonomy (NCBI): domain Eukaryota; kingdom Viridiplantae; phylum Streptophyta; class Pinopsida; order Pinales; family Pinaceae; genus Pinus; species Pinus albicaulis. The sequence goes on from CM076579.1 coordinate 1,553,053,533, forward strand.
CTCCCAGTTTCCCAATTCTTTCACTTAAAACCAGACAAGAACATCTAAGAACATACTCTAAATTCATACATCAGAAAGCATGGGTAAAACCAACTACTATACTGGTTAAATTATCTTGAATTTGTTCTTAGATTACACAATTAGCAGAAAACATAAAAGATAAGAAGAGCAGGTAGCATTAGGGTACTTTACAGTAGTAAATCCTAAGCTAAATTATTGATTATTATCAGAGAAATGAAATGTGATGCATAACAGAGGGAAAACAATACAAGATAGAATACTTCACCGCTGATTTAGGTCAGGATCCAATGAACATGCTTGTCATATTAGAAGAGCAACACCAGTCACATACATCATTGTACAATAGCTTGATATCAACTAGAAATAATCTCCTAGCCTATTTTACAACTAATACACACAAAACTCTATCTCAATGAAACAACTTACAATCCACGGTTTGCCAACATTTACAATGTATTTATGAAGAATTATTATAGCTGAAAGAGTGGCTGTAGAGGTAGATAGAACTTAAATGCATCATTAAAATAGAGGGAGAAGTGTTCTTGCATCCCATTCTATCTTAATATCCTTGTATTGACTTTTAGTACTCTTTGGATGAAATAGGGGTCTTCGATATGATGATAATTACTTCAGAGGTATGTTTCTGAGGTACTTTCTGGCTGTTTGTACTCTGTTTGTACTATGGGACAAGTAAGGAAGAAAAATGACTTTCAGGCCTTCCATACTTTGTAACTAATGCTCTGGAAATCTTCGGACTTTTGTCAGGGTGATGATCTTCTCAGGAACTTGATGGAGAATAAAAAACACTATGGGAACTTGTCCTTTCTTGGGAAAGAACATTCTGCTGATGTGAAATCACCGATATGGCTTGTTTCATGTTCTTTAGCCCTTATTAGGCCTTCTGGATCATTTTTAAGGTCTTCAATCTGTATCTTCGTCCTTTAAACACTGGATTATAGCATATATCTTAAATAACAGACATTTAATCCTTTTAATTTGTCACTGATACACTTTGTCACTTCCTTTCTGATCTATCTGTGAATACGCAGGTTTAAATGGCACTGGAGGGTTTGAAACAGGGTTAAACATTGATACTTTTGATAAAAACATGCTTAAAAACCTTCTCAGGTGTCTTCCCTGCACTCTTTGGCTCTGAAAAATGACATTCTGCGCCCTGTATTTCACTGTATGTGATTGTGAGACAGAGAGTGATTTTAATCATCTGTAACCCCGGCAAAAACACAATAAACATGTTATAAAAACCTCGTGGGAGTGGGGTAGGCCGCTTTGGAGGGTTAAAGGAATGGTGGCGCAACAGTGAAAATGGAGGATGTAGGCAAAAAAAAGGGTAAAAATCATGGCGGAATGGAAGAAAAATGGCCTGATGGAGGTCTGGTGCGAGGTGGGTTCTTGAATGTCTGATCAGATTTAACAGTGGCAATCTACGGTCGAGATTCATTGATTAGATCGTTTAGAGGACTAGATGAAATGAGAGACGGGATTATGTCGTGACTGTTGGATCAGATAGGTTAATGGTGAACAACGACGGAGATTCATCAGAAAAGTAATTTGGATGAATGGAGGAAGGATGGGGCGAGATTATATTAGGGCCATTAGATCAGACAAATTGACAGCTATGATTGCTTGAGGAAAACATTTGGGAGGTTAGATGGTAGGCAAACAAATGGAGGTGAGATTAAGTCATGACCGTCTGATCTCAGAGATCAATGGTCGGGATTAAAAGAGAAATCATAATGCGGAGGGTGGTAAGGTGGAAAATCGGAATGGTTTTCACGGGAGGCTGAAGGTGGTAAGAGAAATTTGCAAAATAACGTGATTCCATACAGAGGCTGACATGTGGAAATCCAAAACCACTTATATCGCGCGATTTCAAAAAATTAACGCCCTGATGTAAAATTTACGCGATATGCGTTCTCAGCTGTTGGATGGAGGGGCAGAAGATCGAACGGTGCAGGTTTCGTGCGATAAAAGGTAAGATGCACGGGAGGATGTGGACTGTTAGGTTCATTGTGGGCCATTGGATCTTTAGATCGGACGGTGGAGATTTAAAAGAGAAAGCGGAGGATGAAGGGGTAAGGGAATGAGCGAAAGGATAAGGGCCGTCGGATCTGTAGGAATGGACGGTGGAGATTAAATTGGTGATTGCACATCAGGGGAACAGAAAAAATGGGAGATTGTTCTGGCACGATGCAATTAAGCGCTGACCGTCAAATCAGAAAGGATCAACGGTCCATATTAAATCGGCGGGGGGAACGACAAAGGGCCGTGAGCGGAGAGCGATTGAGTCCTGGCCGTTGGTTCTTGTGGATTCAATGGTTAGGATTAAATCGGAGGATATGAGTAATAAGTGAAGCGGAGGGCGGATGGAGCGACACGATTTAGCATTGGTTGTCGGATTGGAAGAGATTGACGATGGAGATCTAATTGCGGACCAGTAGAGAAAAGATCCATCGCATCGGAGAATTTAAGGAACAAAGGAAAAGTTGGAACAAAGGGAACTCCGATTGCGATTAGCACTTGAGAGCTAACGCCTGTTTCTTGGCACCGGGTTATATGCGGAGGAGCCGAAAGGAATAAGCCCTCGGGTGGTTAAGCCTCATATAGTGTAAAAAGAGTGTTTTTAGGCCAAAATTAGTGTTTTATCAAGGCCAAATGGAGGGTTCCAATAGGCAGAAAAGGCATTTTAAAACTAGATGAAGGATAATATGAGGTTTAAAAATGGTTTTATGATGAGATGGAGGGCTAATGAAGGGAATTTGGAGTAATTTTGAAAGGGGGAATGGTGATGAAAATGGAGATTTTGTGGGGATGTCATAGGGCAAATGGAGGCCTTTTTTAGAGCATTTCCTTTACAAAATAGTGAGGCTTTCCAATGGAAACAGCAGTGAATATTTTCCAAAGGGCATAGGACACACAATGATCTAGGTGGATATCGGTGGCCACCCACCTATTCCATTTGGACCAACACCATCAATTCTTGCAACTTTTCACATTCAGCACAACTTACTATTTTTAGTAGGTTTTCGGGTCCTCCACTCTCGGAGCCGTTTTGGGGGCTTAATGATACAGGTGGATATTGGTGGCCACCCACCTATTCCATTTGAACCCCCATCTTCAGTTCTTTCAATTTTCAAGTTGCAACAAAACTTACTATTTTTAGCAGTTTTCGGGTCCTGAACTTCCGGAGCCGTTTTGAGGCCCTAAACGACGTTTTTTGGGTATGATATTTGTTGCGATTTGATCATCAAATCGTCACAAAAGTTGTAGTCCTCGGATAGAGCTTTCTAATGATGTATCATGTGCGTCAAACGGAGATAGTATGCCAAAGTTACGTCCCTGGGAAGTTGAAACACCAATTTACCCAAACGGGGCCCATAATTTTGGCGCTTCATCTCCTAGGGTTAGGTTTTTGGGATGTTGAGGGTTCTCCATTGTTTCTCAATAATAAATAGGCCCTCGAGCCTCATTGTAACTCAGTTCAGAGGTCTGTAGCCATCACATCTCTTCTCAGAGATTCGCTACCAGCACCCTAGCTATTTTATTTCCATTATGCCTGTAAGCATATTTCTGTTATTTGATATTAATGAAATGAAGCATTATTTCCGCTGCATCTCTATGTTCATGGTTATTTCTGTATTCTGTTGCGTTCCTGCATAAAATCCGGATCAGTGGTATCAGAGCGGGTCTTCTCTTTCTTTGTTTTTCTTTGCATGTCCCCAACGCGGTCAGGGTATAAGGAGTTAGGGCTCGATCTGGTTGAACCCTTGCAAGATCAGCCTCGCAAACCCCGACGACCTCCCATGGTAGAAGAAAAGAAAGACGAGGGAGCAGGAGATCCTATCAAAATACTGCTCGAGGAGGCCCTCGAGAAACAAAGGAACGCGATGATGGATAACTTTGCTCAAATCCTTCAACGACTGCCCACATATGGCGCATCTGCATCCAATAGCCACTCTGGAGGCGCCACTCCCTTCAAGGTACAGGTAAACTTTGACATTCCTATATTTGAAGGAAAAATAGATGCAGACGCTGTAGACAGATGGTTAAATTTGTTGGAAGGGTATTTCTCGATCCATGACTTCTCTGACCGAGAAAAGATTATTTTTGCACTCCTCAAAGCTGCCCCCCATGTCAAAGACTGGTGGGAAACCTACCGTGAGAAAGAGGGCGAAGGGGAACCCTCTCTGTTCTCGGCCACACCCACTTGGAATTCGTTCCGAGATGGAATCAAGGAACAATATTACCCCGTGGGGAGCTATGAGGACAAATACATCCAATGGACCACGCTGCGGCAACAAAAGGATCAAGATGTGCATGAACTGACGAATTTGTTCCATACCCTGCGCACAAAGTTGGGTATTAAAGATTCATAGAGACATTTGGTGCTCAAGTACCACGGATGTCTGCACAAACACATTCAAGAGTAAATGGAGTTCCTTGACATTACATCGCTTGGCACGGCATATCTCTATGCCGCCAAGATCGAGCAGAAATTTAAGCAGAAGAAGTGAGACTTTGGATCTGCGAATCCGAAAGGTGCCCCAAAACTGAAGAACAAGGGGCAAGGCCAAAGCAATGCGACTCAGAACAACACCACAAATCCAAAGAAGGACACAGGGAAGTGGTGTGAATTTCATAACAGCCCCACTCACAGCACAAACGAGTGTCGGGCCAAACAGTCTTTGGTGGCCAAACTAAAGGCACCCGAATCAGATGCATTTTCTGATCCTGAGTTAGAACCAGAAAAAGGAAATGACAAAGGGAAGCAGATCATTGATGCGGACTCTAGTGCCATTGTTGCCACCACCAAGATCTAGAGGGAGGGTCCAGAGGATCCAAAGGAGGGGGAGCGCCTCTTCCAGTCGCAGATGTGGGTGAAGGGTTCTCCGCTGCAATTTATCGTCGATAGCGGAAGCCAAAAGAACCTCATTTCAGCAGAGGTCGTGAAGCGGTTCGGTCTACTGACCATAGCACACCTGCAGCTGTATACCATCAGGTGGCTCCACCCAGGGAGAGATCTCCACATCCGCCAACAGTGCCGCCTTTTGTACAGTATCAAGCCATTCATGGATGAGGTATTGTGTGATGTTGCTCCTCTTGATGTAGCTGATCTATTATTGGGCCAACCATACTTGTGGAGGCGGCATGCTGTGTATGAGTCTACGCCTCATGTTGTTATTATTACTTTTGGAAATAACTTGTACAAGATACTAGAGGTAGTACCGCCTCCTATCGTCTCTTTGACTACTGCAAAACAACACAGTAAGATTGTTTCCCAAACCAGGAAATTCATTTTCCTTAAATTTCACTCACAGGGAAAGAAGAATATTGTGGCCACAACCTCGAAACATGGCTCCCTTGCACGGCTGCAGCAGATGGACAAAGTCATGGAGGAATACGAGGACATTTTCTCCTCACTCATAGAGGTTCCTCTACATTGTTAGGACAGGCAATCCATTGATCTGACTCCCAATGCACCACCGCCTGATGTTGCCATACATCTTGCAACTACACATACAGAATCCAAACATGTACTGTCTGAGGCTGATAAAGAAACCGAATTTACTAAACGCATCCAACATGTCCACCCGCAGGTCCATGACATCTTCAACACATCTAATATTCAGTTCAACAGAATTTGCCTCATCTCATGGAGGATCTCAACGCAATGGGGACCATTGCTTCCTAAGGAGGGAGGAATGATCCAGGTGGATATCAGTGGCCACCCATCTATTCCATTTGGACCAGCACCATCAATTCTTGCAGCTTTTCACATTCAGCACAACTTACTATTTTTAGCAGGTTTTTGGGTCCTCCACTCCCGGAGCCGTTTTGGGGCCTTAATGATCCAAGTGGATATTGGTGGCCACCCACCTATTCCATTTGAACGCCCACCATCATTTCTTTCAGTTTTCAAGTTGCAACAAAACTTACTATTTTTAGCAGTTTTTTGGGTCCTAAACTTCCAGAGCCGTTTTGAGGCCCTAAACGACATTTTTTTGGGAAAATGGATAGCAACATGGGTCCATGGATCGATGTTTCTCGTTCAAAATTTTTACTCCTCGGGCATATATTTATAACGAGCTATTGAGCGCGTCAAACGAAGATCGGATGCCAAAGTTACGTCCCCAGGAAGTTGAACCACCAATTTACCCAAACGAGGCCCATCGTTTTGGCGCTTCATCTCCTATGGTTAGGTTTTTGGAAGTTTAGAGTTCTCCATTGTTTCTCAATAATAAATATACTCTCGAGCCTCATTGTAACACAGTTCAAAGGTTTGTAGCCATCACATCTCTTCTCAAAGATTCGCTACCAGCACCCTAGCTATTTTATTTCCATTATGCCTGTAAGCTTATTTTAGTGATTCTTTTATTAATGAAATGATGCATTATTTCCACTGCATCTCTATGTTCATGGTTATTTCTGTATTCTATTGCGTTCCTGCATAAAATTCGGATCACACAAAGGCTTCAAGAATGATATATTTTCAAGGAAAATGTCTCTCTTGAAGGCTTAGAAACCAAATTAACCACCTGTTTGCTATGTCAAAAATTTATAGGTGGCTAACAGGTTCAATGGTGAGAACAACATTCACTTATCAAGTAGTATGGGCATAATAATTAAGAGTTATTGTTGATCTGATTTATCATTTATTTTCTGGGCTTTCATGTATACTTTAAATCATTATCTCAGATGTGAAATTGATCCTAGGGTTTTAAGAAGATGATAATAATTTCTATAAACCAAATTTCCCTTTACACATGATTTTAATACTCAGTTCAATACCAGGATCAATATGAGGAGAGTTTTTATTCTTGTTTGAAGTATTCACAAAACTCTTTGAGTTTACCTTTGGTTAAGATTGTACGAAGGTTATGATTGATGTATTGAGGGAAATTTTCTATGCTTCATCACAATTTAATATTGCATCCTTTTTTAGAGGAGTAATGCATATACCATCCAGGTTCCTTATAAGTAATTATACCTCAGTGTTAAAAAATAATGTATTCAAAGATTTTCTAAGATCAGGGTAAGATTTGAATTAGTATGGGAATGAATTTATCTTGTTTGAAGAATGCTTAGTTTTATTGCAGAGAGTTTTCACCTTGAATGCTTTCCTTCTTTGTAACATAGCAAGTAATCTTTGGTGTTATGCAGGTAAATCCTCTCTGCGGACAGAGACGACCCCTCTAGCCCTAGAGTGGGTCTAGTAACAGAGGGACAAGCTAGAGTGAAGGTTCCTAATTAATGAATGAAAAATATGAGGTAGATCAACCTACTTGGAGTCCAACGGTGTTGTTGTGGTGGTGGCCTCTTTATTCCTGTCTCGGCGGGTCGCGATCCTTCTGCAACGATGCTTGGATGCCTACACGAAGATCAGAAAATAAGAGAAACATACGAAACAATGATCTCATTCATAATTACTAACCAGTCAAGGAGGGTTAAGCATATTGCATCAAATAAAACACATTAATGCAAGACGGGAACTAGAAAATAATCATGTATATGTATTAATAGAAGAAAGAGTTACAACCAGAGCCTTGACGTCGCAGCCTCCTTCAACGAGGTTCAGTCAAAGTGCATCTCGATGAATCGTCAGGGAATTCGGATGGGATGAAGACACAAGTCTAAGCTTTGTCAATGAGGGTCTCTTCCGTTCTATCTTTTCTAACAAAATGTACAGAAATCTCTTCAGCGTTTCAGCTATAATATGTTTAGTTCAGCTAGCACATCAATGGAAGATGGCTGTATTTATAGAGGGAAAGGAGGAGGTTAGGATCCCTACAATAGTGGAAGGTTGGCCTCATCCCTTGGGAGGTTTCCCCAAATGGTGGAAACAAGAGGCCAAAGGAGGGAGGCCATGGTTATTTAGTCGAACCACTCCAGTTGACTCACCCACGAAGATTGTTATGATGGAAACTTCGCCTCTATTTTTAAAAAAAAATCCATAAACAGGTTGGCGCAGGTAGCTAACTGGGACAAAGCACCAATGGGTGTGGGGCCCAGTGTTAATTTCCCAATCGGCACGAGGGCATAACGGTCTACTAGCGCCAAGGAAAAAATAGGTGGTTTTGATGGTATGTTCAGGAAATTGTCAACAGAAGCAATGTTGTGCTCATGGCAAGGGATGCAATGATGGTCTTTACAAGGCATGACACTTTATTTTGGTCACAGAAATGAGCCTCCAATGTATGGGATGGGGATTGCAGGGACAATGACAAAATTTTGTGTAACATATGCCCCCTAAAGCATGAGGTCCGAGAGAGAGGAAGGGGTGAAATGCTCTACGAGAACGTGTTCGAACCAAACACCGATGTTGGAAGACCTGCAATTACAAATACAACTGATATCTTTGATACATAAACATGTGGCATGGGCACAACCATCCATAATAGAGTACATATATAAACTGAGATCCGAGGTATGGACGCATCAATCCAACAGTAAGGATCAACAAATAGACTCAGGTATGGTCGAAGCCATCCAATCAAAAGAGTCATGTAATAAAGTCATGATAAACCACAATATCCTACAACCTGGATTTTATCATACAAAACCCAGGGTCTTGCACTCCATCTTGACCCGAACAAGTACAAATTAAAGCATGCGAATATGTGAGCTGAAGTCGAACACGCAAGAAAATTACTTGATTACTAGAGAATAATGAAAGCTATTAATAGGCGCGAGAGAAACCACCAATAATGATAATGGCTCTCAAGGTACAACAAGCACAATCCATGGAATGTGAACAGTGAGTCGGCGTCGAACACCTACGTAATCACTCAATCGGGTTGGGACGGGGATGAGGACCTGTCGTCGAATGCGAAGAACTTGCCATTGAAGCATGCAAGCTCCAAGGTACCGGAAGGGAGTCTCTAGATCAGCTTCCTGGAAAATGAACTAAAGTCGACAGGAACTGACTTGGTTGAAGGAGGGCCATAATTTCTTCTCCACATCATCGAGCACGAAATACGCAGGAACATAAATGAGAATGAATCGCATTCAACAGAGAATCAAGGGGAGGTTTGAAAATCCAGAGAGGCAAACTTTCTTAAATGTCTTTCTGAACATATCGTTGAACATATCGTTGAAACGACTATGGAATTATCGATTTGCATTTGGACATCCTAGCAATCGAGGTCGTGATGAATAGGAAAAGAGCGTATGAGAGTCAAAAGAGATTACCCAAACCCATGGAGGCAAGTAGATAAGGAGAAGAGATGTCCCCAACCCGACATGAATGCAGACAAGTGCCATGTTCAAGAGTGACATACTGCCGACACAACTATGAAACTGGTTCCATTTTCCCCCACCATTTCTGGCGAGTACCCCAATTATTTTTTTTGAACAAGCTTGAAGGGGATAGAATATGCTTGTGTTGTAAGTTTGTCCTTCGGACAAATCCAACCTAGTACATTTAACGAGCCTTAGGAAGGAGGAACTCAAGTAACCTCATTATGACGGAGTTCGATGCCATCAGTTTTTAATGAGTCTGACAAAGGAAGAACTTGGCATCTTTTCATATTTAGAGAGTTTGAAAAGACAGTGGAAAAGAAAACTCTAGCAAGTCCCTTTTCATGAATAGTCTCTCAGATCTGAAAGCGTTGCAGAAAACAATATCCCAGAACCTCTAGGCCGGGATAGGTTTTAGAATCTCGTAATTTTAGCATTGGTAGCATCAAAACCCCATAACATCTTTTCAACCACTTTGGGATTCTAGGATCTAGCCCTCCTAAATCCGGAGAGGGATCTCTCCAATAAGTGCAAAGATGGATTTGTCTTTGAAGTTTGGGATAATAATATTAGGCTAGTTATGAAGTCCAAGCGTTTGTTTGTTTTTTGGATGGTTGAACATGATTACTGTTAGAGGTGAAAAGTTCCAAAGGTAAAGAGGTTCAAAAGTGAGAAGTTGCAAGCAACAAGAGTAAGCTTTGAGCAAGATGAAAGATGATGGCAGGTTTTCAGTCCATTGGGTTATGGAGTCATAATAGGGTTTAATTGGGACAACAAGAGGCAAGAGTGGTCTGTGGGGCAAGTCATCTATGTTTAAGGATCTCTTTAAAGTTTTATTTATGGAATGAAGTGATACAATAAGAAGGAGAAGTAACAGATGCAGAACAAAGAGCAGCCCAGGATCTAGTAAGTACTTTGAAACTAGCTAGCCTTTGACCAGGCACTTAAGAAAAACATGAAAGAAAACTAGGATCTAGTAAGTACTTTGAAACTAACCAGCCTTTGATATACTTTCAATAGAAAACATATAAAAAACAAAGGGAAACTTGAAGGCAAATTTTGGAGTAGAAGCTAGCGGGCTAGGCTCACCACAAATCCTCTCCTAGCTCTACTTTACTTAGTTATTTTCAAGACAATCACAAAGATAACACAGAATGGTCTAAGATCTGGTAAGTACTTTAAAACTATCCAGATTTTAACACATTCTAAGGGAAACAATCAAACAATTATGCAAACAAGACTGGGACCAGGGCTCACCATATCCTCCTCGGTTCATCTTCACACAACATATACTGAAAGTAACATTTAAAAATAATATTCAGCTAAGACAATAAAACGAGGGAACACCAACATTCCTATGCTTAACCGAATTAAATCATTTTCAAATAACACAGTTGAAAGAAAACATTTAAATAAATATTTTTCAGCCAGAGAAGGTTACTGGTATACAGTAGGTCCTAACCCTGTTCAAACTGTTCTTTACAGGAGAATATGGAACAAAATGAAAACAGAAACAAAATACAAGTTACAGTGAGAATAACATCACCATCAACATAGACCAGGATCCCATAAATCAGCTTGTATTGATGCTCCAAACCAGTTACAATATTTGAGTCCAGTGTTTCAATTCATCTTTCTTCACAACCTAACTTATCTGTCACCAGCAGAGCTCCAAGAGCCAGTGAATCACTATTTACAATTTGAAATCTTCAGCTCAATTACATTACAATGCTTCAGTAATTACATTGGCAACCAACCCCTCACTCATCTTATACTGAAGTATTTATAGAAGGATGAGGAGGTGAGATCTGATAAAAGATCTTAAATACAATTAATACAGAGTTAAATGACTTCTCGGCCCTTTGAGAGGCCTGATGGAGAAGTTACAGGTGGACTACTGTATTAATGTTTACAATTATGAATTTAAAACTCGATGGGAGTCTTATTTGACTTTGAGGCTCGGTGTGCTGTGTGGAGTAACTCTGTAGATATTTTCTGCGTTGATTTCTTTGTAGAAGTAACTCCCTGGCTGTGCTGGAGGCGAATATCAGATTTTCTTCAATAACTTCGGCCTCTGTTTGAATGGTTTGAGGCAATAGGTGGCTTTTATGGTAGCTGAGGAATTAATTCGCCTCAGATGTGGCGGTGGAGGCTTTCTGTCCGATAAAAAACTTTTAGATTTTCTTTAAAATGTGTTTTGAGTTGGGGATTAGGCTTTTGATAACCGTCTTAGCTGTAATCCCCGTAATACTGTCTTCAATCTTCATCTGCTGCGCTTTCTTCAAAAACCGATACTCTTTAACTGTGTTCTAAATAGAACAATGTCTTGTCGATGTGCAGGTCACGCGGGGATTTTTAAGGCATCAATGCCCATGGAACACTGATAAAACGTTGAATCCGACCCGTAAATGATTCTTTTTAATAGTCCGAAGGCGCAGGAAACGTATCTCCCGGCCTTCGGCCTTTCTCTTCAATACAGCGAAAAAAACCATTACAAAAACCTGCAAAACACAAAAAACAATTAAGAAATTTCCGTGGAAATTAAAGGTTTACCATCTGCCGTATGGCGGTGGAAAGAGACCGTTGGATCTCCGGGACACGTGGACGGGCCCGCAGACGAACGGGAGATCGCAATCGGGCGGGGGAAAAACAAAGGGGCAGGATGGAAATTGCCGAAGGGATTGCGCTGACTGGGGAGGGTCAAAGCGATTGAGTGAAGACCCACCCATCTAAAACGAGATCAATCTTGTGGGATGGGATCGGGGAGTCGCGATCGGGGGGAAAACAAAATGTGCGATTAAAACCCATCGGGCAAATTATATGTGGACCGCTACCCAAAAACGAGATCAACGGTGGACAATGAATCGGTGGGTTTTGGAACGGTGGTAAGACTTGTGATCGGAGGGAAAGAGGACCGTTGGATCTTGGAAGGCGGATAGGAGATCAACGGTGGACAACCAATCGGGGATCGGCAATCGGGGGCGAGACAAAATGCATGCGATTAAAACTTTGCGATGCGATTGAGCGCAGGATGTCGATCAAAGAATGAGATCAACGGTGGAGAATGGAACGGGGGACGGCCGATCGGGGGAACAAAACAAATGTACCGAAAGAAAAACTCTGATGCGATTTTGCGCGGACCGTTGGATCGAAGGGCTAGATCAATGGTCGGGATTGTTTCAATTTACGCACCAGCGGAAAACCTTTAAACATAGGAAAATCCATCACTTTAACAAAAAAAAATAAAGGTTTTATAATATGGGTGGGATGTATATATATGATAGCTAGGCGCCTGTTTGCGGGGCCTTTGGGCTGTATGAACTGTAATATGCCCGGGGCCTATTTAAAACAAGGGCCAATTGCAATCGGGCCATCGGGCTTGGTCTTTTTAATCTACCCATTTGTTTTTCTTCGATTGCGATTGCACAATCGGTCTTTTTGATCAACCCATTAGATTATTTCAACATGTGACTTAAAGCCTTTTAAGTTAATCAATGGAAATAGGGGTTCTGAAATAGTTAAAATATGGGTTTTCAACTATGGAAAAGTGATTTTCATAAATGGAAGAAGAGGTTTTATGAAAAATAGAGGACTTTTATGGAGAAAAGGGGAGCAAATGAAGGTTTGAGAAGGGGGAAAATGAAGGTCTTTCAGCAGTCTTTCATTTGGAATCAACATAAGTTTTTTGAGTATAAAATGGAAATAGTAATGAAGATTTTGGACAGAGGCATGAGGCCTTCTAGGAGCCTTCAAGAGCCAACAATTTTTAGTGATAAAAATTGTTCCTTGGAGGCTCAAGAAGATCTTAGCCACCTTTTGGTATAACAAAATATTATAGGTGGCTAACAAAGGCTCCACTTGGGGATGGTGCCTTCTTGTACAGATCAAGAACTTCGCACTGGCATCTTCCGTAGTGCTCATCTTCGCTGCCTCATCCATTGGGCTGCCTTCCGTGATTGAATGATCTTCTCTAAAAACGTATTTCAAGCTGCAGGAGGAAAATGTAAATGGACCTTCGTTAACAAGCTTTCTACCTACCTAATCCTACAAACATCTAACATTTTTCTCTTAGAGTGCACTTGGATTGGCAAACTCTCTTACAACATTTTATTCTTTTGAAAGCATAAAAACTAATCTAGTTCTACTCCTTATTTCTCCCCAAACTCAGATTAAACAGTTGAGCTCAGGTATTTCTCTACCTAATCTACTGTCTTGTTGAGATTAAGCTGTCCAACAGACTCTCATTCTCTAAATTCTATAACAGAAATTTAAAAACAGCCAAGTCAATATTAAGTTGTTTGACTTGCTGTGATCTATGACATAAAAACAAGTTGCACATAGATTATTATTTGCAGAAAATTAAAATCAAAATGGAAGGCTTAAGATCTGAAAGTTTCTCATTATGGCCTTTTTTTTCTTTACAGCTCTGTTTTTAATTTTTTTTTGAGCTGTCTTTGAGTGCTTTATTTTGGTTCGCATATCCAGTTTGTTTGAACCTTCAATTTCTACCGTAATCTATCTACTGATAAGCGAAGATTTAATAGTTTGGCAAATAGAATTCACTATCCTATCAGCAGAAAATTTAAAACTAAGTAGTCAAGATTAAAATGTTTGACTAACTAGAAGTGTGTTTAGTAGGAGTGGCATTTAATCTTGCACACTTTCAGATTTGTTTCTCTTTTTTTTTTTTTTGGCATGGAGCTATACCTTTCTTGTTTTGTCAATCTGCCCTCTTTTCTTTATTTTCTTTATTTTTATTTTTATTTTTGAATGTTTGATTTTCCTTCAAAGCATAAGACAATCAACTAACTACATGCTCAGGACTGAGATTTATTTACATTCCTATCTAACCTATTCTAAACATGGAGTATTTACATTTATCATATGATACAAAAATGCCAATGCAACCAGCTGAGTAATGTCAAGAAGAATTAGAAACTCTGGCTGCTTGTCAGAGGCATCCATAGAACATATTGAAGATTAACCTTCAATATCAAGGCTATCACAAGGTGACAACTTTTCATGTCTCTGGATCTTGCAAAGGGTCAGTGTTTGATAATATGAGCCAGTTTGGATTTCCACACACTCTTCCATAGGATTAACAAAGAAAAGATGAAGATGCTCTTCTTTATGGTCCTCCACAATTGGTAGGTTATCTACTTCCCAGGCTTCAGCTTTGAGGAGTATCTCTTCAGTATGTAGCTTGGAAGTATCGTCATATTTAACCTGCACAATAGAAAAACAATGAAATATTTTCTTTCTCTAAACATATGCTTTCTTCTGATATAAATTCAAGTTCTTGGAATGGAAGATTGAAATTAATGAAGGGAGAAGTCTCTTCTTGGGAAGATGGTATATCCACAGCAGGATAGTCTTCTATATGTTTCTCTCCCTCTTCTTCATCATCATCTGAACTGGAGGACTCACTGTCTACGTTGCTTTTTGCTCAACAATTTATTTGTTACTTCCTCTTCATCTTCGAGTTGAACCAAAGCTATCTCAATAAAGTGAAAGTTTTTATGATGGATTGAAAAGGATGTTTGCGGCTTTCCAAGTCATGATTATGGAATCCATAACACCAATCACTGTTGGGTTGCCCCCATTATTTTCAGTGCTTCGCTTGGAAATCATCATCATAAGATTCAATATTCAAGTTTGAAAATTTATTAGAATAAACATTCAACTGTACCAAGCATATTGGGATATCACGGTTTTTCTTCTTCTCGCATCACAAAACAACTTTCTAAATCTCGTACAACAAAGTCTTCTACGTGAATGGGCAAGAGTGTTTGTTTTGCAAAGGGTTTCGCAGACCTACTATTTATAAATAGTTTGTCTTATTTCCTTCCTGTTAAAGGGTGAAGATGTTTCCATGTCCCCTTTGTACCGTGCTAACAATTGCCTTAAGACTGATTTTGAGGCTGAATATCTTCTTGAGCCCCAGCTATAAGGGATGATGAATCAATATTTGAGTTTTCAGGGATATCTTGAGGGACGTCCCTTATTTCTTGGATCATCTCTTCCTCAACTGATTCATCTATATTCTTAAAAATTTTCAATAGGAGATTAAACTCATGAATGGTTGTTAGAAGATCTTCAGGATGCATCTCTTCCAAAGCTTCCTCATTATCTATAATGTGTTGGGTGATGTTTCGCGATGGATCATAATATATTGCACCCCATGATAATGATGTAGTGTTTTCTTTATAGTTCTCATAGAACACATATTCAAGTTCTCTTAAGGAAAACAAACTACTAGATCTTAAGCATTCATACCAATCCCTAGCTTTACCTTCTAATGTTAACATGAACATTTTCATTAGGCAGTCTTGATGCCATTCAACTTTCAACCTCCATATATGTATATGAAATTTGATGAGATGTAATAGAGGATCATCAAACTTTTCACCTTGAAAAGTAGGCAGGTTGTCATCCCAATTCACCTGGGGCATCTTATGTGGAAACCCAGGGATATGATCTCTACTCATTGGGGCATATCTTCGTTGTATTCTTGGAATCATGTTTGTAAATCAAGAAAGAGGTCACCTGTCCGGTCACCCATTGTGTGGTCTTCGCACAAGGGGAGTCATTTGGTCTTCTAGGAGTTTCAGAGTGTGGAGTCGCCAGGTGGAAAATTTTTAGCTCGTGAGGAGCTAAAATGTTTAATGGTTCCACCACCATGTGTCTCTTGTAGAGCTGCAAGGTTTTTAGGAATTGAAGTAGCTCTCAAGGGTGATCTGAAAACAGTTGATAATTTTAACCTTAGGAGAATTCCTAAGGATATTTTCTGGGTTATCAACTATCTCAGGTAGATCAGGGTCAAGATGGGCTCTAGTGTGAATCTTTCTAGGAGCCACTATGTTGTGTTTGTCAGACCCAACTAAACAATACAAGTTTAACCAGGTATAAAAATCTTTAAATGGTTAACTAATCTGTTTACAAAAATCTCAATCCTACAGTCCTCTAACTGAGTTTGAATGATATATAATGACCAGGGTTTTTCCCAGTGGAGTCTTAAGGTCTTTTCAGGATTGTGGAGTCGCCAAGTGGAAGTTTTTAGCTCTTTTCAGAGGTAAAAGGTTTTATGGTACACCACCATATTTATTGGATACCAATCTAAAATATTTTTGGGTTTTTCTGAGTTCATGTGGTTGTATGGAAAACTAAAAAGTTTATAAAAGCTAGCCAAGCAACTATGAACTCAAAAATCTCCCCAGCGGAGTCGCCAGAAATGTTAGGAATCTGTAATTTTAGTAGATTGGTGAGACTAAAACTGCAGAAGCAACATCGTTTCAACCACTTTGGGATTCTAGGATCTATCCCTCCTGAATCCGGAGAGGGATCTCTCTAATAAGTGCAAAGATGGATTTGTCTTTGAAGTTTGGGATAATAATATTAGGCTAGTTATGAAGTCCAAGGGTTTGCTTGTTTTTTGGATGATTGAACATGATTACTGTTAGAGGTGAAAAGTTCCAAAGGTAAAGAGGTTCAAAAGTGAGGAGTTGCAAGCAACAAGAGTAAGCTTTGACCAAGATGAAAGATGATGGTAGGTTTTCAGTCCATTGGGCTATGGAGTCATAATAGGGTTTAATTGGGACAACAAGAGGCAAGAGTGGTCCGTGGGGCAAGTCATCTATGTTTAAGGATCTCTTTAAAGTTTGATTTATGGAATGAAGTGATACATATTTCACCATAAGCAACGTATGCACAAAGAGTGTTCTCAAGATCCGGTAAGTACTTTGAAACTAGCCAGCCTTTGACCAGGCACTTAAGAAAAACATGAAAGCAAACTAGGATCTGGTAAGTACTTTGAAACTAGCCAGCCTTTGATATACTTTCAATAGAAAACATATAAAAAACAAAGGGAAAATTGAAGGAAACTTTTGGAGTAGAAGCTAGCGGGCCGGGCTCACCACAAATCCTCTCCTAGCTCTACTTTACTTAGTTATTTTCAAGACAATCACAAAGATAACACAGAATGGTCTAAGATCTTGTAAGTACTTTGAAACTATCCAGCTTTTAACACATTCTAAGGGAAACAATCAAACAGTTATGCAAACAAGACTGGGACCAGGGCTCACCATATCCTCCTCAGTTCATCTTCACACAACATATACTGAAAGTAACATTTAAAAATAATATTCAGCTAAGACAATAAGACGAGGGAATGCCAACATTCCTATGCTTAACCGAATTAAATAATTTTCAAATAACACAGTTGAAAGAAAACATTTAAATAAAGATTTTTCAGCCAGAGAAGGTTACTGGTATACAGTAGGTCCTAACCCTATTCAAACTGTTCTTTACAGGAGAATATGGAACAAAATGAAAATAGAAACAAAATACAAGTTACAATGAGAATAACATCACCATCAACATAGACCAGGATCCCATAAATAAGCTTGTATTGATGCTCCAAACCAGTTACAATATTTGAGTCCAGTGTTTCAATTCATATTTCTTCACAACCTAACTTATCTGTCACCAGCAGAGCTCCAAGAGCCAGTGAATCACTATTTACAATTAGAAATCTTTAGCTCAATTACATTACAATGCTTCAGTAATTACATTAGCGACCAACCGTTCCTCATCTTCTACAGAAGTATTTATAGGAAGATGAGGAGGTGAGATCTAACAAAAGATCTCCCAAGACAATTAATACAGATTCGAGACTTCTAGGCCTTTTGAGGGGCTCGATTAAGAAGTTTACAGGTGGATTGTTGTATTAACTGTTTTACAATTATGAATAAAACTCGGTGGGAGTCTTATTTGACTTTGAGGCTCTGTGTGCTATGTGGAGTAACTCTGTAGATATTTTCTGCATTGATTTCTTTGCAGAAGTAACTCCCTGGCTGTGCTGGAGGCGAATATCAGATTTTCTTCAATAACTTCGGCCTCTGTTTGAATGGTTTGAGGCAATAGGTGGCTTTTATGGTAGCTAAGGAATTAATTCGCCTCAGATGTGGCGGTGGAGGCTTTCTGTCCGATAAAACACTTTTAGATTTTCTTTAAACTGTGTTTTGAGTCAGGGATTAGGCTTTTGATAACCGTCTTAGCCGTAATCCCCGTAATACTGTCTTCAATCTTCATCTGCTGCGCTTTCTTCAAAAACCGATACTCTTTAACTGTGTTCTGAATAGAACAGTGTCTTTGTCGATGTGCAGGTCGCGCGGGGCTTTTTAAGGCATCAATGCCCATGGAACATTGATAAAACGTTGAATTCGACCTGTAAATGATTCTTTTAATAGTCCGAAGGCGCTGGAAACTTCTCTCCCGGCCTTCGGCCTTTATCTTCAATACAACGAAAACAACCATTATAAAAACCTGCAAAACACAAAAAACAATTAAGAAATCCTGCGGAATTAGGTTTAAACTGCTTCAGATGGCGGGGAAAGAGCGTAGCCGTTGGATATAGACACGTGGATGGTCCAGATCTAATCGGGAGATCGCAATCGGCGGGGAGAAACAAAGGGTGCGATGGAAATTGCCGATGCGATTGTGCGATCGGGGAGGGTCAAAGTGATTGAGCGAAGACCATCGATCTAAAACGAGATCAACGGTGGAGGATGGATCGAGGGAGTTGCGATCGGGGGGCAAACAAAATGTATGCGATTAAACCTTGCGATGCGATTATGCGCGGACCGTTGATATAAAAACGAGATCAACGGTGGACAATGAATCGGCGGGTTTTGGAACGGCGGTAAGACTTGTGATCTGAGGGAAAGAGGACCGTTGGATCTTGGAAGGCGGAGAGGAGATCAACGGTGGACAACCAATCGGGGATCGGCAATCGGGGGAGAGACAAAACACATGCGATTTAAAACTTTGCGATGCGATTGAGCGTAGGCCGTCGATCAAAGAATGAGATCAACGGTGGAGAATGGATCAGGGGATGGCCGATCGGGGGAACAAAACAAATGCACCGAAAGAAAAACGCCAATGCGATTTTGCGCGGACCGTTGGATCGAAGGACTAGATCAATGGTCGGGATTGTTTCAATTTACGCACCGGCGGAAAACCTTTAAACATAGGAAAATCCATCATTTTAACAAAAAATAAAGGTTTTATAATATGGGCGGGATGTATATATATGATAGCTAGGCGCCCGTTTGCGGGGCCTTTGGGCTGTATGAACTGTAATATGCCCGAGGCCTATTTAAAACAAGGGCCAATCGCAATCGGGCCATCGGGCCTGGGCTTTTTAATCTACCCATTTGTTTTTCTCCGATTGCGATTGCGCAATCGGTCTTTTTGATCAACCCATTAGATTATTTCAACATGTGACTTAAAGCCTTTTAAGTTAATCAATGGAAACAGGGGTTCTGAAATAGTTAAAATATGGGTTTTCAACTATGAAAAAGTGATTTTTATAAATGGAAGAAGAGGTTTTTATGAAAAATAGAGGACTTTTATAGAGAAAAGGGGAGCAAATGAAGGTTTGAGAAAGGGAAAAATGAAGGTCTTTCAGCAGTCTTTCATTTGGAATCAACATAAGTTTTCTGAGTATAAAATGGAAATAGTAATGAAGGTTTTGGACAGAGGCATGAGGCCTTCTAGGAGCCTTCAAGAGCCAACAATTTTTAGTGATAAAATTTGTTCCTTGGAGGCTCAAAAAGATCTTAGCCACCTTTTGGTATAACAAAATATTATAGGTGGCTAACAAGGCTAAGGTATTCCTTTTTCGTAAATAATCTATCCCAGCTTGAAAAAGGGTTAAACATATATTGGGTAGATATCGTTTCGCAGCCATTTAACGAGTTCAAAACGACAAGAGTCTCGACAATATTTTCAATTTTAGAAAGTCAAAAAAGAGCTAAAAATGACTCCAGTAGTGATTTTTCGTGTTTTTACAGAGTCCAAAAAAGTATAAAATACAACATTTTACTTCATCGCTACCTCATTAAAGACCTGTCGCAGCACAAGAAACAAATGTAAAACCCATTTCTCGAAATAACATAATGTAATACTCGAAAAACATGTCTTAAAACCTAATTAGGGTTTTGAAAAGTTATAAAATGACAAAAATGGTAAAAAACAATTACTTTTCACTTTTACCTCTTGTGGAGCAATAGTTACCCATTTTATACTGTGATTTTGCGGCGACAATAACGGGAAATCTGGCAGACCAATCTCAAATCCATCAGTTCCAGGTAAGATCCAGCATCCTTCCCCACATTTTAAGTCTTCTTTCATTACCTGCAACCTTCAATTTTGATTTTTGAGGGAGAAATTGTGAAAACTAGGGCACGACGGTTGGCGCAAGTTTCAAGCACGGACTCCCGCCAATCGCCCAATTTTCTGAATTGGGGCGCGCCCATAACCGCGTAGACCTTTTAAAACTCACAATGCAAGTAAGAAAGCCTAAATTTCACAAATCTTAGCTTTTAATTTGGCTAATAATGTCCATATGAACATGTTTGCAGGTGTAAAGTGTCAAAATGGTGATCGAGTGGAAGGAAAGGGAACACAATGAAGAAGACGACCTTGCCATGGATAATGAGAGATGCATGGAAGCTCTCAGAGACTGTGGACTGAAAAATTTCTTCATGACACCTTGCCTTAGAGCTCAACCGGAGCTGCTACAATACTTGATCATTATCTAGGATGAGGATCAGGAAAAATTCATTCTTTGAGATCAGGAACTCGAGATTGATGTCTTAGAATTTTACTTCATAACAAGACTGTCACAAAGGAGGGCAACACCAATCCTGACTGGAACTCGGCCCACCATGGAGAACATGACCATGGTGATCGATAAGGTATGTCAAGGGGCATGAAAAGGATCCAGAAGCGGGAAATTCGATATCCAAACTATCGCGTACTTGGCACTAAAAGTAGTGCTACACACCATCACACGAGCTTTGGGATCATAAGCACTGCACGAAGCAACAAAAACATAGCTCTTATTACAGTAGACTGTCTAACACCGACCCTCTACAACTGGGCAGAGGCAGTGACGATCAATATGAAACATGAGCTGACGAAATGCAAGAAGGGAAAAATAAAACAGTTTGGATATGGATCCAACCTGGTATCGTTCTTCTTGGAACGACTACTAATTTTCCAGCGACAGGAAGTGATAGTCCCAACACCACCAGCACAGGAGCCATGGATGGCCCATTGGGCAGCACTGATGCCAAGGTCAAGGGGTGGCCAACATATGTCCTGGAGACCGAACTTCTTTGATTGGCTCTGCCGACAGCTGATTGTCGTGGAGGACTGGCCCTACACTAGCATAGATTTCACTGGTGTTCCGAACCTCCCACTCCTAGTAGGAGAGGATTGGGATGAAGCACTTGGTAAGACTCATTTTTTTATTTTTATGAGTATTATGATTTTTTTTGTGATGTATGCTTTGAAATTAAATCCATGTGTTATGCAGATGTTGGACCAGAAAGACTTGCAGCCATGTCTCTAATAGTGAGGCGAGTCCCTCACGACTTTGATATTTCCCCTCATGGTGAGGGAGGTGAGGAGGAGGAAATCATACACAACTTGGAGGGAATCTCTTGTGGAGTCCCAGAATATGTGAGATTTGACGATGTTCCTCGTGCATATCAGAGACACACTATAGGGGTGTCAAACTGAGTTCACTGCTTGTGGAGGCGGCTTGTATGGGCAGTGACATGCTATCATGATCATCATGCCGATTAGACACCTAGGATTTACTTCTGCATATTTTTGAGAGACATGATGTCTCAGGATGTAATAGAAACACATATTTTTTTAAACTTATGGTGCACACTGATGAAAATTTTTGATATATATATATATATATATATAGATATATTCCTATTTGATATGAGTCTTTCATGTGATGATGATTTTACAGATTACACAAATGTATATCTAATACAGTGTTAGCCACTGTATCAGTTAATGCATTCATTTGTCTAGGAATATGTTGATATGTGATATAATCAAAATGTCTTTTGAGCAAATGAACACGTAAATACAACCTTAAACTGTGAGGGTTTATAACTGAATAATGCACATTAAGTTGAAGAAAAACAAGTTGTGAGTCTAGATTTACAACCAATGCACTAATGCTGAGGGTAATTGCCTCAGTTAACAATTCAATAACAACACTATACTCAGCGACATTGTTTGTAACACATCCTAGACAAATACCTTGTAGATCTATCAACTCACCAACAATATAATAAATCACCCAGGCTGCTAAAGACAAGTTTTGAGTACTGCGGGAAGCACCATCCGCAAAACCGACATAAGGGGTAATAGATATCTGCACAATAAGAAACGACCCCATAAGCAAGAAGACGCTCGCAAAACACACCAAGCCAAAAAATGTACAAAAATGAAAAGAACACCTATGTACACAAAACATGCACGAATGACTCATTCATAATATTTTTTGAGATACAACCCATTTCTGGGTTGATCTAATGGATGACCTTCATAATCAATGAGCTCATAGGCCCCATTCTTCAAAACACGTTTAACAATGTAAGGCCCATACCATATGGGTTGAAATTTTCCCACCCCCAACTTATCATGAGCTTGGTCATGCAAGAGGAAGAGGTCTCCTACAAAGGAGCGAGGGGAAACTCACTGGTCAAAATGAGCTTTGACTCGCTTCTTCTGTGCCTTGATGACCAAAGTAGAAAAGCGGCGAGTTTCATCCAGCCTTTCTAAGTAGAGAAGACACTCTTCTTTAGGTGAAGTGTTGGGTAGTAATTCAACAGCCAACTTGAGCGAAGGTATTTCACACTCAATCGGAAGGGTAGCTTCCAGACCATAAACAAGCTAGAATGGAGTGAATCCGGTCGCATCCTTGACTGAGGTTTGGTATGCCCAAAGAGCCAAAAATAACATGAGATGCCAATTGGATTTGTGCATCCCAATCGTACGTTGAAGCATGGTGACAAGAACTTTGTTCACAGCTTCAACCTGGCCATTTGCCTGAGGATAGTATGACGTTGAGCTGTTGTGATGCAAGCCCAACCTAGAAGTCAACTCCGCCACCATATAATGCCGAAAATGGGAACCATGATCGGTAATGATGGTTTGAGGGACACCAAACCTAGAAATGATGTGATTGAATATGAATTGAGCTACTGTCTTACTGTTGATGGCAAGTGTAGGCATTGCTTCGGCCCATTTGGTGAAGTAGTCAACGACTACGATAATATAAGCATGCTCACCAGCCAAGTGAGGGTTACACGTCATAAAATTGATGCCCCACTTCCCAAAGGGACCAACGGTAATGACAGGGTGGAGATCTGCAGGCAGCGCGCGCATCTTGCGCTGATATATCTGGAAATCATGACATTTATGGACAGCGAAAATGCAGTCCTTGAAGATAGAGGGCCATAAATACCCAACACAAAGAATATTATGTGCAGTGGCATAACTAGACATTTGACCGCTAGAGGCACCACTGTGACAATAATTCAGGGCTTTCTCAGCCTCCTCGAGAGTCAAACACTGGCGGAGAATGGAATCTACTCCTATGAAGTAGAGTGTATCTCTGACTATACGATAAGGTTGCGATTGATGGCGGATGTGTCGGCGAGCATCCTTCGTTAACTCAAATCTAAAAGTGAAAGTCTGAAGATATATGATGATATCACCGTACCAAGGATCGAGGGTGATAATAAAAAAAAGTAGATCGTCTGGAATGCATTCTTCAGAATCAGACGGAGTGAAGTCAGAGGGGAGGGAACAGATCAGATCGGCAGAGACTAGTTATTTCTTCAAGTTGGTAGTAGTAAATTCCAAATCAAATTGTTGGAGGATAAAAATCCACTTTGAGTATTTTCCCCCCAGCAATTATTGAGACAATATATAAGTCATGGGGTTGCATTCAGAAATCACAATCACAGTGTGCAATAAAATATAATGACGAAAACATTGAACCACTTGAGCCGTAGCTAATGCTAACTTCTCGACATGGGCATAGCGTGCTTCAGTATCGATAAGGTTACAAGAGAGATAGTAGATAACATGCTCGTTACCGTCATCATCGTCTTGCACCAGAACCATGGCAATCGTGCTGAAAGCGGCGACTAAATAGAGGCAAAAATCGCGATGATATTTCGGAGGACGCAAAAGGGGAGCGTTGACAAGAAACATCTTCAGAGCATCAAAAGAATTATGGGCAATCTCATCCCAAAGGAAAGGGACACCCTACTTTAGTAATCGCGTGAATCCTTTAGCCACTTCGGCATAGTTAGGTATAAAACGGCGTAAAAAATTAGCCTTCCCCTGCAGACTCTACAGCTGATGTAATGAAGACGGAGAGGGGAGATTAATGATAGCCTCGACTTTGAGTGGATGAAGGCGAATCCCGTCTTTGGACACGATAAAACCCAAGAGTCTACCAAAATCGACGCAGAAGATGCATTTTTTTCGGATTTAGCCGAATGTTATAGCATCAAAAACAAAGAAATATCTGATGAATATGGTCAGGATGGTCCTCACACTTAGCTGAATGAGTCGGAAGGTCATCCAGATAAGGCTGAACAATGTGCTTAATATCATGAAAAGCGTGTGACATTTCTCGCTGAAATGTGGCCCCAACATTCTTCAAGCCAAAAGGGAGCTTCTTATACGTGAAAGTACCCTAGGGACAGATGAAGGCAGTGTTATGCTAATCAATCGGGAGAATGTTAATCTGGTTATATCCATAAAAGCTATCCATGAGGGAAAGGATCTCACTCCCAGCGCAGTCATCAATGATCTGATCGATAAAGGGAGTAGGATAATTATCCTTAGGACAGGCCTGATTGATGTCACGATAATCAACATAAACACGAATGGTACCCTGTTTCTTATCTACAGGGGAAATGTTGGAGACCCATTCTGTCAAGGGAATTAGGTAGATGAAACTAGAGTTGAGAAGTTTTTCAATGTCACTTTTAATGGCAGCAGCTTTTCAAGGGTGCATAGGATGAAGGCAGCTGAGGAACAAGCTTCGAACCAGGGTGGGTAGGAATATCATGCCCCACTATACTGGGATCAATTCCAGGCATTCCTTCATATACCATGCAAAGACATCGCGAAACTTGTGGAAAAAGATAGTATAAACCTGGACTTCATCGGAAGAATAGGTGACCCTGATATGGATGTTCTCAACAATTCCTGGTTTCACAGAAATGTCGATAGGCATTGTTTACATAATGTTACTCAAGTTACCCTCTGTAAAAACTTCATGTGTCAGAATATGAATTTTAAGTGGAGGAGAAGGAACCTAAGATGTAAACCTCTCAAGACACGTAGAAATGGCCCCAAGGCCAGGCATGAATGAGGAACGATGATGACTATCATCCCACGGAAGATCCTCGAGAGACATAGTTTCCATGATGGCTTCATCGGAAGGAAATGTCTCTTTCAAGGAATCGGGTGAATCCGAATCGCCGAGCCAAGGGGATTGAGAATAAGTGTCAGGAGACATGCTCCAAGGAGCATGATCAGAAGACAGTGGTTTCGAATCCACAATGAGTTCACAATAGTCAATCTCGATCGGACTCAACGACATCGAATCTCCGAAAGGATTGTTCTGTTCAGGCGAAGGGATGATCCATGGGTCATCAGATTGAGAAATCATATTGATATGAATAGTGTTGGGTGGAGGAAGGGGAAAAATACCGATGAGGGCAGGATCTTTGAAGATACCCGACCCAATGCTCTCATAGGGAGTAGGAATTTGATCCACATACGGAATGTTATTCTCGGAAGAAGAGGTGAAAAAATAAAATTGATCAACAATGACAATATTTCCTTCGTGCATGAATTTTAGGACACGAAAGAGAGTGGATGGAACACACAGCATGGCATGAGTCCAACTGCGACCGAGGAGAAGATTGTAATTGATCTTGGCGTCAACTACTTCTACCTCAACATTGACTATCTTCCCTTTTAGGGTAATCAGTAAACTAGCAAGAACACCTAAAGGTTTTGATTCCCTTCCATCAAATTCTTCAAGGGAATTTGGCGATGAATTCAAGGCTGGAGAACCAATGGCTTTCCAGAAAGAGGATGACATGACGCACATAGACTCACCCTCGTCCACAACTACTCGATGGATATCGATACCATTAATACCAACCTGTATAATGAGCGCAATTTGGTGCAGGAGTCGTGGAACAAAATTGTCTAAATAGAAAAAAAGAAGGCTAGTATTAGCCGGATCAACCCCGCCAATCGCAGATAGCAAAACAATTCGTTGAGATAGACAACTCTGAATTACTTCTAATGAAGACATTGCATATGGTGCCTAAGCCAAATCCTCAAAAATACTGTAATGTTGAGCAGCACGGGTGTTTGGATTGTAAGAATACTTAAGGAGTACACCTTTGGAAGGTGGTTGTACAATGGGCTCAGTACTAGGCCTTTCAATCTATAAAGGGCCAAAATCAAGTGGAGGAGGAGGACCATCAACGATCTCTTTCCCCTCTGCCTGACACGATTCGGTATAATCTTTCGACCGAGTAGCAATAGACACTGACGTAGAAACATTCATCATGAACACCTTAGAGCCAAATAGGGTAGAGGACTGAGGTTGCTCTACCATCTGGGTTTGCTGAGATGGAAAAGGTTCTCTAAGAACAACCGTAGTTCCCTAGGTTCCTTTGAGCAATCTACTTACTTCGGCCCATTGAGGACAGTCCTTGGTGTAGTGCTCTTCGTCACAAATCAAACAAGGGTACTTCGACTTACGCTGTGAACCATCGTCAGCTCGAGATTTAGACGGATCTAGTTTCAGGGTATCAGCTTTGGCCTTACCTTTACCCTTATTTTTCCCTTTGGAAGTTTTATCCGCTGGATTGGCCTGAACGACATTGAATTTCGTGATTTTACCAGAATTCGTGGTGGGATGAGAAGCAACATCATTGGAAGGATTAGAATTTTTCTTCCCAAGATTTGAAGGAGAAGACTTCCGAGAATTCTGAGACATGGAACCAATAATACCATCAACAGACGGGGTCGTTGGTGCTTTAGAAGTTCCAGGTCAAGGAGCATCAAGAAAGATATCATACAACGTGATAGACTGAGAGTACACAACATCAAGGTACTGGGCACGAGCAATGGCCTGTTATTCGGTTACACATGCCCCCATAGCTATGTCTTTAGCGATTTGATTGACAATGGATGTAGTGAACCAATCAGTTAGAAGCTGATCAGGAATATCAAACTTAATCAAGTGACGACGATGCCTCCATTCACGAATATGATCCGAGATGTGAGTAACTCAGTCCTGTTTCAAGGATGTGAGGAGGTGTGTCCTGGTCTCATAATGAACTAGTAACTAAAAATGGGTAAGAAATGCCATGGCCAAAGAGTTGAAATCTTGGAAAATGCCATGAGATAATTCGATGTGACACTTTGCAATGGCACCAGTAAGAGTCCGTTGGAAAAGACGAAGTCAAATGGAATGATGAACCCAAGAGTTAGAGGAACACCACAAGTGGTAAGTCATAACATGCACTTGGGGGTCTTCTCCGGACTTTCCCTCAAACTTAGGACAATCACCAAGAATCTTAGTTAGAACTGGAGGCCAATGCGGGTTATGAAGAATCGGATCATTCGTTAACTTTGACACGTCAGGTAGTTCCAACGTAGTGAGAAATGGTAATTGAGGATTAAAAGGCATTGGAGGTCTTTGATAAGGACCTATGTTAACATTCAACCCAGTTTGAGAGAAATTATGCCTACCTATGTTTTGTCTCGGAGGATTCTAACCATAGGGGTTATATGCCTAATAATTCGGCCCATACTGGGGTTGAGGACCAGGATATTGATTTTGAGCATACCACTGAGGTCCTTGCTAGGCAACGTATGGATTCTGTTGCGGAATGTAAGAATTGCCTTGAGGTTGATTATACACCAACAGGGATTTATTTTGAGGGTAATAAGTGAAACCTTGGGGCACACTATATACCACTTGATATTGACTTTGAGAAGGGTAATAAGTGCCTTGAGGTTGAGCAGGCGGACCCTTCTAAGCAAGAGGGCCCTGCTGAGCAGGTGGACCCTATTGAGCAGGCAGACCTTGCTGAGTAGGATGAAGAGATTGAACCAGCTGCTGAGCAGCTGGACCAGGCTGTTGAACAGATTGAGTAGGATGAATCGGCTGCTGGGGTTGGGCAGGCGGCCCTTGCAGAGCAGGTTGGCTTGGATACTGAGGGCCACTAGGCCTCCCTTGTGGAAGAGGTTGGCCCGATGGTTGTGATGGAGCAGGACCGTAGGGTTGTCCTTGTTGTACAAAGTTTTGGCTATACTGAATGTACTACTACTACTGTTGTGCAAGAGGTTGTCCCTGTGATGGATAGATTTCCCCCACAGGAACATAAGATGCTCCTGGTTGATATTGATACTAAGGTTGACCGCAAGGACCATAGGGTTGCTGGACCGAAGATTGACCCTGTAAGGGTTGCCCTTGTGGACCATAAGGTTGTCCCTGCTGGATCAAAGGTTGTCCCAGAAGGGGTTGTCCTTGTAGACTAGAGGGTTGTCCTTGTATCACCGGCCCTTGATGAGGGATGGTATGATAAGGATCAACCAGAGGCAGATAAGCATCTTGGTTTGGATCAACAGGAGGCAAATAAATGGGGTTGTCATAGACATCATAGTGATGTGGAGGATTAATAAGAGCTTGGGGCTACTGAGAACCTTGAGAGTTCTGCTGTTGATCATCCAGAGAGGGATCATACCATTGGTGAATATCCAACATGTGTTCATCAAAAGTATAAGCGAAAACCATGGGTGCAGAAGCATAATGGGTTTCCACTATGCGAGTTTGTGATCCACTCACGTCAAGCCTAACCGAGAACGTAGGATTAATGGAGATGGACCTACGAATAGAAGAAGATCTAGATGACTGATGCGTAACAACTGGTGCAGACGAAGCCACACAAATGGTAGGTTGGACTGGGCTAGATGTAACAACGACCGATGAACTAAGTGTCGACGATGACATTCCTAATGAAGGAAGGACCGAACTCCTTGGAGGAGTCGAAGTACTAGAGGATGCTATGGATGCAACACCAGAAATAATCTAACTCAAAGTCCAATAACTGGGTGGAAGTGACACCGATGGAGGGGAAGATTGATGAGAGACATATGGGAGATCTTCAGGGAAAAGCTGATGTTATCTTGTGGACACAGGAATTTCTTCACTGCCATTAGGATTCGAAGAATCCATGTTTGATGAAGCCGTAAGATCTTCTAAAAGACTATGAGGGCTAGGAGGTAAAGCAGCGGCTAAAAATGGTGATCCCGAAGTGAGAGGAGGGAATTCTCCTTCGTCCCCAAAACCAGACCAAGAACCTGGAGGAGGCCAATTTAACTCAAATAACTCTTTAGGGGGAGATCGAGTAGTAAGAGGCAACATAATCGAGAGGATAGGCTGCGAAAACTCAACAGACTGAGTGGATTGAGGGGTTTCAGAAGAAACATCAGGAAAAGAACTACCACTAGGTGGCAGTGAAGAAGATGACGAAACTGGTGGTTCTGCCACTATGACAATATTTCAACACAGGAAGGAAAACGACGTAACCAATCGAGGGCTTCAAGATCAAAGTCTAAGGAAAAACAAAAACAAGCCAAGTAACAAAATTTTAAGGGGCATGTGATCATGGGTAATTAATTTTACGACATTGAAACCGAAATTTTCTATTTCATGTTTTAAGAGCCAAGAAATAGACAAAAGATGACTCTAGTCACTTTCAGTTTTAAACGAGCGTGAAAAGAAAAGTGCTCGATGATCTCTTCTCTTTTTAAGGAGTCACGAAAAGATCGAAATGACTACTTAGGTAATCTAAGAAAGAGGGTGTACCAAGTTTTCGTGAACTACCATATACACTTTAGTTATCAAATGAAAGAGAAATGACCAAGGACTTAACGTACGTGCAGGTAGTCTCCCCGAATGCTGTGTTTAGTGTATCACGGTTACAGGGTGGCAGACTTGGCTTCCGATGGATAAAGGATTTGAGCCTAATGGGTTCTCCCTTTATATAATCGATGGTATGGGGAGCACAAGTCCATACTAACACTGTCTAAAGCCAAATGGAGAAAGACAACTACTAGGTTTAAAGACGCCAGAACACGTCTCTAGCCTAGACCACTAAAATTTTTTGCGTTAGGTTCCAATGCTTCCTTAGGTTAATTCAATTGATTTTAAAGTTGATCTTGAATTATCATTTCATTTTGAAGGCCCTACCGAATTTTGATCTCGAATTTCCTAAATGCAAGCTATATGCAATAGAACACCATTTTCTATTCGATGAATGCTAACTACGAAAAGGATAGAGATCTTTCAGAAAGCAGCAAACATGGAAAACACACAAAGAAGTCTCCTAATGCATCTAATACAATCAAAAAGAGAAATTAAAATTCTTTCCTAGATGCAAGCACTAGTTATGCGAAAGAATTTTTCATTTTCGATGCAAACGAAAGGATGCAATTTTTTTATTTTTCAATGAGATGAAGCACGCAATGCACTAATTACATTAAAAAAAAAATAAAACACTAGTTCTGAGTATTGCGAATGTAGAGAGCTAAACTAAATGATTCAACCAAAGCAATACAAACACAAAAAAAACACTCAGACCAATGACACACTCTTTCAAGCAAAGTGAAAGCCTTTTAAATGACCAAAAACGAGCAATGTAATCTATGCTCGAAAATGAAGAGATGGAGAGTCAAACAAACAAAAAAGTAATCGTTTAACAAAACAAAACTCAAAGGATCAAGAAAGACTCAAGCAACTGATCAAGGAATTGAATTGACAAGAACCAAAAGACTCGACCTTCAACCAAAAGGCTCAGTGAGCGAAAGACACCTAGAACCCTAGGGCTACAAACTGCACTGATAGGAAAATAGACAAACAGCTAAGAAGAGCAAGCTTAAAGCAGTCAAAACAACTCGAAAAAGACCAAATGCAAACCAAGAACAAACCAGAGTAAAGCAAAATTGACCAAAAACTCAACAGGGAGGTCAAACCAAACCCTACTGGGTTCGGCGTGACTGTAAGGTGGTAATCAGCGCTAAATAGGGGTTGGCCCTACTGCAACAAAATAAACAGGCGCCAATTGGCGCGAATGTTCAAACAAAAAACGTGCAAAGCCAGATATCTATGGGAGAATGGGAAAACCTGTGAGCAGAGGTCAATCTTGACACTCTGGAGCTGAATAAGATGATTCCAAACACTCAATAAAATTAGAAAAGATAGACAAGAAAGAAAACGACTGAAGTTGACTTGACAAGGGAAAAACGAAAAACTCACATTTCTCTCTAGTGGAGTCGCCCATTTTTTATGCAGGTAAATCCTCTCTGCTGGCAGATACGATCCCTCTAGCCCTAGAGTGGGTCTAGTAATAAAGGGAGAAGCTAGAGTGAAGGTTCCTAATTAATGAATGAAAAAGATGAGGTAGATCAACCTACCTGGAGTCCAACGGTGTTGTCGTGGTGGTGGCCTCTTGATTCCTATCTCGGTGGGTCATGATCCTTCTGCAAAGATGCTTGGATACCTACACGAAGAGAAACATATGAAATAATGATCTCATTCATAATTACTAACCAATCAAGGAGGGTTAAGCATATTGCATTAAATAAAACACATTAACATAATATGGGAACCAGACAATAGTCATGTATATCTATTAATAGAAGAAAGATTTACAGCCGGAGCCTTGAATTCGTAGCCTCCTTCAGCAGGGTTCAGTCGAAGCGCGTCTCGATGAATCTTCAGGGAATTCGGACGAGATGAAGACACAAGTCTAAGATCTCTCAATGAGGGTCTCTTCTATTCTATCTTTTCTAAAAAAATGTACAAAAATCTCTTCAGCGTTTCAGCTATAATATGTTCAGTTCAACTAGCACATCAATGGAATATGGCTGTATTTATAGAGGGAAAGGAGGAGGTTAGGATCCCTACAATAGTGGAAGGTTGGCCTTATCCCTTGGGAGGTTTCTCCAAAAGGGGGAAACAAGAGGCCAAAGGAGGGAGGCCGTGGTTATTCAGTTGAACCACTCTAGATGAATTTCCCACGAAGTTTGTTATGATGGAAAATTCACCTCTATTTTTAAAAAACATTCCATAAATAGGTTGGCGTCGGTAGCTCACTGGGACAGAGCGCCAATGGGCGCGGGGCCTAGTGTTAATTTCTTGATTGGCACGAGGGCATAAATTTCTACTAGCACCAAGGAAAAACAGGTGTTTCTGATGGTTTGTTCAGGAAATTGTCAACAAAAGGAATGTTGTGCTCATGGCAAGGGATGCAATGATGGTCTTTGCAAGACATGAAACTTTATTTTGGTCAAAGAAATGAGCCTCCAATGTATGGGATGGGGATTGCAGGGACAATGACAAAATGTTGTGTAACACTTGGAGATACCTTAAGACAATATCACATTTTTCCATTGGATTGGCAGCTTGAATGAAACCTACATCCCCTTGTCCCCTGGACAATCGAGGAAAAATTTATGCAGGAGTCGCTCAACCCAAAAGAGGAGCCACGAGTAGGTTCTATGTATGTTTTCTTACTTTTAAAGTTTTGTTTCCTGAGTGATACCTTTGAAGTGTTTCCAAGAGCTTGATTGATATTTCATATATCCCTGAGGTATTCTTATACCATTGATTGTGATGTGCATCAAAGTTCACACAACCTAGATTGACATATTAAATGTTGGTACATAAATCTTGCATTTATACCACTCAACACCTTTTCCTATAGAGTTCTTCCATTCGGTCTGTGCAATCCACCTGATACTTTTCAGAGGGCAGTTGTTGGGCCTTGAAATTGTCATTCACTTTCATTACATTTTCACTTATATTTCCATATTATCAGCTTCACTCCACCTCCATTTCATTACATTTACCTTACCATTACCACTATTGGGTTACATTTATGTTTTTCCAAACTTTATTCATTCCTAGTATTTTTAAGTGAATTTGTGGTTAAAAATTAGAAAATAATATGCACATACTTATACCTAACAAGTGGAATGAGTTTTTTTCCATGTGTATTTCAAAAGGAAGCTTCCAGAAGACTCTTACGTGGCCTCCTACGGCCAAATTCGGATTTGGATGGAGAAGATCATGGGATGATTTTTTTATTTATTTTTATTTTTATTTTTTTTGAATTTGTCTACTTCTATTATTGATACAAAAAATTTACAAAGAGGTCCTAGCCTCAAAATATCTTGCCTAGAGTTGCAGCATTCTTGCGATTACAAAACTGATGGTTTACCAGATAAACTTCAAAAACTAAAACTGCAGCACTAGTCCAAAAGATACAAATAGATATGTGCCGCCCACGCAGGGGAAACCGGCTAATAGACATTGTGGCGAAAGTCTGAGTTTGTAAACTGATTAAACAAAAACACAGAGAATTGAGCCCAATCGAGCGACTATGAAACAAAAACCTGCGAGTGTAGACCTGTTCAGGAATCATGAGAATTGGAAGGCTGTTCTTCGACGATGGATCATGGGATCATATTGATATGTGTCTCATTTCCTCTTTGTATTGTAACTCTAAGAATACATGTGCCTTATCACTTCATATTTGGATTGTAACTCTAGAGATATAGGGAGAGATTCATGGACTCTCATTAATGAGATACATTCTCATATTTTGTATAAATAGGGGAAGATTTATCCTATCATATCATGTGTAAAATTGAAGTTATGCTCAAGCTTTGAATACAAAATTAGATTGTGGAACCTTACTCATGAATGTTCCTTCATTTTGACTTGGTTTTGCTTACATATGGAGCATTTCGATTTACCATCTCTCATACTTTTAGATCAGATACCTAAAATGTGTGAGATTTACGTGCTTTTATAGATTAAAGTTTATTTTCTTTCTTAGTATTAGTTTTAGAATAATTGTGTAAACTTTGCTTTTCTAAAAACAATTCAAAAGGAAAGATTTATTTATTTTCCAATTGGATTAAGTTTGAGGCAATAGAGCTCATAGTTATTTAGTTTCCTTTCATGTTCTGTTATTTACTTTCTTAGATCAAACTATCAATTCATTTTATAATTGAATGTTACTAAAAAAATATCAGGCTAAGAAGGTGTTCCAAATTGGGGGATTGAATGTTCAACCTATACAATCATTGGGATTTTCTTTTACATGCTTTTACATTTTTTTCTAGATTTATATCCCCATTCAATTGTATAATTTGGTGTTCTTGAAGATCATTTCTAAGAAGGTGATTTTATCATATTTCTAAATGCTTGAATATCTAACCTATGTAATTATTGAGTTTTTCTTTTGCATGCTTAATTGCTTTCCTAGATTTAAAGAGTAAAGTATAATCGATTTCTTATACATCATCTCAAGAGGGTGATTCTATTGGATGCTGGAGTGATTGAACATACCTTAGTTGTTTTCCTTTACATGCTTTGAAATGCTTTCTTAGATCAAAATTTCAATTCCTGCAAGTGTGATTGCGTGCTATATTTTCTTTTGAATTTGTTTTCTTTCTTTTCGTTACTTGATTTCATAAGTTACTTGAATTTCATTTTCATTAATTGATTTCATAGATTAGATGAACTAGTTTTTGTTATTTTGTAGTTATAATGATCCAAAATGAAAGAAAATTTCTAGCACATACAGTGCACACATGCTTCGCAAGTTTACGAAACCCCCGGGTTGACAAATTAAATGACAGCCAATCATTTTGACCCAACATTTTGGCACTGTTGCTGGGGAAGTGTGCATACGAACTAGCTTTCAGTCTAGAGTGTATTTTATTTATTTTTTTGTTTTTACTAACCATTTATGGACAAAGAATCTAGAATGCAGCCCAAAGACTACATTGATGAATGGTATCAAAAAGAGATTGTGCCACACCATTTATCTATTATTCAAGAGATCCTTGCGGCAAATCGAAAGATCAAGACGATTTTTCATATCCTTACAAGCAATCAAGTATATTTCGTAAATTTGGATATGAATATTTCAAAAATTGTAATCCGTAAATGGCTTCATTGAAGCATGAATATACTTTAAAAAAAAAAAAATTTAGATAGATAGGAAAAATAAAAATATATTTTTATAGTTTTTAGGATAAATTTGATGTTTTGTGGTGTAGTAAGAACCACCCATCTACTAACCATTGGCATGAAAGATTTGCAATAAAACAAATGATTGAGAACACGGAACACAAGCGAAGATCACGAGTGATAATTTAAGGTATGAAATCAATCATTTTCATTTTATTTTTGCAAAATTTACAGAGGAATTGATTGATAAAATATTGACTGTGCTAACAAATAAAAAAATTCTCGAGTATGCTTTCCTTCTGCACTTCATGTGACCTGGAGGATCAGAAAAATAATATTTTTTTTTGTTAGTATATCATAAAATTAAAAAAAAATTAGCTACAGAATGCAATTCTGCAGCTAAACTTTTGTTTCCATCATTTGATTTAATTTGATTTGATTTTTTTTCAATAAAATCTAAAATTAAAAACCAAAATAAAACTTGTCAAATTCATTTTCTTTATTAATAAATTGTTTTGTTAAAATATATATATATATATATATATATATATATATATATATATATTTTAATATAACATATATTATTTAAAAAAAAAAAAAAAAACCAAAACATTTAATTTTTTTTTGCTTTGTTTAAATTAAAAAAATCATATGTATATATTTTTAAATTTCTAAAAATATAACATATATAATTAAAAAAAAAAAAACTAAAACATTAAAAAAAATAAAAATAATGAGAGCCTTGATTTGATAAAACGTTAATTTTTTTTTTTTTTTGTTCTTTTTGCATGTTGACCTCTCTTGCAAGACCAACGAGCTTAGCCAAGCCATTACATAGCAATTCTGCTAGTTCTTGTTTTCTAAATATAAGCTTAATCCTCACAACACCTCTTGGGTTTTGAGACGCTAAATTCTTTTGCTTTTTTGATCTGCTACTGCTTCTTTCTTTGCACTTTTGTCCATCTCAACCATATTTCTCATCATTCTCAACATGATGAAGTTGCTACTTGCCTCAGGTTTCAGTAATAATAATATCAAAGGTATACAATTGCCCATTTGTATACCTTCTGATCAAATCAAAAACATTATTACGACAATTAAGAATCTCTGCATCTTCTCAATTACAATTGCCATGATAATTGAAATCATTGTTATATATTCAATTCAAGACTATAGGTATTGTCCTAGCCTGCAAATAGAAAAACCCTGCAACCACAGCAAACAATTTCATTCCCTAGGAACCACAACAATTTTATTTTTTTGCAAAAAACGTAATTGCCAGAAAACGTCACTATTTTGACACCCAATTTTAAAATGAATTTTCTAAGAAAACTGAGGCAAATTAGAGAAAACTAAAACATGGGTTTTTTTAGGAATGGGG
The DNA here is from genome assembly GCA_034641835.2 of Pinus albicaulis. Classification (NCBI taxonomy): domain Eukaryota; kingdom Viridiplantae; phylum Streptophyta; class Pinopsida; order Pinales; family Pinaceae; genus Pinus; species Pinus albicaulis. The sequence continues at coordinate 1,553,090,168 of CM076579.1, forward strand.
GAAACTAGGTAGCTCATGAGCGATTTTATGGATTTCACAACTCTTTGGGAGAAATTCAGGGTTCTTTGAAGCTTCATTTTGCAGATTGTGTGGAGAAACATTTTTTTAAAACAAACAGTGAAATAGTTCAATACGACATCCTCCAAGTAGAAAATTCGAATTGAAATGAAAATCTATTGATCCACGTGGCACGAAGAATCCAACCGTATGTGGCCATAAGATGAATGTAATCATTGCAAGAGCTGTAATGTGTGATTTGATGACAGTGTACACTTGGGTTTCTTCCATGCTGATCCAGATCCTGATATGAGAAAAATATTGAAGGAGCTTCTTATCCACAACAGTGGATCAATTCGATGGCATTTCATTGTATCCATTTAGGCAAGCTGGGAGTGCATGGATTCTTAGCAACGCTACTCTCCCTATTCTTTCAGAAATTGGGAATTCCTGCTACTAAGAAAAGCTCTGAGAAGTTTTCCATTCGAGTATGATACCCAAGTAATAAAATTGGAGGGCTGTAATGTAAAGGTGGTAACATCATTAGCGAGATGCCAAAGTTGAAAGCCCATCAGAAGGAGAAGAAAATAGATGATTTCAAGGTCAAGAGAAAAATATCTGATATGTCAAAGGATATCTTGTGCTTCGTGGAAGGATCAAAGAAAACTTCATTGCCAAAATTTCCTGAGAATTCGTTCAAGAGGGTGGATAGTAAAAAAAAATGGCATTTTGTTGATGGTATCTAGCTCGAGTAGTATGGCATACATTTCTTTTTCCCCAGTTGCATATGTTTCAACTGTTGTTGCATTATTAAAAGGCTAATGATTTTTAATAAATTAAATTTTTAATGAAAAAGTTTAAAATTCTAAACAGTTTTAGATTGGTTTAAAAAAAAAAAAATATGCCAAAAAAACATTAAAAAAATTGCAATGATTATTTAGTGAAGCAATTTATAAAGCAAAAAAATACTTGCAAAATATGATTGAAATTATTTTTTTCATGCAAGTACCTTTTTTTTTTACTGCTTCAAATATTTTTGACAACATGATTTTGTAGCACATATGGCAATTCAATTTTACAGTGACTTGCAGAACAATTGAAAGAACATTTAGATGATTTCTGAATATTTGGCATTAAAAATTATAATATTATTGCTGCGTATTTTTTTATAAAGCTTAAACTTGTAGGACACAACAAATCTTTGTGATGCCAATCATATTACTGATCACATTGCATGAAGTCATCCGACAACAGGGAGTTGATTTATTTTTCATGGTTATTTCTTAAAAATGGTTGTTATTGATATCATGAATTGGACTGAATATAACACTTTTGATTTTCTTTAATCTGTTTCATTTGACATTCAAATTTTTGGGTAAAAGTCAGAAATGAATTGGCCATTTATTTTGAACACACTTATGTTCTTTATGTCAAGTTTTTTTGGAGGTTTGGGATGATTGAATGATCATTGAAGGAAACAAATTGCGTGCACAATTGGTCTTCAAAGGACCAATTTCATGAGAAACATAAGAACAAGTTCATGTCTATATCCATCAAGACCATTACATTTCCTCCCTTTTGAAATATAAATCCAACCAAGCAATTCAAAGCAAGCCACGGTTATTTTCCCAGCAAGATTCAGTTTTTCATTTTCCTTTATTCACATACACTTTCCATTACTTTTTGTCTACTCCTAATTCAAAAATAAAAGCAAGAAGCTCACTTACATGCTTATTGCCCATTGTCATCTTCAATTTCCATTTTTTTTCTCCTATCCTTTTCATTTCGCAAATAAACCTTGCTTCAATGCAAATTATTGAGTCCATAGTCCTTTGAGTATAAAATCTATGCAAAAACACCTTGAGTCTTGCATGCCTTAATGGCAAGTATTCTTACTGACGAATAATGTGAACACATTAATGTCCCTTGTTCATCGGATCTTCTAGGTACTCGACAATAAAAAAATTATTCGTACCTAGCAAGATGTGATTGGGCATCTTGACTCTCATTTTCATCAATAGTGAGAGTTCACGTGTTGACTAGTGGCATCCATTAATGGCCACTAAGTCAACAATTTCCTGCTACTAACGGTCGGGTGAATTGTAATGGACACTTGCCATCAGATAAATGGTACACAATTTCAAGAGATCGCTTCATTAAACATCGGCCACCCGCACCTGTCAATGGTAACTTTAGCTTTTTACATGATTCTACTGTCCCAACGGCTAGTTCTCGCACCTCCTGTGCGCCTAGCGCACCCCGGGATTCCCAGCGCACATGCTGTGCTTTGAACAGGCACCTGCGCCCTCTGCTCACCGCTTCAGGCCTCCTAAGTTGTGGCCGCCTCCCACACATACCCTGATCATACTCAAGTGTTATGGTAGACTGTTTCCGCCTTATACAGCTACTTCGGCCATATAGTCATTTGACCCGATATGGTTTGAGCTAGCTACCATTGATATAGCCAGGGAGCATATCACCGTGCAGGGTGGCTAGCCTTACAGCTCCACCATTCGTGATTTCCTTAATTGCATAGGGACCAAGCCAATGCTGTCGGAACTTCCCTGGATGTTTCACAAACTGGCTATCATATAGGAGGACCAGGTGACCCTCTGTGAACATCTGCTGGCGAATATGTCGATCATGCCAGGCATTATCGTGGGTCTTCTGAACCTGCTGATGGAAATTAGCAATAAACCGATCTTCCTCCAAAGCCCTGTGCTAAACGCTTCTCCATGATGTCGGGTTTTTCCATTTCTGTAAATGTTGTGATACACAGACTGGGAACAAGATACTCCATTGGCATAATGGCCTCCTTGCCATAGAATAGCCTGAATGGGGTTTTCCTTGTCAGTTTTTTGCAGGTCATCCGGTAGGCCCAGAGAAATAATGAGATGCGTACGTCCCAATCGCTGCAATCAGCGTTGCAGACCTTAGTCAGTTCTTACTCCAAAATCTTGTTAAAAGCTTCTACTGATCCGTTTGCCTATGGATGATATGGGGTGCTTTTTGCATGATGGATATGGAACTCTTCAGTCAATGCTTGGATTGTTTCATTAACAAAGTGCGTACCTTGATCGCTCATAAGGATCTTTAGACATCCAAATCAAGTCAGAATCTGCTCAAAGATGAAGTGTGCAGCTGTATCTGTCGTACAATCCTTTACCGCTTGTGCTTTGGCCCACCTGGTTACATAATCAGTGGCAGTAATTATGTAGCCCGCACCTGTCTTCTTCTCCGGTGGGTTGATGGGTCCCACAAAATCAATGGCCCATTTGTCAAAGGCTTGTAATGCTACTTGCGGTTGTAACGGAATTTCATCTCTTCGTGACAGCTTCCCCGTCTGTTGAAATGTATCGCAGGATTTACAATAGTCGTGAGAGTCACTCTGGAGGGTAGGCCACCATAGTCCAACCCATAAAATATTGTGCGTCGTTGCCTTGCTTACGTAGTGACCCCCTGCAATTTCGTCATGAGCTTTTGCCAAGATATCATGTTGTTCGTGCTCCAGAACGTATTGGTGTAGCACGTCATCAGTGCCTAGTTTATACAATTGACCTGTGATGATGGTAAAATCTGTCGCTCGGGTAACCAGCTCCTTCTTTTGTTCTACTAAATATTCTATAGTTGCCATGCCTGTAGTTAGGAACTGGATGATATCAGAAAAGTGCGCATCAACAACTCTAATGGTGAACAACTGCGCGTCAGGAAACCCTTCCTCCAAGCTAGTAGGTTATTCACCTGTCTCAATTCAGGATAAGTGATCTGGCCCAGCGTTCAACTTCCTTGGTTTGAATCTGATTTCGAAATCGTATTCTTGAAACAGCAGTAGCCATCTGCATATTTTCCCTGCTAACACAGGCTTATTCACTAGGTACTTTAAATCTTAGTGATCTGTAAACATTTTAAAGTGTCCTCCTAACAGATAGTGCCAATACTTTTGTAGCGCATAAACCATGGCCAACCCTTCCCTCTTTGTAGTGGCATAATTGTGCTCTGCACTTGAGAGTTTATGACTAGCAAATGCGATAGGGTGATCAATATCTCTGGCACCAGGCTGCATAAGGACCGTTCCCAGGGAAATCCCTAAAGCATCCACATGAACATGGAATTCCTTCGCCCAATCAAGGAAGATAAGGATAGGTGCAGAGACCATTTTTTTTTAGTAGCTCAAATTTCTTCTGGCATTCGTCATCCCCAAAAAATGACACATCTTTCTTAAGCAACTTCTCCAAGGGTGTTGTGATCAGTGCGTATCAATGAATAAATTTCTGTAGTAGCCTGTATGTCCACGGATTGAACGCAGTTGTTTCTCAGTTGTAGGTACAACTAGGTTGATGATAACTGTAACCTTCGCAGGGTCCACCATTAGCCCTTGTTGGCAAAATATATGTCCAAGCAAGATCCCGAAAGGTACGCAAAAGATACACTTTTTAATATTCAGGGAAATTTGGTGTTTTTGGTAGGCATCCAACATCATGTGCATGTTTGAAACGTGCATCTTTACCAAGCTAAAGACAATCTAGTCGTTGAAATATAATTCGAGAAATTTTTGGATAAATTCTTTGAATACTGCAACAACAACCCGTGAGAAGATAACATGGGCATTTTTGAGTCCAAACGGCATGACTGTATACTGGAAAGATCCCCATTTCGTGGAAAATGTTCTCTTGTTGTGATATTCTAGTGCAATTTAGATTTGATGATATCAAGAGAAGCCATCGGTGAACTAATACACTTTCTGGCCTCTTGCACTATCCAGTATTTCACGGAAAATGGTGTTGGAAAGGGGTCATGTATGCAGGCATCATTTAACTTGCGCAAGTCCACACGGATCCGGATTTCTAATTTAGTTTATTTTCCTGAACTACCATCGGACTTACCCAATTCGACTGCTCCACTGGCTCGATAATACCTACGGCGAGCATTTTATCCAACTCCTCCTTAACCTTTTGTTTATACTTAGGATTCAATCAATAACGCCACTGATTTATTGGTCGTGCATCCGGTTTTAATGTGATGCACATCACTCCCAGGTCCCCTGTAATCCCTTTGAGCTCTGAAAATTTTGTTGTGAATAAGTCTTGGTATTCTGTGAGAAATTAAACCAGCTTGCTTATAGTGTCATCATCCCAGTAGTCACCAATCTTAGCCAACTTAGGCTGCTCTACCGTGCCAATGTTGAATTCCAGTAGTTTCAGGGGTTTTGTTACATCCACATTCTATAGTGAGGGCCCTACAACTGCTCGTTCCCCCTCTGATTCTGGGATATAGATATTACACAGATTCTCATCACATTCTTCTATAGTTATATTGCTACAATTGATAATGTCCTGCATCTGCATTTCCCATGTCGGCACCCCAATTTCTACAGAGGAGATGGATTCATCAAACACGAATGCATCTATGTCCTGCAGTGTTTCATCAAGCACCTTTGAGCCCCCTATTAGCCCAAAGCTACCAATGAATTCAACCTTCAAGGTTTTCCAGTGGTGGGTGCGTTGATGTAGCTCTACATCCAAGTACCACGCAGTAGGGATCAGTCCTAATGCATGAATAAACAAATGAACCCATTCCTTCGGAGTTTGGTCATGCCAATTTTCCATCCAAGTAGAAAAATGTTCACGTGGGTCCCCTGGGCCAAGAACGTTTTGACACGTACCTCAACTGGGGTCTTGAATTGCAGGATCATAATGTCCCAACATTCCTCCTAGTCCTGGAACACCTCCTTATGTGCCTCCCACCATCTTGTAGGCATTGCGCACATAGCCAGATTAAGGGCCCATAGCCTCTGTTCTCTCAGGACCTCAACTTCGAATGTACGTAGAAATTCCTTTATACTACTGGTGCCATGAAAATAGTGTATTTATCTTACCTCGACGAATATGCAGTGGAAGTCCCTGGCAATTTTCAGACAGCGCAGTGTGGAGACATCATGCAATTGGTTTTTCCAATTGCCTATTTCCTCGTCAGAGTCGTAAAAGAATTCGCTATCTTTTTCCCAACACAGCACTCCATCGGCCATAGGATTGGTCCATTCTTCATCCCTTGCAGTTAGCTTATAGATATTGTCTATCTCTTCTTCCTCCCATGATGGCTCGGTATATCTTTCTCCTTCTGCAGGGTCTAGTGGTACGATCACCCAAGTTCCCTCTCTTTCAAACAACATGCTTTGTTTCTTCAAGTTGATAATTCCACCCATATCAATGGCCCAATCCAATCCTAAGAGCACTGGGTAAGGGTTCGCATCTTCTACAATATGAATGAATTCAAAGTCAGCTCGTACCTTAGCCCCAGCGATATCTATGACCATCTTTGACAATCTCCCCAATGGTATGATCTTCAGTTGATTAGCCATGCGTAGCTGGATAGTATACCATTCCAATTTAGGTTCTCCCATTCGCTGCCAAGTCTGTTTGGGTAGTACATTCGCATCAGATCCCAAGTCTAGAATAATTTGCTCCATCTCATAATCATCGATCTACGTGGTTAGTCGCATCTACCGACCAGTGGGCCTCTTGTGCTTATATAGTTTGTGCACACCCTTAATTTCCATAGCTGGGGTTGTATTTCCTCCACAGCTATCTATCAAGGCTTGGAGGTTTTCTACAGCCCATTGATTGCGCAATAGCTTCATACACGCTTGCAGGAATGATTTAACTTCATCATCTCCTCTAAGGTGCGCAGGTGTTGGAAGGGTAGGTGTATCAGTGTTGGCAAAGTCTTGGCGAGCTGTGACAAAAGTTTCCTTTTCTTTTGGTAATTCCAACCCTTCTTGTTTATCGGTTGCTTTACGAATAAGAGGTTCTGCCTCAGCTTTTTCTGTAGCCTCGTCGGTGGCTATGCCACTGCGGGTTATAACATTAACACTTGGTCCTTCACTTCGTGGTTATACCTTGACCCTTTATACGTTCTGCATAGGTGTCTGTTGCTTCTCCTGCATCTTGGCTATCAGAATCGGGCAATCTTCAACCACATGTTCCAGCTGTCTGCAATATTTGCAAGATTGCCGACTTGGGTTCGTGCAATCCCTTTCAAAGTGACCTACTTCCCCACAATTATAGCAGATTAGTTGGCTTCTACCCCTACCTGCACTTCCTCCTCGCCCCCCTCCCCTGCCCATGGCTAGGGAGCCTCCTATACTTGTGGGGGATCTAGGCGATGCGGGATCTGACTGTACCCTATATAGGTCTCCTCGGTTGATCATCAGATCATACGTTCAGCAATTCTGTTCGTCATGTCCTACAGAACTATAAAACCTACACCACTGAAGTTTTACTTCTGGGATATATGCGACAAGGCGGGGGCAGTGATTGGTATCATGCAACCCAGCAACGCAGTAGTCATCGCACCATAGCATTGGCCCACTTGGCCCTGCAGCTTCCCCAGGGCGTAGCGGGTTGGGTCCCCCATCCTGGATGTAGTCTGCAAGCAGCAGACAGTTATCTTTGGTATGGACATTCACCCTGCATCGTATGCACCATCTTTCGGGGCTGGCCTCTATCCCCCGCTCCTTGCATAGATTTTGAATCTCCATGTGCATTGCTTCTAGCTAGCCTTGTATCTGTTGTACTCCTAACTGGGTATCATCTCTTGGTGCAGCTTCTAGTTTCATGGCAACCTCCAAGGCCTTCTCCTATGTTTCAATGGCTTGGTGACCCATAGGTACATGCAGGTGGGGAAACAACATAGCAATGAACCACTCTGTGTGTTGCCTGTCATCATTCTAGAATCCTCCTTCTATGATTACCTTCTTTAATCGTTGATCTACTTACCACATGGACTCAAACAGTCCTTTCTTGATATCTTTCAGGTCGTTCACTATCTGAGAGTAGGACTTAGGTTTCTTGAACTACTGCTTTAATGCATTCTTGATTTCCTCAATAGTTGCGTTCGCATGTTGGTCAATGTATCCCATGTACCTGTCCTAGGCTCTCCCCTCAAAAGCAAGGGATAACTGCGCCTGTTCACTGCATCACTTGCTACATTCTACGCAGTCCATACCAATCCTGTGAAAAACTAGAACCGATCCATGTCCTCATCACCCACGCCTTTGAAAGTAGGTAGCTTCATGTGCGAGGCCATCTCGTCTTCTAATGGAAGTGAGTTCTTTCCCTCTGAGTTCTTGCTTCAAACTCTTCACCGATTCTTATTAGGTTTCTAATATGGTCTTGACGTTACCTGATCTCTCTCAAAATTCTCCTGGTCCTGGAAATGGAACCATTTGTTAGCTCGAGGGGTCCTGACCCAGGTTTGGAGGTTAAGGTTTTCCAAAAAACCCCTATACTACTGGCCCTTTCGGCAGTGACCTGCTTGTGCAGGCCAAAGTCTCACTCGAAGCAGTATGGGAGGGTGTTGGAACTAGGTTTCCACACCCTGGGAGAGAGCAGGTAAGTCAAGCTGGTCCGCAGCTATCAGATCTATACAACTAGAGGTCGTTCGCAGGAGTTTCAATAAATAACCAGAATACAGTTTATCAGATCTAAACAACAGGCTTGCATCCACGTGTGTACTATTAGCTATAATCACATAATAGAATATTTGCAATGGATTAACAGATCATAGTTACATTTACCATAACACAAACAGTTCGCAGCTTACTAACAAATACATCATCATATAACTCAAGTTCACATCAACCATAGCATGGCAGATCCAGATAACATCATATATCCATAATACTTCTGCACATCTATATCATTACCAAAAAATCCTCTTACATTCCCCAAATTACCACCTGCGCACACATCCAGCAGGGTCTGCACATAGCAGGACAGAGGATCTCCTCATACACAACCAACAGGAGTCCTAACCCAAACAACCCTACCACAGATCCAACAGTTCGTACTTTGCATCAATCTCTATTCATTCCTACCTTATGACTCAAAAAAGGTTCATCTATTTATATGGATTTAGCCTACGCATCCAATGGTCTGCAAACCGTGGTTTTCGGACTCTTGGTCTACCCTTGACCCATTTACAATGCGTTAGGGGATTTAACCCACCCCAAAACCCCTGCATTGGACTAAAAAATACAAAATTATACAATATTCGCAGCTGTTAAGGGACCTTGTTCCAACAAGAATGGTTAAAACATTTGTTCCTCATTAGCTCCTTACTGAGTGGTTCATTAAGTCCTTGTTACCATCTATAATTGAGGATGTGGCTAAGGGTGGCATCGTCACTGAAGACCAGGCCATTGCTCGTGCCCAATATTTAGACATGATTTATACTCAGTCTGGCATGCTCTGCAAGAAAATTCCTAATGCGCTGAGATCTAATTTTACTATTCCTCCTCCATCAAAGGACTCTCATGCCGGAGATGGTATGATCAGTACTGCAAGCACACATCACACTAATGCATCTGATCCTGTACCTTCTTCCAAAATTCATGTTGTGTCATCTGACAAGGGAAAAAGTGACAAGCAACTCAGAAGTAAGAAAAAAGGGAAATCAAAGAAAAACTAAACTTCTACCCCACAGGAAAGATCATCTGATCAATTGAATGGAAATCAGAAACCTCGTTACCCTTGCATAATCTATAATGAGGAACACTTTGTTCGGGATTTTCCTCACTGCGTTGAAGTCTAAAAAATGGTTAAGACCTCACGTGCTTCAACTTTGTTGACAGATCCATTTCCAAATCCGAACAAAAATTTGGTTTCTACGGATCTAGCTTCTAGTTCAAAAGTGCTTATGTTGTCTGTCACGAAGCCATCAACTGACGTTTTAGTGTCAACACGTAATAAATATTACGGTAGTCAAGCCACTGATCATCCTACTACCTCGACCATGAATCTGTCTATGGAATCGATACTGCCACCTGTTATTCCTTAATTGACAATCAAGCCACCAAAGGGAGTCGTTCATAAATCGACATTTAATCCTTGAGCCAGAGCTGCTCAAAATTATAATATAGTTGAAGATTTGGCTCAATCCCCTTCATCTATGTCAGTGCTTGAGGTGCTAAAAAAATTTCCCTCTGAGAAACATGCTTTTTTGTTTGTAATTAGTTGAATTGATCTGACCGATTTCAATCTCGTAGTCTTTAATCATACGGGCTATGTGCCACAATTACCAGTATAATTGGCATTCTCCATCTAAGTAAATGTTCTCAATCACCTTTTTCACCATACTATTATTGATGAGGGAGAATCTACGTTCATTATGTCTCTAAACTGTTGGAAGTCACTTGGCTCGTTGCGCCTATCTCAATTGCCAACGACGTTGAAAGCTTTCGACATACGTACATATAAGCCTTGCGGTATTATCAATAACTTTCATGTTGAACTAGGGGGAAAAACAATGAATGTTGAAGTTGAGGTCATTGATGGACCCCTTGACTACAATATTTTACTCGGAAGGCCATGGGTATATGCTACGAATGTGATCGTTTCTACATATTTTAGAATGATCTCCTTTCCACATAAAGGTGTTATCACAATCATCAATCATTTATCCTTCTTTTCCTCCAGTTCCTAGGTAACTGGAAGTTTTCCATTAGTTCATGCACCCCAACTCACACTTTAGAACATTGGTGTAGGAATCCTAAAGGATTTCACTCTCATGGGAACCTTTGCATTACCGCCACCTACGACATCAACAGAAATTGCAAGCATAGAGACCTGCTACATGATCTTTTCCACTCCATCTAGCTTAAGGAAGAGTACGGGTGATTCTAAATTTGTTACGTTGGATGAGTTTCTGTCACCCAACCCAATTGAGCTAGCATAGAAATTAATCTATATGGCTTGGGCAGCAAATCTGAAATCATCGTCATCGGTCTTTTGGGTAGATCGTTCATTACATCTTGGTACTCCATCTGATCCTTTTTCCTCAACTTTCTTGACAGATGAGAATATTCTAGAAACCATGACCTCAGAAGGAGAATCATGGGAATATCATCATCGTTGTTCCCATATTCCAAATTATGAAGAAAATAATATTAGTGAACTATATCACACATCGATCCAAACTTTATTTTCGAATTCTTTTCCTATTAATGAAATTGATTCCGAGTGAAATTTATCAAAAATTGAAGAAACCATTTCTATCGATATTTCGACCAAACCCGGCGTTGTAGAAAACATTCATGTCGACGTGTCTTGTTCTCCATCAGAACTCAAAACATATCACTCCCTCTTTCATGAATTCTGTGATGTATTTTCTTGGTCTTACGAGGAAATCCCAGGCATAGATACTATTATTTTTTAACATACGATTAATATGTACCCTGATTTCAAGCCAGTACATCAACGCCTTCATCCTGTTCATTCGAAGAAGGCCACTACCATTAAAGAAGAAGTTGAAAATTTGTTGTGTACTGGTTTCATTTACCCCATTCTACTAACTGAGTGGGTTTCCAACATCATTCCTGTTATGAAAAAACAAGGAACCATCAGAGTGTGCATCTATTATTAGGATGTCAATCTTGCTTGTCCAAAAGACAACTATCCTACTCCCTTTATCGACCAGATTATTAACGATTGCGTTGGATGTGAAATCTTTTCATTCATGGATGGATTTTCTGGCTACAATGAAATTAATATCTTCCCAAAGGACCAATATAAGACAAGTTACAACATTCATCTCTCCTTGCGTTACATTCGCTTACCAGAAACTCCTGTTTGGTGTAAAGAATTCTAGGGAAATTTTTCAAAGATCAATGGATTATGCTTTCAATGACATCAAGCACATTTTTCAACCCTATCTAGATGATTTACCCATGCATTCACGAAATCAGATTGACCACCCGATGCATTCGAGAGCTATATTTTTACGCTGCCAACACTACAAAATACGTCTCAATCCACATAAATGTGTGTTTTGTGTTGGTTCTAGTCATTTTCTAGGATTCTTTGTCTCAAAAGAAGGAATTCGAATAGACCCACTGAAGTTCCAGGCCATTCTTGATTTTTTTGCACCATCAATTTTTCTTCAGTTACAGAAACTTCAAGGAAAGGCTAACTTCCTAAGGAGGTTCATACCCAACTATGCTGAAATGGCTAAAATATTTACTCGAATCTTGAAAAAGGGGATTCCCTTCCATTGGGACCAAGTTGCATAAGATTCTTTTGATGCTGTCAAGGATACTCTTGTTCGAGCATCATTAATGTATCCCCCCAATTATCAGAGTGATTATTTCTTATATATCGCCGCGGCTGTTATGAACATTGCTATGCTATTGGTCCAAGTAGAAAATGGGATAGAACATCTGATCTATTATTTGAGTCGTAATCCCAATGATATGGAAGTAAAGTATTCGTACATAGAAAATCTTGCCTTGGCGGCTGTTCAAGCTATCCAAATATTTCGCCACTATATCTTGTTCTGGAAGACCATCTTCATTTTGAATTGCAACCCCATGACTTATATTTTATCACGTCAATTGCTGGGGGGCAAGTATTCAAAATGGATTGTCATTTTGTAGGAATTTGATTTGGAATTCATCAAATCCAAGTCAAAGAAGTCTTTAGTTTTGGCTGAGCTTCTCTGTGACCTTCCCTCTGATAGTACTACTACTACGTTGGAACCATCAATTCCTGATGAGTCTCTACTTCTGATCGGATACTATAATCCTTGGTATGGGGATTTTATCATTTATATCCAGACCCAGACTTTTCAGCTTGATACATCTCGCTCTGACCAGCAACGTATTCAATACCAAGTCAAATATTATCTGATCGTCAGCGATACACTTTATCATCGTGGTGTCAATACAATTTTAAGAAGGTGCCTTACTCATGAGGAGGCCAAAAGATTTTAAATGATTGTCATGCTGGGGCTTGTGGTGGAAATTTGTCTGGATACACTACCATGCAAAAGATACTCCACGCCGGTTACTTTTTTCCTACCATATTTCATGACTACATCCTCGCAGTCATAATTTGTCATGCATGCCAGATATTTGATCATAAAATCCGCAAACCACCAGCACTAATGCATCTTGTTTTCTCTGTGGGACCATTTTCGAAATGGGGAATTGACTTCATGAACTATAACCCTCGTTCGTCCGGGGGGAATGGTTATATTATTGTCGCAGTAGACTACTTTACCAAGTGGGCTGAAGCGATGCCTACATTCAACAACACAGGACAAACAACTACATTTTTTTTCTTTAATCATGTCATTGCACAGTTTGGGGTCCCACAGGCTATAGTCACAGATCATGGTAAGCATTTTCATAATCACATGATGACTGAGTTGACTGCCAAGTTAGGACTGTCACATGATAGTTCTACTCCTTATTATCCACAATCAAATGGACAAGTTGAGGCTATTAACAATATTCTTAAATGAATGCTTTAACGAATGATAGGAGTTCATAAATGAAACTGGCATTTTATCTTGTACTCGTCCTTGTGGGCGTACCGAACCTCAACAAGAAATGCAACTGGATTTACCCCCTTTCATTTGGTGGATGGTCTGGAGGCTATCTTGCCAATAAAATGTGAAATAATGTCGTTAAAACTCGCAGTCAACTTGTTACCTGACACCTTAGATGAAGAAGCGTGTCTTTTTAACATCACCCATCTTGATGAAATGCATCGTGAAGCCCAATTGGCCAACGAAACACATAAGATATGTATAAAGGCGCAATACGAAAAGCATGTCCAGCCTCACATTTTCTCAGAGGGTGACTTGGTCCTTCTTTATGATCAGGAAGTTGATGTAATAAGTACAGGGAAATTTGAGCCATTATGGCATGGCCCCTATATTGTCAAAAGAGTTATTGCTAAGGGTGCCTATGAATTGGTGGATTACGATGGAATTTCATTGGCACAACCCCGAAATGGGTTGTATCTAAAACGTTACTATGCTTAATCATGAGCATAGTAATATTTTGTATTATATTGTATATATATGTTGTTGATTTGCATTCACTGTGTTACTTTTTTTTTTAGAGTTTTCTTGACGTTAGTAATCCGCTTTACATTTCATCGTAGATGTCTGAATCTTTCGAACCATTTTTTGGGTATGCTAATGGAGATAAACATAGTACACGAAATCTATCCTCTACAGCGTGGGCCATTTTTACTCCGAATGGTGAGTTAGTGAGTTTTCAAGGGATTTGTATCGGCCGATCTACAAACAATATCATTCAGTATATCACGTTGATCGACCTTCTCTCTTATGCCATTTCATTTGGTATTAACCGCATCATCATAAGGTTAGACTCACAACTTGTGGTATTACAACTTACTAGTGTTTATATTGCTAGAAATCCAACACTGCATCATATGTTCCTAGGAGTTTGACTTTTGGAAAGACACTTTGATTTTATTCAATATCAACACATTTCTAGAAACTTGAACACATTGACTGATTCTTTAGTGAATTATGTTATAAACATACATTTGCAACACATGTAAAGATACATTCACATAATTGAATATGATTGTGCAATAAACATAGGAAAACACTGAAATCAAATAGATAGATAGTTATAGGTTTTTATAGAAATTTGTGTGCAAGACACATTGGTCATTTGACCTCAAAATGTATGCAACATGTCAAAAGTAAACTAGTGATGCTCATGGTAACATGCTATCGATCTAGCTATCATACACAGTAACCACATATAGCGGTTAGGAACGCCAATAGTGTGGCACTGCAATCGCATGGGTAACTCTCCGATCGGGAAATTCGGAATCCTGAAGGTCAACCCCTCTATGTGTTTCCGAATCTCAACAAGAGTCTCAGCCATGTCTAAATCCTGAAGGAATTCTCTCCAGAAAGCCCTCTCTGTTGCCTCATCTGCTCCATGCTCTGGCTCTTCCACTGGTTGAACTCGACCCACATCTGCATTACATTAAAACTTTAGTTTAGTCTTGGGAAAACATCAAAATACAAAAACATGTATAAACCTTAGGAAAATATAAAAACATGGTCAAAACATTCTTACTGATTGCACCCCATTGAGCGCCTTCTAGTAAAGCTAAGTTTGGATCTCCTCAGAAATCAACGCCTTCATATGCATACTCATCGATGGCGATAATCTGTCGCCTGAACCAGGTGAAGAATGCAGTCAAGAACATGATTGACGATTGGCCTGTATGTCTAGCCATAAATTCTACCCATCTCTGCATCCTCGGATCTCTAGGGTTAGACACACCCAACATCACATGTTGAGGTTGCATCAGTGGAATCCGCTCTAAGGCAAAAGGAATGAGGATCGAACCATAGTTGAAGTTTTTCTTCCTTCCTCCCTTTGCCTTGCTTAGTTGTTATTTCATTTGAGAGAGTACAACTTCATCCCAGTTGAAATCTGTTGGTTCTCTACACTCTATCACAAACTGCATATAAGATTTGTTCGTTACATGTAGTGTAGCGGTGTCAGCAAGCTTTGTGATCGTGAATAAGATGGTTGTCAATGGAAAATCACGAACATCACAGATGTTTATTTTACCATCCTTTCTAGGCTCTGCCCCTAGGTAGCAATAATGAAAAATATAGTCTATCACCGTCTCTCCTCCAAGAGCAGACCTTGAGAGAGAAATGGGTGATTCTCTCCTCGACAAGCCTGTCAGAAAATATATGTCCTCCACTGTAATTGGAACCACTTTGTTCCTAATGTGAAATGCCTCAATTTTTGGATCCCATGCATGAACAAGGAACTCCAAAAGTTCCATTTTTTGCCTCATACCTGATAAGCAGAAGTACTTTAATAGCCCACAATCCCTTAGGGCTCTTACAATACACTGATCATTAAGGGAAATCATGTTTTGTTATTCATGCTCTATTTCTCTCCAAGCAATTGTCATTCTAGTTCGATGAATTCCTGAAACATAACCATAAGACTCATTACGACCCTTTTCATGCAAAAAATTAGGTAAAATTTGGGTACAATGCAAGAATAAAAAATGTGAATTGCGCCCAACGCAGTCGTGGTCAATAGACAGTGTGTTGCATATGAACCTAAGCTTCATTTTCAGTGCATTCCAATGCAATTTTCGATGCCCAAGGGTGTGTTGCTCTGTTTTGAAAAATAATTTACCCTAAAGGGCACAAATCCCTAAAAAATTGCAATGAAATGACTACTGAAAGAAATAGGGGGTTTATGGCACCAACCTAGATCAAACGGCGATGAAAACCGTCCATAGAATCGATCGCAATCAACAACTCAAGTTTGGGGGAAAAAGTAGGTTCAGAGCTCCAAAATGCAAATGGTAACTTTCAAATGGTAAAAATGAATAGTAATTTTTTTTTAATTAGTCATTTGATTATTTTCAAATCATATTTATTGCTATGACTATCGTTTTATTCACTTTTTTTCTCATGAAACAGGTATTTTTAATCCATTTGATGTTGTTCTGAACAAGTTTTCAACTAATGAGCAGATTAGTCGTGCACATTTATTCCAAGAATGATTTGACCACAAAGCATACTTTTATCCTTATTTTTATAGCTTTGATAAAAATGAAAAAGGACTTGAAGCGCACTTTTATCTCTTTTTTGAGCTTTGATAACAACAAAAAAGAACCCCTGGAGTCTTCTTTTAGCTCTTTTTAGACTCCAATAATGTGAAAAGATTTCTGAGCACTTGTATTTTCGAGCTCGTAAAAGTAAATGAATTGATATCTACTCAGTATAAGTTTAACCCTTCTCCGGACTGAGATAGATTATTTATGAAAAAGGAAAACCTTAGTCGAACATGGCTAGGAGGTTCTCTCAGATATTGTTTTACACATTTTCGGATCTGAGCGACAACTTTACGAAAAAGGACTCATGGAGTTTTATTTTGTATCTTTTTCTAACTCTCTAAATATGAAAAAATACCGGGTTGTTATTGTCGTTAGGCTTGTTAAAACATAAAATAGTGACGGGCTTGTTGATCATGGCAAGAATCAAGTTTCATTCATCGCTAGACTCGTTAAATTATTAAATAGCGATAAATTATTTGCTTGAAGGGTTGAATTATAGATCAAGCATATGTTATCCTCCTCAACCTTGTTAAAAAATAAAGAGGTACTAGTCGAAAAATGACTGGGGAAAATTTGGGAAAGTGAACTAAACATTTATAGTAGCAGGTCGCTCTTGAACATGACACTTCACTCCATCATCGTGACTGTTTGGGTTGGGTAATCTTCTTGACAGTTCATTAATACATATGGTTCATCATACCTTCACTTTGGTTTTGGGTCAATGCTGACAACTCATCTCAGTGTCGCTGATATGTTTAAGAGAAGTCATCCAGTGAATACTCATCCTTCTAGAATACCCATAAACCTTCATTCTCATGACAGTCATCCCTGAACATTGCTATATCAAGTCACATTTTGTCTCTGAAATCATTAACTTCCATTTCACGATAAAGTGGATTCTTGTCGACTTCAAATCATCATGCAGGAAGTTTACTTAGAAACATCATCTTCTAGTACCATGAGGTTTGTTACAACATCGACAAGATCCTCGCTTTCGGAGTTTTGATCAAAATATTTTTTTTGGCATTCCACATCAAATCATCTATTCACACCTCATGAAATGTACTACAGTAAATTGAGAGCCATTAACATCAATGGTGATTCTCTCACCCTTGTTAACATCTCACATCATTGGTTGGTAATCAAACAATGTCTTACCATGTTCAACTAAAAATCATATATTCGCATGGCTAGACTTGTACCTGAACGATTGAGTGAATGAGATAAGAAGACCCCAACTCTAGTTTCAGCCATCCGGGCTGCAATTTTAGGATTGTTGTACACATCATCTGTATGGTTACCTTACATACATATCATCATCCGAGCATGGGCCTATATCTGTAGGCATGTCTGTATTGGGCAACATTCCAATGTAGATAACTTTCTGCACTATGTACATGTTATTAGATAGTTTATGTGCTGAGTATGGGAATGCCTCCCTCATCAATTCGTGATCAAGAGGATATATCATGATGTAATGTATTGTAAGATTGATGCAGGTCACCACTCTGCTTTAGTTCCAGCCCATCATGTTGTAAAGCATCTCATTCAAAAAATATTTTTATTACTCTGACTTCATGCTTTAGGGGGTAGTTGTTATAGGTCAATTTGGGCATCATTCCCAATGACATGGTAAAAATGGACATCATCCCCAGGACCAATGAAATAGGGTCTATCATCCCCTATCATTTCAGTTGCTACATGCCCTAAGACAAGAACAAACCATTCATGACTTATATTGCAAGTTTTCCAAGGTTTGAAGTATATGTTATATCACTTATGAGCTCACCAACGCTTCCTCTCAAGGGACTAACTGTGTTGCATATGTAGCTCCCTCCATTCAAGGGTGCATTGCAAAGCACTTCCCGACATTCAAGGGTGTGTTGTTCAAATGGGAGTGAAATTCCCATTGTTCTGGAATCTCCACATGGCCAGTTCCTTCTAGAAGATTCCATATGTGTCAAACTTCGAATCCATGTGTCCATCTAACACCTTTGAGCTTGGGAACATGTCTTGCCCATTATTAGAAAGTCATTGATCGAGAAACTACCATCAGTTTCCCTATAAATTGTGTACAGATCCTAGTGCTGGGGGGGGGAGAAATTTGGTAAAGAAATGTTGTTGGATTCTCAATTGAGAGAGTGATAGAAGTGATATGCTGCTCGTGAGAATTTAATTGTGATGAGGATGGGATGATGCTAGAGCTGGTGACATCAAATCAATCATTGGTTGTAACCTCCCCCTTCTACTCATTAATAAATATTTCTGTTCATTTTCCCATATATGTATCTGTTTATGTTTATATTTCTCATATGATGGATTCTTAATTGATATATATGTTTCATGTTCAATTGATTTAACTGATTAAGATAAATAGACATTTGTATATTGCAATCTCTTTGTTGTTTATTTTTTATACTTACAGGAACTAGTCTAGCGATCTAAGTTGGATTCGAAGCTACAGAAAAAGCGACAGAAGGATAATAGGAAGTGCTTGGATCACAAGTAGGTTCCTCTATATTTTTGTGTGTCTATTTATTCTTAGAGAAAGTGTCTGCAAAGTCTTTGATCTGTTGTTCTAAATGCATAGCACCACATTTAGGTAATTTAATTTATCTGTAATTCATAATTCTGCATAACAATAGTCTTGATGGTGCAAGTCAAGCTATCAATATTGAAAGCTTATTTCACCTTGGCCTTGATTACAGATGCCTGAGACCTCTTACCCATGTATTTGGAGTCTTTATTCAATTAATAATCTACGATGACCCCAATGACACACAATTACTTTTCAACCACGATTGCCTCTTCATAGTTTTCTACAAGAGTTTCTTTTGCAGTTCTCTTCACGAACTATGTAATGCTTGTCGTTAAGGAAGATGTGTAGTAATTGATAGTGATGGATTCATGAGGTTTCATGTTTGCCGAAAATTTATTCAAAATATAGTTAAACCTCTGATTAAAATCTTTCATATTTTCTTTGCGCTCCATCTTAACATTCTCCGGCTATTTCAATAACATGGCAGGGATTTTATC
Source organism: Pinus albicaulis (assembly GCA_034641835.2). Taxonomy (NCBI): domain Eukaryota; kingdom Viridiplantae; phylum Streptophyta; class Pinopsida; order Pinales; family Pinaceae; genus Pinus; species Pinus albicaulis. The sequence continues at coordinate 1,553,109,625 of CM076579.1, forward strand.
ATGAATGTGTTTTTCAAGAAATTTTTTCTTAAACCCCTTAAACTCTAGATGGAATTTACAAGGAGACTATGATACCATATAGCCACCCTTCCATATAAGGTGCAAAGAAAAATTATGCATGCAACATCATAAAAGCATACCACTAGCATTTGCAGATGTAGGTAAAATTTGTCTAGATGGTGTTTTGCTTTCATTGCTTTGTCAGGTTCATACTTTGTCAATATATTTTCCAGATGTCTTGGCATCCTGTGTAGAACACTTGATAGTTCAAGTGTGCCCTGAGAAATCCAATCCAGATCTTGGTACACCATATCTCCTTCACTGTCCTATCATAATCTGATCACTCCTCCTCCTCTTCTTCTTCTTCTTCTTCTGCATCGCCCAACTCGCGGAAAGTATTGTCAGAGAGTAAAACATTATCTCTGTCACCACCATTGTAAGTTAAGTTTTTTTTTGGTTTTTCACAGAGTATGCTAATTATTCAAGGATGGCGAAAACCAAATATTCAATCATAGAAACCACTATCCTGGTAGGGATGGTTGGGTTCTTCTTCAGAAAATAAGGAAGGTTGTGTACTCCCATAATCAATCCAATAGATTTTTCAAACTTATGGGTTATGGGATGGATGAACCAGATATTATCATAAGATATTTCACAATTTTGTACAAGCTCGAGATGAGAAGATTCACCAACTTCAGGAATGTGAGAAAGGGAGGTGCTGGGAATGTTATTGCCTTGACCGAAAGATGTAAGGTTGGGGTTGGTGAGGTTATCAACCATAAAAAACTATCATCCCTCCTAGCACTAGAAATTTTGATGGTGCTAGACTCGCGACCATTCAAGGGGTTTCCCCGATATTTGGTCCCAATTAGACCTCACACCATTTTGGATAGGATCCCCATCCGAAATATGGATTGGTTTCAAATTTATTAAAGGTGTTCCTTGGTTCTAATTGTCAGCAAGAGAGAGGAGTGCAATTGTGCCTTCGGAAAGCAAGAAGGCGTGCCTAGTAAGTGCTTAGTTGTAGCTGTGTCAAATTTATTTTACTGCGAAGGGAAACAGTAAAGTGAATCTCTAAGAGAGAGGCAATAGTACCACCCAAGTAGAGACACACGCAAACAAGAAGGATCCATCTAACATCTAGCAAAATCATCCATAAAAGATGTGATGATCTGTACAACCAATCAATGAGAAATATATTTCTAATATCCTGTGGAGCATACCATAAGGATGGGACAAAATTAACAACCATTACAACACATTCTCAATAAGATAAGTACTAAAATAACTGAAATAGTTCAACTACTTTAGCACAGATGAAAGCCAACATGAAATACAAATCTTTGTAGAATAGTCTTACAAACTTTCATAATTCATGTATGAAGAACGTAACGGCCTTGAAGGCTTCTATTATTAAGTAAAATTTCCAAGGCACATGTATACAATGAAAACCACTAGCTCTAATAGTGGAGCATTGGAGCCACTCCTTTCTCCTCAAAAGAACTATCTTGTCTCTATAATGCTTTGCGGGAGTAGCGAACGTGAAAATTCCCTTGGTCATACAAGGAGGGTGTATATATAAAAATTAGGAGGACATGCTTCACCTTCCTTGTGACTCTTCATCCACCCTCATGAATGTTTGAATTCCTATGACTTTTCAACTTTACATGACTCTTCATATTTTGTACATGTCCTTTGGAATTTTACTTTAAAATATACTTTCGAAACATCAAGTACATAATCCACCATAATCGTGTGGCATGTGACAACTCATGAAATGACACTGCTAATGATCAGATTTGGATCAGGACTTAAGTGATAGCTCAAATTTCAAAGTGTTCAAAAGAGTGTCAAACCTGAGCGACCAGATAGATTTTGTCTTCTTGATTTCAGCACCTTGAACGGTTTGAAAAACCAACACTGTATGAAGAAGTTATCGTGATTTGAAAATTACAGTAAATTGCAAATTTTGACAGTTGACCAAGGTTAACTGGGCAATTGAACAGTAAAAAAAAAGGAATATTCCTAGAATATTCTCTCAGAATATTCCCTCGAAATATTCCTTCCAGGCCAACCTGATCATGACAAGTGGCACAGTCCTATTCGTTTATGGGTTGTACGTTGTTTATGGAGGACCAATCATTGGGTGGCATGTGGCCAGCCCTGAGGCCGCCATGTGTCCCCAAAGTGGTGTGCTAAAAGTTTTTTTAGAGGTCCACAGGGATCAACCCTGCGACCTCTAGCATAGCACGCACCTGCCACACCGGATGAGCTATATGTAGTTCTTAACTTTTATTGTATACGGGTTCTACTTAAATTTTAGAGTGTCAGCGTTTGGGGGTTGGGGACTGCCGACAGTCCCAACCTGCCAGCGGTCCCATACACTGGTCACATGAAACCTTGCAACCTTAAAATTATAATAAATTTAACTTCCGACAGTTTTTAACCCTCAACATTTATCACAACCGTTAAGTTTTATCACATGCCAATGGTCCGACGGTTTCTCCGCACAATTAATACAATTCAACCTGGGTTCTGCCTTCGGTTGCAGTTGACTACGTGGTTTGGGTTGGCATGTGGCCACCCAACCACTAAATTTAAAATTAAACGGTTAGTGCTAGCGGAGTCTTATAGCGTGCCCTAAATTTGTGTGAATTTTCCATTTTTGACTCAAGTTAACTGGAGTTCTCCATAATTAGTGGAGTTGTCCTAGGTGTTACTGGGCAAATGAGTTGGAGACTCAATTTTTGACCATTGGAGGGAAAAGAGAGTCATTCTTAGCTAATTGGAGCATTCTAGAGCTATCGTTGAGGGTTGCAAAGCCATCAAAGAACTTCTAAGCATTATTTTTCTTCAGAGAAGTTCCAAGGGCCACTAGGGCCACCAGGAGCCAACAACAGAATGAGGCCTAGCCAGGGAAGCTAGAGACCATTCTTAGGAAAAAAATAGTCATTTTTGGATGTTTCAGAAACTCCATAGAAATTTTTGAGGTTTACAGAGCCATCATAGGACTTCTGAGCATTACTTTTCTTCATAGAAGTTCCAAGGGCCACCAGGGGCCAACAGGAGAATGAGGCCTATCCAGACCAGCCAGAGACCATTATCAGCAAACCAATAGTCTATTCTAACTATCTTGAACCATTTAAATCCAATGATGTGGTTTAAATAGTATTTTGGATATTTCTGAAGGCTGAGATGCTTCAGGGAAGTTTTCAGTGAGCCGAGAGCCGCAGGGTGTCACCAAGTGTTGGGGGCTTAACCAAAGCAGCCAGAGGCCTTTTTTAGCAAGTGAATCATATATTTTGACTATTTTGGACATTATGAATCCAATGGAAGTATTTTCAGATCCATTTGGAGACTTCTATAGCTAAAGAAGCCACGGGGAAGTTTCGAGGTGCCTAGGGCCAACAGGAGTTGGAGGCCTAGATTGGGGAGCTAGAGCTCATTTGGAGAAAATGATCAGTCTATTTTGGATGTCTGATATATGATAGAGATAGTATAAAAGGTTTTAGGGATAGAAAAGTACTTTTAAGGGATTTGTTTCCACAGAGAAGCTCAGGGAAGCTTAAGGGCACCGATAGAAGAGGTCAAGTCAAAGGGAGCCTAGATCCATTTCTAGAGAGTTAGTAGTCATTATAGGGGTATGATGGTATTATAAAACCATTGGTATAGTTCAAACAACCATTGTAGCTAAGTAGAAACTTGTAAAAGAAATTTTCCATCATAATCCCAAAAAGCTAAGTCAATTGATGCAATTTATGCTTGTTGTACATGTGTTTAATCAACAAAAACAAAGGTTTAATTCCTCACACATAAAGTCTTAAAACAGTTTAAAAACACATACACCTGATTCAAGTATTCAATTTCACACTATCAAGTTGTTGTACTATACAACAACCCCCCATTTATCTCTATAAATAAGGACCCTTTAGAAATAAATGAAAAAAAAAACTTTTCAGAAAAAAGACACTTGGGAAATAAAATTCCGCCCAAAAGGCGCATCACTCATCATAAATGTTGTTTTTTCAAAAAGAAACATTAAAGAATAAAATTTGCGAACAACAAAACATGCTATTTATAAAGCTTTACTTTCTTTTTTCACATCACATTTGATTTAGTTAAAACTTAAAGAAACAAAGTGATAAAAGTTGCGATAACCGCGGACCCGACGAAGCGAATAAACTCGAAAATATAAATCTTTTTCGCATCGCATCCATTTTTTGTTTTCACAAATCACATCACGTGCAAATGATAGTATAGACTTAAATATATCTTTTAAATATTTCGATCTGCGATTTGCGCAGATCGCATTCCGCAATGTTTACAAGACAATCATGAAATATTATAAGAAATCATTGCGATTTGCGCATTTAATAATCTCAGCGTGTGAAAAGAAACTTATGTCATATCGGATTGAATTTTAGATCTTAACAGCTTTAAATGATTAATAAGCATTTCATGTGAAGCCAGGTGAAGCCATGTCAAGCATTAAATTTTGAAATCATAATGAATTATGAAGAGATGATCGATAATATTGACAGAGTTTCATGTGAGTTTGAAATAAATTTCTGATACATCTATGCAAATGCTTGTTATATGATATCTTTCATTTCCATTATCAGGAAATCAGTTATCAAATTGAGAGAGTATGAGATGAGTAATAAAGGTAAATAAATCGCTCAAGCATTGCCCTCAGAAGATACAAATATGCCTTCGATGTTCTTAGACACTGTCTATAACAAGGATTGCGGTGTCTCGTCATAGGAGGATATGTACAAACTATTTGAGGATGAAGGGCCAAAAGTGATAAAAAATATATCTGAAACAAGCACTGATATCATATCCGATGCAACTCTTTTCAACGTTGCATGCTCTTTTATTCATGATATAGCCGCAAGACCAAAAATTATGCCTTACATAGATATGATCAAGTGGGCAGTTGAAAATCTAAATATTGAAGACATAATATTTAAGAATTCCAGAGGAGAGACTATGGGTTCTTTTAAAGCTGAAGATTTGGCAGCCATGTATCATTTACCAGCTCTGCAACAAAAGTATGACAATATATATGTGCAAATGTTCAAAGCTAAACATCCAGATCTTATCAAGGTCATCCATGAGTGGAAGGACAATGAGGGAAAACTGAAGCAAGAAAAATCTGGTACATACTCCATTGCACAAATCCCTCATCCCTATTTCTTTTTTTGCGGGTATGTTGTGTAGGTTATTTGCTAGACCTGATAGTACTAGGTTCCTGTAGAGACTGGGTTCCCTTAATTGACGCAATTGTCGATTCATCCATTTTGAATTGGGTAGACCTTTTATCTAATTATTTAGACAAACACATTGTTGAATATAGGAATAAAAGGAATTCTTCCCCTTAAGAAAATTTTCCCTTTTTCATGTCCGCTTATGTTAAGGATTCCATCTGTTATATTTCTACATTTCCAATCATGGGTTGGAAATGGACCATTACAGACCCTACACCAATCCATATTTACCATGAAGAACTTTGGGATTCCAAATACCACTTGCATTTCTATAAATTCTGTTATGGAGTTATGATTCCTATGTATCAAATGATTTTCCATAAAAAGATCCTTAGGGTTTCCAAGGAAGTCAGTAGAGATATTGTTCCTACAGCCCGATGGTTTGCTGAAGAGAAATTTACTTATGTTCGAGTATTTGGAAGTTTCGCTCTTCCACATGTTTTTCCATATTATGTTCCAGATAGATTTTTTGGGAGAGAAATAGCTTATCAACTTATTAATGGTGTCACCAAACAGTTAAAGGATGAAAAAAAAGCTATTTTGCCTTCATTCCCTGTACAGTGTGGTACTTTTTCTTTAACCAATATTGGCCATACATACAAAGAGGCTCCTAATATTTAGATGTTAAATTTAGCATTTATGCCTGGGAGACTTTATGATACCAATGATGAAATTAAGAATTGCATGGCAAGACTTAAGACCAAGCCTTTTGTAAAAGAAGAGGATCAGTTTGATGACTTCTTTCACGGAGTCGAAGATTTTTCAGATATTATTAAGAGGGTTTCCAATCAATCAAGTCAGGAAGATATCGAAGCTTTTCAAGAATACAGAAATAAGAGATTAAAGAATGTCCCTTTTAATTTTCTAGTTATGGAAGACGAAAAACACACTCCAAGTGTTAGTCTTGACGAAGAAATGAAGGATGATTTTGAAAATGAATTTGGTCAGTCTCAACAATAATCTGATAAGACCGATCAATCTGAAGATGGGGCTGAGTCTACAAAATCCAATTCGGAAATTGACCAGATTAAAAGATATAGAGTTGCAAGGAAAAATAAACAACAATGTCACTGAATCAAATACAGAAGCAGTTCCAAAAGTTCAGATCATAGAAGATCAATCTAAATCATCTAAAGGAAAAGACCTAATAAATGAATGGGAACAATTTTCCCAAGCAATAAAAACTTCTAAAGGAAAGGTAAATACTGGTCAAGAAGCAGGTTTTCAAACGCCAGAGCCTTCCCAAAGGATAGTTCATACGGTCAACCCTTTACAAACAATCCTAACAACACAGAGCAGAGAGGTTATCCTGGCCCATGCCACAGATCAAATAATTTTGCAAATAGAAGACATTCCATCATTGGATATCTTCTACAGTCCCAGCCATAGAGCTGTAGTCAAAAGAAATAAGAGAAGAAGGACTGATGAAACGACTCTTAAATCTACAGATGAATCAGTTGACATCCTCTGGAAAGATTCATCAGAGGATCCTAATGAAAATTTGCCTAAACTATCACAATATGCAGGAGCTTATACTACAACTATTGTAGATAAGGCAAGTGAAATCAAAGCACTTTTGAAGCAGAGGGAATCCAGGATACAGGAATTGGAACACATGTTAGATACAGAGAAAGTCAAGTCTACAGAACAGATCAGAGAAAATTTATAACAGTTCCATAAAGATTTTAAAAAACTTAAATTGGAACATCATACAGAACTTAAAGATAAACAGATACAGCTGGAGAGAACCATGGAAAAATTATAGAATCAATCACAGTCAGAAAAGTTCATTCAAGAAGCACTTGAAATAAATACAATGATTAAAGAGCAACAAAAGTAATTTTTTCATCATGTTGCTATGATTGATTCTTACTGCGATTCCAACAAAATAATGATTCAGAAAATTTCCATTCAAAAACTTGAATGTGAGAAACTTCAAAAACAAATTGAAGAACATATTCAATGGCAAGATTCATATATGGGAAAACAAGCTAATCTACCTCAAATATATAAGCTTCATGGAGAATTATTATTTACAGATTGGAAAACACAGATTGCCCAAGAAGAAAAAGCAGCAATTAAAACATTCAGCAAATCAAATGAGGTCATACAACTTTTATGTGACCAATTGTTCAAAATAGGACTTATTGAAGAAAACACGTCTGATGTGTTTTCATTAACAAAAGAAACATAATTGAAATGGACTCAGAGAGCAGAAAAACAGAAAGAAGTAATCAAAAAAGTTGATAAGTTTGATCAAGAAAACTCTTGGAATTTTCTGATCAAACCTTACCATCAGCAACAGACTCTTCTACTTCTCACAGAATTAGCTAAAAATTCTCAATCAACAATTTCAAATTCCATCTGCAAGAATCAAATCCGGTCACGAATATCTCAGCCACCTTAGCTCAAGACACTGTTAGATATCTGCAAATTACGTGACCATACTCTGCAAAAAATGCAAAAGCCTTAAAATTAGGATTTTTAGTTTTTAATTCCTAGATTATTGTTCAAGTTAGAGAAAGGTTGTTTGAAACCTCCTCTACATTTTTGTAAAATATTTAATTTAGTTTGTAGTTAGTTTTAGTATTTAAACCCTTCTCATGCATTTAGAGAAGGGTCCATAATTTTATTAAGAACATTTGCAAAGAATGCTTAATTGTAAGTAAGTTTGTGAATGCCTTGATGAAATAATGGAACATGGTTATATTTAGTTATAAACGTCATTTTTTTGATCAATGCCTGGTGCAATTTTGTATTCTTTGAACAACTCTTTGATTGAAGGATTGGATACGACCTATTATCATTGATCTGATAGACAGAGTAATACACAACTGTTACTAATATCATGCATGTTATTTCTGTTTCTGAAAATTAGTGATGAACACAGCTTTCATGAATCATGTATGAAATTAATTGTTTATGTCTGAAATATCTATTGCACTAATGTACAGTATAAAGATAGAAATTAGTTATTTTATATATGTTCATCAGACAATGCGATATATGTTTAATTTTATTTTGATTAATTAATTTTTCGAGAGAATCATTTTACATGGTAATAATTCTATTAAATCTAAATTGATTTCATGACAGATTCAATAGATATCTTTCTAGATCGCATTGAGATATTATATCCCGGGTTAGATTAAATTTAATTCAACGTCTTGCATTTAGAGGTTAAGTTGTGTTAGTTTGTAGTAATTCATCATTTCAAAATGTTTTGGTAGAAACCCAACAAGTTATCATCCAAAAACCAAAACTGGGAAACTGGTCCCATCACACCTAGTCAAAGCCACTACCCCAAACGAAAAAGGAGCTGCTTTAAGGTTCGAACCGAGTGGTTATCCCCCTTTGTTGTTGCCACGGATTTCTGAGGCCTCAAAATTTTTGGTGCTACTAAGGAGGGCTGACTATGAATGGCAGATAAATCTAAAATTCAAAGCCCTCATAAAATTCGATCTCCTCAAAAGCATTCTACGATTTCCCGATCACAATCTAGATCACCAACTCAGAAATCAGAAGTAGTAGAAACCTTTCCATCATCCCCTGAAGTATCACGTCATCCATCTACTTCATAATTCATTCCTGAATCTCCCGAAGTTCATTCTTTAATTCAACAATTAGAAGGAATATCTATTTCTGTTGAAAATCCTATTAACCGAGAAACATCTGAGGAAAGTGTTACTTCTTTATTTAGAGACACTGGTATTTTAACCCAATCTAAAAGTGAGAAGCTTGGAATTTACCCTTTGGAGTTTCCATTAGAATCTCGTCACAAAAAAGTTACTATATCCAGATCAAAATCAGAAACAAGCGAAGTCATATCAAATTTTCCTTCAGTTGTTCCTTCATATTCATCCAATCAATCCACATCTTCTCTATCTTCCATTTCTTCCACTCAAACAATCAGTGCTTTTACAAGTAGCACTGTTCCAGTTGTAAGTTCTTCTTCCATTACCTCTACTTCTGGACCTACTTCTACATATTCACAAAATCCAAATCCAATTATGGTTGCTCAACCTTGGACAAGTCCTGGTGCTGTATTAATAGCAAATCCAAATGCTCTTCCAGATCATCCAGAGAAATGGTTACCTAAATATAATCTAGATGATGGTCTTCCTGCTGAAGAACACATCAATAATTTTATGTTGGCCATGAATTTAAATGGAATTTTTCATGAAGATGTTGTAGCTATGCTGTTTCCATACACTTTACAAGGATCTGCAGGATCCTGGTACTTTTCCCTTCCAACAGGATTTATTGTCGATTGGGAAACTTTTGAGCAAGTGTTTCTTGCAAAATTTGGAGATGATAGAACTATTGCATCTTTAATCAATTCCCTTTCTAATCTCAAAGTAAATTCAGGTGAAAAGGTCAAAGATTTCAACTCCAGATTCAACAGATTATTAAATAAAATCCCAACTACTTCTAAACCTGTTGTTGAGGTACAAATAGAATGGTATATTTCTTCTTTACCTTCTAATATAGCTATTTTTGTAGATAGAGCTAATAAAGCTACTCTCTTAGAAAACTTGAAAGAAGCTCTCGCAGTAGAAAAGAGGATTTTAGCATTAGAGAAACGATCAGGGACAAAAGAAAGGAAAACAAAGAAAGTGACATTTAGTCAAGATTATAAAAATAAAACCTCAAAATATCCACTTGATCTTGAAGGTCTTCAAAAAGTATTAAAGACTATGTGAAATGATATGATTGATATAAAGAAACAAGTTGCTGAAACTTCAGCCGCTAAAAAATCATTTCGTCCATTCAAGAAAAATCCTTCTTCAATATCTCAACCTCCAAATGAAATTTCAAACTCTGAATCTGACTAAGACATTGACGATCCCTCACCTTCTAAAAATGAATTAGAATCTAAAGAAGAAGTTGAATTAAATGGTTTGTGGGATTTCATTCTTCCAACAGAGGAAGAAAATGAAGCTATGCCTATATCTACAAGAAGTAAACCTTATTTAGATCCAATTGTGTCAAATCCCAAACAAAATTTTGTTCCTACGAAAGAAAGAATCAAAAAATATAAAACTGTATAGATAGATCCGATTTTATCAGATCCTTCTACAAATTCCAAAAATTTGATTGTATCAGATACAGTTGAATACAACATAGTAGAGGATATGAAAAAGATCAAGGAAAATATCTCACTACATGAAATGCCCAAACTCAAACAACAACAAAATATTTTTCTTAGAGAACTCAAAGCAATTCATGTAGAACCGATACAACCACCAGTTATAGCACAAGCTTCAAAGGATATGGGAAAACCTCCATCATCTATCAATAAAGTGAATTCCAATGATCTTGTTTTAATTGGTGATAAATCTATTTCTCAAACTCCTCCTTTTCTTTTGACTTATGAAATTTTTAACAAGAATGTTCATAATTTTCTTATTGATTCACGAGCTTCTTCAAATATTATGCCAAGAACTGTGTGTACAAAATTAAATATCACTCCTCAAAAAACATCTGTACATATAGTTCAATTGGATAGAACAAAAGTTGAAGTTATTGGAGAAATTTTATCAGTATCTATTAGATTATCATCTAATCCAAGAGTATCACAAGTGATTGATATTTTAGTCGCATACATTCCTGAGTTTTATGGCCTTATTTTAAGCAAGGATTGGTCTGAGAAATTACATGGATATTTCGCTACTGATTGGTCACATATGTGGTTACCATACAATGGCAAACCAAATCAAATCAGAATTGAACGTGAGAAATTTATGAAACACACAGTTACTGAATTAGAGGAATCAAATGAACCTATAGCTTTTACTAATAATATCATAGGGAATTATTCAGCAGAATCATCTCTTGGTTCATTTAACGCTCAGGTTTCACCTTTTTTAGAAAATAATGTTACTTCTCAAATTGAAAACTTTTCTCAAACAGACTTTTCTAGATTTGCTAATTTTAGCAATTAAATTCCAGAGCAATCTTTATTTTGGACTTTTTTTTTGATGGTTCGAAATCAGAAGATAGTGCAGGAGTAGGTTGTGTTTTAATCAATCCTCAAGAAGAGAAAACGATGCTAGCTTGTATACTCGAGTTTCAATGCACGAATAATACTGCTAAATGTGAAGCATTGATACAAGGTATGTATAAAGCTATAGGATTGAATGTTAAATATTTGCAAGTATATGGATATTTTGAAATAATAGTCAAACAAGTTAGGAACATGATTCATTGTATCTCTGGACACTTGAGACATTATCAAACTCTAGCTCAGAATCTCATTTCTCATTTTACAACATTCAATATCTCTACAATTCCTAGCTTACAAAATGCGAGCGTTGATTTACTTGCTAATGTAGCATCTAGACTTATACCACTTGAAGAATTTAGCTCAGATAGATTTTCAATTGAATTAATTTCTAGACCATCCATTCCAGACAATATAACAAATTGGAAAGTATTTAATGATGATGCAGATATAGTAGACTTTATTACATTAGACAAAGCTTATGAAGGTCAAATTTTGGATGAAAATGAACATCATTTACAAATTAAAGATAAAACAAACAATAATTCAATTCCCAAATCTGTAGTCAAATGGAAGACCTTTATGACTTAAAAGATAGGTTTAAAAAAGTGACCAATTCAAAAATTCAAAGTTCGACTTTAAAGTTTGAATTGATTAATCTTGGTACTTTAGAAAAACCTCAAAATATCAACTTAGGTCTTGGTCTAAGATATGAAGAGAGGATATCATTCATTAAATTGTTTAAGAAATATAAATATATCTTTGCATGGGATTATTCAGATCTTAAAACATATGATACTTCCATAATTCAACATACCATTCCTATGATATCAGACGATAAACCTGTCCAATAAAAACTCAAGAAAATAATCCAAATTTAGAAAGTCAAATTAAATCTGAACTCAATAAAATGCTTAAAGCCAAAGTCATTTTTCCTGTTATACATTCCAAATGGGTGTCAAACATGGTTCCAGTTAGGAAAAAGAATGGAGACATCAGAATTTGCATAGATTTTAGGAATTTGAATAAAGCCTGTGAGAAAGATAATTTTCCCTTACCTACCATGGAATAGATATTACAATCAGTTGCAGGGTTTGAATTGATGTCTTTTCTAGACGGATTTTCAGGGTATAAATCAGATCATGGTTCATCCTGATGATAGATTAAAAACAACATTTAGAACAAAATGGGGAACATACGAATATCAGAAAATGCCTTTTGGACTGATTAATGCTGGAGCTGCGTTTCAGTGTGCTATGGATATAGCTTTCAGAGGACTAATCAATAGCTCAGTTGTTATATACTTAGATGACATTAATATTTATTCTAAGCATAGAAAAAATCATATTAATCATTTAAAAAACGTTTTCGAAAGATGCAGAAGATATTATATTTCCCTCAATCCTAAAAAATGTTATTTTGCTTTATCAGAAGGTAAGCTATTAGGATTTATTGTTTCTAAAAATGGAATTCATATAGACCCTGATAGGATCCAAGGGATTGAAAATATTCCTCTGCCACATCACAAAAAAACAATGCAATCATTTTTAGGACAAATTAATTTTGTAAAAGATTTGTTCCTGATTTCTCCCAAATTGTCCTTCCCCTACAATCAATGATAAAGAAAAATTAAATTTTTAAATGGGGAAAAGAAGAAAGAAATTCTTTTGAGCTAATTAAGAAAGCTATTGTTGAAGCTCCCTCTTTAACAACTCCCGATTTTCTCAAATCCTTTGTGTTATACACATTTTCTTCGGATACATCATATGCAGCTATTTTAACACAATTAAATGATCAAAACATTGAAGCACCTATTGCATTTTTTAGTTCTAATCTCAAGGTGCTAAGTTAAACTATTCAGATGTATAAAAACAAGCTTATACTGTGGTTAAATCTTTGAAACATTTTAGACCTTTTCTCTTAAAAACACACACCAAGATAATAGTACCTTACTCGGCAGTAAGGAAATTATTAATGCAACAAGAAGTAGGAGAGAAAAGAGCAAATTGGGTCACTGCACTTCAGGAATATGATGCAGAAATACACCCAGCTAAAATTGTTAAAGGACAAGGTCTCTGCAAGATGTTAACTGGATCTTCTCATTTGCCTAAAGATGAATATCAATCAGAAGAAATACAAATATCTAAGGTAAGCCTAAACGATTCTCAATCGCAATATACTAATATGAAATTCTTCTTAAAAAATGGATATGCTCCTTTAAATCTCAATTATACTACAAAGCGTGCTTTGATACTTAAAGCAAATCAATATCAACTCGTAAATGATATCTTATTTAGGAATAATTATGATTATGTATTATTAAGATGCTTAGAGAAAACTAAAGCTGAAAAGGTATTATAGGAACTACATGATGGACCAGTTGGAGGTCATTTCAGAGGAAATACCATAGCTCATAAAATACTGCATTCCATTTACTATTGGCCAAATTTGTTTAAAGATGCACATGAATATGCAATAAAATGTAAAACATGTCAAACTACAGTAGGAAGAGAAAGGAAACCAGCATTTCCATTACAACCAGTAAATATCCAACGACCATTTGAACAATGGGGGTTAGATATTATAGGTGAAATAACTCCAAACTCTTCAAAGCAGCACAGGTATATTCTTACTGCAACTGATTATTTCACAAAATGGGTAGAAGCTATCCCATTGAAAGTGGTCAATACATAGAATATTACTGATTTTATTGATCAATTCATAATTACCAGGTTTGGCTTTCCATCAGCTTTGATATTTGATAATGCATCTTACTTTTCTGGAAATGCAATGATTGAATTTTCTTTGAAAAGAGGTTTTAAAATAAAATAATTAACCAATTATTACCCACAAGGAAATGGATTAGTTGAATTTGCGAATAAAAATCTTATTAGAATCATTAAAAGAACTGTGGAGCAAAATCATAAGAATGTGTGTCAGGGAGTGTTAGTGAATTCAAGTGCGCTAAGGACGAAGTGTGTTAAGATAAGTTTAGAATATGATTTAAAGGAGGCAAGCCTATGGTTGTTATACGGGGCTCGACATAGCAGTTTTAGACAAAGGGATATTGATGCAGGAGCATCAAGGCTAATTTTCATTTTAAATATGTAATAAAGGGGGGTGTGATATTTTAATTGTTTTATTAATTAATTTGTTATTTTTAAATAAAATAGGAGATAAATTAGAAAAGTGAGGATTTTGTAAATATTCTTTTATTAATTAAAAGGATATGAGAGAAAATAGAATTAAGTATCAAAATTAGGGAATAGGAATGCTATGTACGGGACTTAGTTGAGTCCACACCTAAAATGTATTTAAATTAGATTTAGTTGAGGATTAGGTGGAGAGATTTTTGGAGTGAATTAAATTCATTATTTATGTATAAATATGAGTGGGTTTTGTGAGGAGAACACATTGGAATAGTTAAAGAGTTAAGAGAGTTGAGAGGGGAGTGAGTGAAGAGTGGTTTAAAGGGCAAAGAGCCAAGAGACCGCCCAATGTAAAATCTAGCCACAGAATTTTAATATAGTTTATGGAGTTGATTTTTTTTTTTATGGCTCTTTTGTTTTGCATTCATGTTTAATGGAGCTGAATGTTTACATGATTTTATTATAGAAACTTTGGGTATTTTTCAGAGAAAATGAAGCAGAGGATTTTTTAGATGCGAGATCTGCTTTCTAGCAGAATTCCTACATCATTTTTGGTATCAGAGCGGGAGAGCTGCCTAGTTGAATTTGCAATTATGTATGTTGTATATGGGTTTTGATTTCAGGAACGAGCTTGTACGCTGGTTGCATAACCAGATGTGTGGTGTTTTCCGGATTGAAGAGCGCACATTAGTTGAGCACAGAAGCACTGTCGAGCTGCAGGTGAATTGTGAAGCAACTTTTGAATCGATCTAAAGCATTGGTCGTTGATTTAATTGAAGAGAGGTGTGGTTGAAGTTAAGTTCTACGGTGGGAGAGGTCACATTGTCACGTGTGAAAGCCACGATGTGTGGTTGAAAGAATGGTGCTAGCAGGCGTAATTGGAATCACAAAGAAAACCGCAGCCTTTTGAACGCAGAGTAAACTCTGCGCTGAGATTATTTCATACATTTGTTAAGGGAAAACTGAAGTTGCGGTAGTTCTGAAGTGTGTGAGAGATAATTGAAATTGCAGAGAGGGCAGCCAATGCTTATGAACCATGCAATATTCTGTTTGTCCATATATATTTTCAGAATAAGATTCGATTTTCCTATATATATTGTATACGTGTCTGACATGTTGCAGGTAGCAGGCGCAGGGATGAAATGGTGACAGCATTTTGTGATTTGAGACAGTAGCATTTGTATGGATTCAGGGCGTAAATCCACAAGCTAGTTCGTTGTGAAGTAGCACACGCAGAAAAAGGACTCTGCGTTGAGTTTAGATGCACATAAAAACAAACTCTGCGTTGAGTTGGGCCTTACGTTGATCAAGGAAGAAGCTGGAGCTGCGTTTAAATTGTAAAGGCGGAAGCTGTGTTCATTATAAACGTTGTGATTGGAAAATCAAGTCAGCAGTCGTGGTGAATGTTGAACAGCGTTAAGAAGTGAGATAACCAGTGAAGCAGCTTGTCAAAGGTAGCGTGCTTGAAGGTAACGCGGCCTGGGATCGATTGTAAATTGATTTGACTGTCAGTTGAATTAAATAGTCGTTGCAAGGAAAAGAAATCGATGTGAATGTTAAAACAGTGTCGGGTTTGTTCACCATATACGATTTTGCTGTGGTAGTCGACTTGTATGAACTGGAATTGATGCAGAGTCAGGCACAATGTTCTGTGTTGAGAGGTTACGGTTCGTTGTGAAATTCGATGCATGATATGGCGCAGTTATAACTGCAATAAAGGTCGAAATATATTACAAGTCAATGATGTTGCAAAGGTGAAATGAAATATGGCTTTAATAGTTTTAAAATATGTTGATACATTGTTTCAAACCATCGATAGCATTTAAAAAAATCCTTTGTCAACATTGTTATGTGTATGATAGAGTGATAAACCATCGTATAGGTTTGTTTAGCCATGATATACGTTGGGTGGAATTTCATGTGGTTCGAATTCTTTAATGAATTCAGATTTGCTATGATGGCCAATGCAGAATTTATGATTAATGGCACAACAATGAAAATCGATTGATAAATCGACACATGGGTTGGAATCTGAATTCAAATCGGTTTAAATTGTGATGACAATTGTATGCTATAGGGTAGGAGACGCACAGGCTGACTGTGTGTTATGAGCGATGTGTGATGCAGGAAACCCAAATCGCGGGAATCAATCCATAGCAAGAAGATGTGAAGGCATTGAAGATTTATACAATGCTGAAGATTGAGTTTAAAAATGCATTATAATGAAGCTGACTGTGTATTGAAAGTTTGGATCAGAGTGAAATCAAGACCAGACAAAACAATGTTGCAAGTGCGTGGGTGAATGTTTCGATCTGAGGAATCAGAACTTAAGGGCGACATTTATGAGAAGCTGGAACAATGAATTGATTGATTATGGAAGCGCGCAGGTAGAAGAGTTAGATCTTCATTGAACGTAGATATTCAAAGAAAAGCCAGTTCGATAATGGTGAAGGTAAGTAAATTTCCAGTTTTAATATCTGGTTTGTTGATGATTTCCAAAATCGAATGTGTATTGGTATTCAATCCGGTCAACACAGGGGGGCTGACGGTATTGGAATCAAAGTCGATTCTGAATAGAAGGAAATTGCATATTAAGTAAACCATGAAGGTTGGTAGATATAGAATACATAAATCCATGTGCACTGGTGTTTATTAGTGACTGTCAATCTTGGTTAAAGTTTAAAAGGGGCGTATATATATTGGGTTGAGAACTTCAAGTTTCTACCAAGTCAAAGTTTTACATAAAAGAAAATGTTCCATGAACATTTAATTAAAGACCATACATGATTTGGGTTGACCAAATAAGAATTGGATTGCCATATGGTGAAAGGAGAGTGGGCATCATATTAGGTTGAAGAGAAAAATTTACACAAATGAATGTTAATTCAGACAGATGATGATTGTGAGTATGATTTGGTTTCTAAATGTTATCTGAAGTTGGGAATAAATGCAAGGAAAATTGATTGTTGAGTTTGTGATTTTTAGCTTCCGCAAATGATAGAGTGTGAAATTTCCAAACGTTGAAGTTTTATTTTGGTGATTATTTGAGGTGCATTTTTATATGCATAGTCTTGGAATGAGATTCTGGGTTTTTGCAGGGTAAGCCTGCATCAATTTGGTATTTCCCGGAATTAAATTTTTATTTGGGAAAATTTTTTGAGATGCATTTTTTATATGCTAAGGTATTGTTTGCAACAATTTGTAGCAAGAGGTTGCCAGGGATTGGTCCCAAGACAAAGAGAAGCCAAGCGTAGTAGGGAAGTTGCATGACAAGTGCGAAGAATTGCGGAGAAGTGGCTTAAATGAAATCCACATGTGAACGGATGTAGTTCACAAAGGAGGGGAAGATGACGGTTGATAGTCATTTTCGGAGATCTGATGAAGAGTATGAGCGGGAGAAGGTTGAGATAACAATTCTCCTGGAATTGTTAATGAAGTTATTGCAGGAAAATGTGAGAAACCAGACACATGGTTGGACCATGAAAAGGAAGGTGAAGTGGCAGAAGCTGCACGCAAGAAGGGAAAAGAAGGTAAACATACAGTTGATGGAGGAGCTGAGGAAGCTCGAGCAGATGTTGAGTTGTGGAGAACTCAGAGAGGCTGAGTTAGAAATGGATGTTTCCATTTGTGGCCCGGAACATGGCGAAATTCTAGGTGAAGAGGTTAGTGTGGAAGATCTCATGAACTATTTGGATAGTTCAGAAGAATTTGAAGAAGTGATGGCGAGAGAAACAGATGAGGCTATGAAGCCTTGCAATTTTTCTCACAGTTTATGTATGTTTGCAGGATGTGCGAAAGGCGGTGAACAGTCTGATAGAACTATCACGAAGGAGAATGAAGTTCTTGAGGTAAAGTCTGGTAGAGAATTCCTTTCAGAGAAGGAATGTGGTGATTGGTTACAACAGGAAGAAATCACAAATGACTTCTTGTTTGGGATAAGACAGCAAGTCGAAGCTGTTATGGAGCAGGAACAAAGTGGAAATGCTGAAGGAAAATTCCAAGGAGGTAAACAAGTGTATTTGTTTAATGGGATTACTAACAAAATTTTACAATGTAATGATGTTGAAACAAGGAAATTTCAGGAAGAATGCCAGAGGGAGAATGGAAGTAGTGATGAGACAGAAGGGAAAATTACAGAAGAACTGAATCAAATGAAGGATTCAAAACAACAAAGGGAGATGTCAACTGAAGCATTAAGTGATATCACAAGGTCTTCTGTGTTGGGTATGTGTTATATTATTTTTGGTATGCAGTCCCACTCATATGCGGACCCACCCATGTTTTGTGCATGAGTTTGCACATGGTTTTGGGGTACGATGGTTTTCGACCCCTAGTATTTTGTAGATCCGGTCAAGGGAACTATGGTTATGTTCTAATCCAGGGTTAATGGATTGGGGTTTATGTATGATTCAGCATGTATATATATGTGTTGTAACACTAAAAGGAATAAAAATAAAAAATCAAGCTGGTCGTCCCGATTTGGGATCCAGGGGAAAATCTCTGTGTTTATCTATTTTATGTTTTATGCTCTCGCTATAGTTTATTTTCTGTTATAAGATTCGTGTGTAGATAATTTCTGTTTAGGGTTAAAACCTACATTTGGTATCAGAGCTGTTTCGGCTTCAAGGGGACGCCTTTGCTGCTGAGGGTTTTTAGTTCGGGCCTGAGGTAGACCCTGTTCAGTGGGAGATCTGCGGGATCGATTCTTGCGGTGAGAGAAGATGGCGAGCGGCGGAAAGATAGAGATCAAGAAATTTAATGGTCATAGTTTTGAGTTGTGGAAGCTCAAGATGGAGGATCTGCTGGTGGATAAAGATCAGTGGATCGCTGTAGATCTAGGTACTAAACCAACGTCAATGTCAGATGAAGACTGGAAGAAACTGGATCGGAAGGCTAAGAGCACAATACGGTTGTGTGTCTCAGATTCAGTATTGTTGAATGTATCTGGGGAAGCTACGGCGAAGACCTTGTGGGAAAAACTTGGGAATTTGTACCAATCTAAGTCTCTGGTGAATAAGTTGTTCCTGCGGAAAAAGCTGTATAACCTGAGGATGAAGGATGGAGACTCGGTGACAGAGCATCTGAACGCCTTCAATACTGTGGTAAGTCAGCTGTCATCTGTTGATATTAAAATCTCGGATGAAGATAAGTGCATCAGTTTGTTGTGTTCTCTACCAGACTCGTGGGACAGTCTGGTTATTGCAATAGGTAGCAATACAACTACCTTGAATTTTGATGACATTGTCTCGGCCTTGCTGTCGGAGGAAATGAGATGGAGAAATATGGAGGGTCAGAATGGAGATGCCTTATCTGTACGAGGAAGGTCCCAAAACAGAAACAAGAATAAGGTTTCGAGTGGGAGATCCAAATCTAGAGGGGGAGATCTAAATCTCACGGAAAGTTTTAACAAGGTGTCTTTGAAATGCGGAAAGGAAGGACACTACAAAAAGAATGCGGATCTAAAGCTCGAGGAAAGGGATGCGAGTGACTCCTTGGAGGCCAAAAACCACCCCACTCGGATAAGAGGTGGGGATGTGTGTTAGCTTCTTCTTAAAATACACATGTAGATCATGAGTCATGGTTGATTGACTCGAGTGCATCCTTTCACTTCCTCCCCCCATAGGGAGTGGATTCTATGAGTATAGAGAAATATGATGGTGGTGATGTCTTCCTAGGAGGATGATAGGAAGGGAAAAAATGCGTCGGACGTGGAAAGGTCAAGTTGAGTGCGAAGGTGGAAGAGTTAGAACACTTCTTTGTTGTTATATTCACCGTGGCTAAATACGGTTGTAAGCAAGATGGATGATGCAGGTGTAAAAACAGTGTTTGAGAAAGATGCCTGCAAGATGGTTCAGGGAGCACTGGTATTAATGCAGGGAGTTCAGACTGGAACTTTGTATAAGCTACAAGGTAGCACTCTTATTGATGGGTGTAACAATTCTATGGTTCCTGAAAGTGGAGCGGAAAGCCTAGCTATCTCTGGAGAAAAGACCATGTTATGGCATCAAAGGCTTGGACATATTGGAGAGAAGGGCCTTCGGATACTACATAGAAATGGTATGGTAGAAGGTATGTCTAATTTCTCTCTAGATTTTGATTTCTGTGAGCATTTTGTATATGGGAAGCAGAATCGGGTGAGTTTTCCTTCTGGTGCTAAGAGGGCGAACAAGATATTAGAACTTGTGCACAGTGATGTGTTTGGACCTGTGTCAGTTCCATCACTAGGAAAGTCTGTGTACTATGTTTCATTCATAGATGACTTCTCAAGGAATACATGGATATATTTCTTGAGGAAGAAATCTAAAGTCTTTGACAAATTTAAAAAATTTAAGGCTCTGGTGGAAAACCAGACAGAGAAGAAGATAAAGGCGTTGAGGACAGATAATGGTGGGGAGTTCTGCAAGAAGGAATTTGAAGAGTTCTGTAAGAAGTGTGGTATAGCACGACAGAAGACTACTCCATACACACCTCAGCAAAATGGAGTTGTAGAAAGAATGAACAGAACACTGATGGAAAAGGCAAGAAGCATGCTCAGTGGTACCAGGTTAGGACAAGAATTCTGGGCAGAGGCAGTGGAGACTGCATGCTATCTGGTTAATAGATCACCTTCATCAATGTTGGAGGATAAGACCCCACATGAGGTATGGAATGGAAAGAAACCTTCTATTTCACATCTAAGGGTATTTGGATGTGATGCATATGTACATGTTCCAAAGGAGAAAAGGACCAAGTTGGATAATAAATCTGAAAGGTGCATCTTCATTGGGTATAAGGATGGTTTAAAGGGTTACAAGCTTTGGAACCCAGAAACAAGGAAGGTTGTGTACAGTCGAGATGTGGTGTTTAGAGAAGTGAAAGATGTTGTTAAACATGAAGTCCTACCAAAGGAACCTGAGAAGATAGAGTTTGAGTTAAAGGAGGATGAATCAGACTCTACAACAGAAGAAGACTCAGAAGATGATGAGCCACAAACTCCAGCTTTAAGAAGATCAGTTCGGGAAAGAAGGCAACCCGAAAGGTATAGTCCATCTGCTTTCTGTTCAGGTTTTGCCTTAACTATAACTGATGATGAACCCAGAACTGTCAGGGAGGCAGTAGATTCAGAGGATGGAAAACTCTGGAAGGAGGCCATGGTTGATGAAATGGCATCCTTGCACAAAAACAATGCATGGGATCTGGTGGAGTTGCTGGCTGGAAGGAAGCCCATTGGGAGCAAATGGGTGTTTAAGAAGAAGATGAATGTAGAAGGCAAGGTGGAGAAATACAAAGCTCGGTTGGTAGCGAAAGGTTATTCCCAGGTGCCGGAAATTGATTTTGGTGATATTTTTTCTCCTGTTGCCAAAGTTACTTCTATTAGATTACTTTTATCTGTTGCTGCTGCATTTGATTTTGAGATAGAACAGATGGATGTGAAGACATCATTTCTTCACAGGGATCTAGAAGAGGATATCTACATGAAGCAACCTGAAGGCTTTATGGTGAAGGGTAAGAAAGAACTGGTATGCAAGTTGAAGAAGTCTATGTATGGGTTAAAACAGTCACCAAGGATGTGGTATCAGAAATTTGATACCTATATACGGGGACTTGGCTTCACCAGAAGCAAGGAAGATCACTGTGTTTATTTTAAATTAATTGGTGACCGTGTTATTTATTTGGTCTTGTATGTGGATGATATGTTGTTGATTGGAAATGTTAAGGAAATTATCCAAGATTTGAAGACCCAACTGTTCTCCAAATTCGACATGAAGGATCTTGGTGCTGCAAACTATATTTTGGGCATGGAAATTAAGAGAGATCGGGCAAAGAGGATGCTCACGAAGGTTAAACCCGGAAGGAAGTATGTCGAGACTATGCAGAGGTTCAATATGCGGGATAGTAAACCGGTGAATGTTCCTATTCCTGTAGGTGTAAAGCTGTCTGCTAAACAGTGTGCCAAGACACAAGAAGAAGAGGAGGATATGTCCAGTGTTCCATATGCAAGTGCAGTGGGTAGTCTGATGTATGGAATGGTTTGTACTAGACCAGACATTGCACATGCAGTGGGAGTGATGCGAGGTTTATTTCAAACCAGGGGAGGAGGCATTGGACAACGGTGAAGCGAGTTTTCAAGATATTTATGTGCTTTTAAGTGATTATGGCTTGTCTTTACCATGGAAGATGGGGGGATTGGAAATAATGTTGGACATTCATGGTTTTGTGGATGCGGACTAGGCGGTGGAGATGTTTGGACTAAAAGAAGATCTACAAGTGGGTATGTGTTTAGAGGATTTGGAGCGTAGTCGGTTGTAGCCATGAAGGAAACGTTCTGTAGTGGCTCTTTCAACTATAGAGCGGGAATACATAGCAGCCACTCATGCGAGCAAAGACGGTTGGTTGCAGAGATTGTGTTGAAGTATGGGGTTGGTACAACAAGCTATAAGGATAGACTGTGATAGCCAAAGTTCAATTTTCTTGGCTAAGAACCATGCTTATCATTCAAAGACAAAGCACATTGATGTTCAATATCACTTTGTTAGAGATATGGTTGAGGCTAAAAGGGTGTTGCTGGTAAAGATGGACACTTTGAAGAATGTTGCGGATGCATTGACGAAGTCTGTGAGAACTCAGAAGTTCTCTTGGTGTAGAGAAACAATGGGTGTTGAAGAATTGACCCAATGAATAAGCTCTACTATGGCCCCCTATGGAAAGAAAGCAACAAGTGGGAGAATGTTGGGTATGTGTTATATTATTTCCGACTAGCCCCACCACGGCGTACGTTAACGCGGGCGCGGCGTCTGCAGCGAAAGTTTTTTTGGTATGCGGTCCACTCATATGCGGACCACCCATGTTTTTGCATGAGTTTGCACATGGTTTTGGGAATACGATGGCTTTCGACCCCTGGTATTTTGTAGATCCGGTCAAGGGAACTATGGTTATGTTCTAATCCAGGGTTAATGGATTGGGGTTTATGTATGCTTCGGCATGTATATATATGTGTTGTAACACTAAAAGGAATAAAAAAAAAAAATCAAGCTGGTCGTCCCGATTTGGGATCCAGGGGAAAATATATGTGTTTATCTGTTTTATGTTTTATGCTCTCGCTATAGTTTATTTTCTGTTATAAGATTCGTGTGTAGATAATTTCTGTTCAGGGTTAAAACCTACATTATGTGTTTAATACTAATGATTGGGGTGTGATTACAGGTACATCACAGAGGGTCGAACAAACTTTGAAGTTTGTTAAGGAAGAAGAGTTGAATCTAAAATTTGTTCAGAATGATTTTGAGATATCAAGATCTCTGACAAAGGAGTCTTATGGAAATATTCAGCAGAATATTGAAGCAGCGAAAGAAGGACCATCTGATGATTGGTCAACAGCAAGTGAAGGTAGGGAAAATTGTGTAAAATTTCCGAGTTCTACTCCAGTTGAGATTGTTCAGTTATATCGGAAGTTAGATCTTCAGAGGATAGAGTTGGAAAAATAGAGGATCTATGTTCAGGAAGAGTTACTGAAAGACATAGAACAGGGAAACATTTTTCAAACAGATGATGTGGAGGAGGGACTAACTGATAGTCTCACAAAGGAATTGAATCAGCATACTGATGTGCTGATGGACAAGGGAATTTTAGAGCAGCATACTGAAATGTTGTCAGCAGCAATGGAAGGGGCACTGAAGCCTTATGTTTTTTATTCTAACAATTGTTTTGTGAGTATAGGTTTTATTGCAGATGCTGGAGAAAATCTATTAGACAGAGAAATTGAACTGATGAGGCGGATGATGATGAAATTATCCCGGAAGAGGCCAGTAGCAGTAAAACAAAGAAGAAGCAGCAAGAGAAAGACGAAAAAATATTGTGAAAGCATCGCCAGTGGGGCAATGCAGCATAAAGTGTGGAAACCTGAAGAAGAACAACAGACAGAAGCAGCGACAAGTGGAAAGTTACAGCACAAGATATGGGATCCAGGCATACACAGATCCGAACACATGACCAGGCGATCATGTTTAATTTCAACCTTGGGAGTCTGATGCAGGAGCATCAAGGCTAATTTTCATTTTAAATATGTAATAAAGGGGGGTGTGATATTTTAATTGTTTTATTTATTAATTTGTTATTTTTAAATAAAATAAGAGATAAATTAGAAAAGTAAGGATTTTGTAAATATTCTTTTATTAATTAAAAGGATATGAGAGAAAATAGAATTAAGTAGCAAAATTAGGGAATAGGTATGCTATGTACGGGACTTAGTTGAGTTCACACCTAAAATGTATTTAAATTAGATTTAGTTGAGGATTAGGTGGAGAGATTTTTGGAGTGAATTAAATTCATTATTTATGTATAAATATGAGTGGGTGTTGTGAGGAGAACACACTAGAATAGTTAAATAGTTGAGAGAGTTGAGAGGGGAGTGAGTGAAGAGTGGTTTAAAGGGCAAAGAGCCAAGAGGCCGCCCAATGTAAAATCTGACCACAGAATTTTAATATAGTTTATGGAGTTGATTTTTTTTTATGGCTATTTTGTTTTGCCTTCATGTTTAATGGAGCTAAATGTTTACATGATTTTATTATAGAAACTTTGGGTATTTTTCATAGCAAATGAAGCGAAGGAGTTTTTAGATGCGGGATCTGCTTTCTAGCAGAATTCCTACATTAGATGTCACTTTGTGCTAGGCGCAACATTCTTTTTCCTTTACCTATTTTTTTATATGAGATGTGGCACACTTTGGCTACATTATCATGTTTTAAAATATTGTATATAATTTCATATTGTACATTGTTGTGTATAAATTTTAGGGCACTCAACTTGTGTCGAATTATATCTTATGTGACTTCTGCATCTTATGGTTCTTGCAAACCCTTAGTTATTACTTTATCATTTATAGGAACTGGACATACATGTGAAATATTTCCTATGTAAGCTATGTTTCTTAATTGTTTTATGGCCATGGCTAAATCATGTGATCCTTGTCTTGGTAACTAGTTAGGTGGGGAAATTTGAGCTTGGACATGAGTGGGATAATATGAATTATAGGTACTTATTAGGTGAACAAGCCACAATCTACTTGTATTAGGTGCAATTGATGAATTTTTTGTGGTTGAAGCAATCCAATATTGTCATATGAACTACAGTATCCAAGGAATTGATTGGGTTCCCAAGTCGTGAAAAAATGTAAAGTCTAGCTGTGAGGACATGAGTGCCAAGGCGTGCTATGGAATGCTAAGATGTGTTAGATAGTGCGAAGGCATGTCAAACATGCTAACATGTGCCAAGTGATAAGGCATTCCAAGATGTGCAAGGGTGTGTCAATGTGTGTCAGGGATTGTCAAGGAAAAAAAAGGGAGAAACAAGTTAAAATACAAGGAACTGAACACATAAGAGGGTTAATGATTCATAAATTTACCTTTTCCAATAGGGGCATGCTAGGCACACCAACAATATTCCATCCTAATTCCTAGCTCGAACCAACCATTAAGGTAGACAACATTCTTGTGAACCCTCACATGATGATCTTGCTCTTAGAGGATGATCATGGCCTCCCTTTAGCAACCCTTAATCGACCCTCTTACTCAACCTACTTTAGGACTACATCTCTCTTCGCCCCCTTGATCAAATGAGCTCCTTATCACTTGATGTTATTTCCTTCATCCTAAGGCCTCCTTACATAATTTTTCCTAGACCTCTTAGCAACCCTCTAGAACTTATGGGTTTTATCCACTTAGACCTTAGGAAACATTAATTTTCCTTTTTAATTTTCTTTTATATTTTAAACCCCATATTGGGTCCAAAATCCCTTTGCTTGGCTTATTTTCCCACAAAGCCTTTTGTGACCAAACTCACACAAACCCATCTCACTAGGATTGTGGATTACCTCCCAAGCTACATAATTCAACAACATATTCTAGCTGTAGTAACCATAACTTGGTCAAGCTCTTGTAGTCAAGTGAAGGCTTGGTTGGGTTACCATGTTGCAAATTAAGTAAAGGTAGTTGTGAGGGAATGATAGCTACAAAGGGTCAAGGCATGCACATTAGGAATGAAAAGGCATGCTAACACATGTTGGAAAATGTCAATGCATACAAAATAGTGTTAGGGAGTGTCAGGGCATATCAAGGGATAACTAGGTCAAAATGCATGGAATGGAATGACTAAGAGTGTGTGTCAGGGAGTGTTAGCGAATTCAAGTGCGTTAAGGATGAAGTGTGTTGGGATAAGTTTAGAATATGATTTAAAGGAGGCAAGCCTATGGTTGTTATATGGGGCTCGACATAGCAATTTTAGACAAAGGGATATCACTTTATGCTAGGCGCAACATTCTTTTTCCTTTACCTATTTTTTTATATGAGATGTGGCACACTTTGGCTACATTCTCATGTTTTAAACTATTCTATATAATTTCATATTGTACATTGTTGTGTATAAATTTTATGGCACTCAAGTTGTGTCGACTTATATCTTATGTGACTTGTGCATCTTATGGTTCTTGCAAACCCTTAGTTATTACTTTATTATTTATATGAACTGGACATACATGTGAAATATTTCCTATGTAAGCTATGTTTCTTAGTTGTTTTATGGCCATGGCTAGATCATGTGATCCTTGTCTTGGTAACTAGTTAAGTGGGGAAATTTGAGCTTGGACATGAGTGGGATAATATTAATTATAGGTACTTATTAGGTGAGCAAGCCACAATCTACCTGTATTAGGTGCAATTGATGAATTTTTTGCGGTTGAAGCAATCCAATGTTGTCATATGAACTGCAGTAGCCAAGGAATTGATTGGGTTCCCAAGTCGTGAAAAAATGTAAAGTCTAGCTGTGAGGACATGAGTGCCAAGGTGTGCTATGGAATGCTAAGATGCGCCAAGTGATAAGGCATTCCAAGATGTGCAAGGGTGTGTCAATGTGTGTCAGGGATTGTCAAGGAAACAAAAGGGAGAAACAATTTAAAAGACAAGGAAATGAACACATAAGAGGGTTAATGATTCATAAATTTACCTTTTCCAAGAGGGGCATGCTAGGCACACCAACACTAGGAACCAATAGGTTCCAAGTTCAAATTCTTAGCGCATTACAAGTTCCATGTCATCCTCTGTTGCTTCTCATTTAATTTCCAACAGTTGATCTCAAATAAATTTAATATTAAAACATGCCAAATCATACCAAGGCATGTCAACGTATTCCATACATTCTAAGACTTTCCAAGCGCCAACATGTTCCAAGTGCCAATATGTGTCATAGAGTGTTATGCATGCTATGAAGTGGAAGGGAATTTTGAAGAGTGCTAAGGTGTGCTAGAGAGTGCTAATGCATGTTGAGGAGTGTTAAGTAGTACTAGGACAAAACATTAATGAAGCACTAGGTAAAAATTCATGGAAGTTAATGAATATGAGGAACGTGTGCTAGGGACTCGTGTTAATGAGTGCTAGTTTTCATGGCAAGGAGGGAGTAACAAGGTATGCTAAGGATTGCTAAGGCATGCTAGGGAATATCAAGGCATGTCAAGCAGTCTCAAAGTGTGCTTGGGATTTCTAGTGTGTGCTAATTATATGTGCCAAATAGTGCCAAGATATGCCAATACATGCCAGGTGCTAAGGATGTGTAGGGTGCCAGGGTATGTCAATATGTGTTAAGAATTTTCAAGGAAACAAAAGGAAGAACCAATAAGAGGGTTAATAATTCGGGACTTTAGCTTTTTTAAAAAATGGCATGCTAGCCACACTAATAATAGGTCCCAATACATGCCAAGTGGCATTGTGTGCCAAGTGCTAATGTATGTCAATGCATTCAACCAAGGTGTTCCAAGGCATGCTAGGGACTACATGCATGCCAACAGATGCTAGGAGAGTTCTATGTTGCGCTAGCGCATGCGACCATGTGCTTGGGCGTTGGTGTCATGACAAGATGTTCTAGGTACAAAAATGTTCCAAGACATGCAAGCTGCTAAGAAATGTTAGTGTGTGCCAAAGCATTAATTTAAGGTGCACCTAGATTGTTGAGGAGTGTTAGGTATTTCTCATTAATATAATTGACAAAGCTTGATTATGTATTAAGTACTATATTTCCTACAAACACTAGTGGGAATTTATGTAAAGGTAGTTTTCTAGTTAATAAAATTAATAGATATGAATCATGTGTTGAATCATAGGAAAAATATATTCAACTATTCATTACTTGATGGAAATGATACACACTAATTACTTCTTAAAAATTTGAATGACTCTAACCACTATGGCCTTGGAAATATTATAAAAAAGACTCCACAATAATGGTATTAAATCATTGTATTTTAACAAAAACTATATTAAGAAGCACATAACGTCATCAAAAACTCATTGGAATGATCAATGATGACTGTTGTGGTGGATTCCACACACGGGTATACGAAATCGCACACATCTAGAGAATGTGGTCATTTCCCTAAACCATAAGTAACCGACAGTATCTGGGGGGAGCTCAAAAGTATAAGACTTAAAATGAAGTAATACACTTAAGTATGCTCTGTTAAAAAGTAAAACTAAAAACACAAAAAGAAGCTAAATAGAGAGTTCCAAACAATAACAAGGTAAACAACGGCTCAATGGCCTTCTTCCCATTGAATGCTTCGAATAAATACAAATCTTACCCACTTGCCGAAGGGCCTAGGCAGAGGCTCTAGGACCCGACGCAAGGATGTTTATCCTTCAATTTCTTCCTTTTGACGCAGTTCAACTCTCTCTCTATGTTGCAATGGACTGAAATTGTTGGGTGGCCAAAAATTGAGTCATATTATTCAGCTCCTTCTCCTTGGTTCACACAAACAGCTGGTGTTGCTTGGGCAACTTTGGATAGCATAACCTTGTGGTCACCCATTATTCATCTCCTTGAGGGTTTATATAGGTGAGCTTTCAAACCTCCTTCCCTCCCTTGGTACATGGTGGATAGTGACCCAAGGGAGGGGAAATATTCCATTGTGGGCTGAAATATGCTTTTGTGTGCTCACAGAAGGCCTAAGGAGGCACTGGTGTTGTCCTTACGCAGCTTTCATATAAGGAGAAACTTCCATTTTCCTGCTTGTGGTCCCAGAATGGGACCTTTTTCCATTTCCAGGAATGCGAGCTTATCGGGCTCTAGCGCGTGTAGAAGGCGCTCTTCTTGAAGGAAAAAGTGTGCATTCGAGCATTTAGGACTAGTTCAATCTTGAATTGCTCCAAAACTTAGAGATTCTTAACATTTTTTTATTCCATAATGTATCCCTATCCTGTAAATCCTTAGGCTCAACATTACTTGATGTAGTTTTCTGCTGTACGATTTTCCAGTGTTAACAGTTGCCCCCTAATGTGTGAGGTCTAGGAAGAACTGTATAGCCAAAATACATTATAGTTCTTTTATGTATCGTACGCAGAGAGAGAGAGAGAGAGAAAGAGAGAGAGTGAGGCATGCGTGTAGAAGGACAACATATTGCACCGAGTCTGAGATAACCACTGCCTAGGGGACCGCCTACAAGTAGACAAAATATACAACATATTTGCAAAATTTCAACGAGGGGGGCATGTCCCATGCTCATGATGCTATGGCTAGTTAAACAAAATTGACAGATACATGTGCTGTCTATGTCACTACTGTGGTAGTGATGTTGGTGGTTGTTGATGACGACTGCTGCCACCCTCAGGGGCGTTTTTTCTTTGACGAAAGGTGGAATGTGGTACCCATATGTGTAATCTTGGTATGGAAGATCATTGTGCAATATACGCATATGTACTAGCTGGGACCTTCTCGTGTAATTTTTTTTGCTAAAGACGCTTATAAAGGCACGGGTCGTCGATGGATCTTGATCAAAGTGCAATGGTTGTAAGGTACGATACCATTGTGACATGAAAGCTTTTGTTGTAGTCGAATGTCAAGAGGATGGATGACATCTATGGACAACGATCTCTCCCATAGTGACACCCGAGGATACCCCTTTACATGGGGGGGGGTCATCCAAGGTACCGCTTCCTTTTTGGAAAAGAGGTGCTGATGTCGACAAAAAGGAAGCCTTAATCGAACCATAATGGGTTTAACATAGGCATGTTGGTGAGTGATGGCTAAACACGGATGATGGGGATTCAGTGGCCCGAGGTCGAAGTATATTTAAGCATCTTGGTGATAGTCATGGGTATTTTCTAAAGGAAAAAAATCCCTAGAGTTGGTAGTGTTAGCCACCTGTAAATTTTTGGCATAGCAAACAGGTGGCTAAGTATGTTTCTGAGCCTTCAAGAGAAACATTTTCCATGAAAATATATCATTGTTGAAGCCTTCATGTGTCTTTTTTTCCTTGAATATTCTTCAATACTGCTTCCATTAAAGAATCCTGCTGATCAGTGAAGAAAACTATTGTCAAAGAAGCCTCCATTTTCTTCCTTTTCATTCCCAAAAAATCCCCCATGTTTCATCCTCATTCCCTTAATAAAATCCCTCAAAATGCCTCCATTTAACCTCTAAATCTTCCAAAAAACCCTTCTGAACCTTATAACTCCCTTTATATGGTTTAAAGATGCCTCCTTTCATCTACTGAAACCCCTCTCTAAGCCTTAAAAACCCTGTTTTTTGGCCTAAAATCACCCTTGTAACACTTTACGGCTTCAGCCCCTTTCGGATTAGCCCTTAGCCCTTCTCCATATAACCCGGAGCCGCAACCAAGCGCTAAGGCCTAATCGCAAATCGCAATCGGAGATTTCTATTAACGAATTTTCCTTTGTTCTTCCAAAAATTCCCGATGTGATGAACCCATCTCCTCCGCTCCCTCGTCTAATCTTGATCGTCCGATCGTAGAGTCCAATGATCAGGATTAAACCAATTCCCCGCCCATAACCCCTCTCCATTACCCCTCTGATTGAGTATTGACCATAAATCTTACTCCCAGATCCGACGGCCAGCGCTTAATCGCATCGCGCAAAGTCTTAAGTGCCATCCTCTTATCTCCTCTGATTTGCGATCCCCGATCCAATCTTGACCATTCATTCTCATAGATCTGACGGCTGAGATAAAATCACACTCCACTCATAAGCCCATCACTCGCGCCCGCCAATACAATCCTAGCTATTAATTCCCCTTCCGATCTGACGGTCATAATCTAATCGCATCGCCCATTTTTTGTTTGTCCACCAGGTCCCGAATCATTTTTCCGACGCAATATTAGTCGTCCGTTCTATAGATCCAATTGCCAGGATCTATTCTGCCCATCCATCTAACCTTCTTCCTCTTTGCAACACAGGCGCTCCTACTTTTGATCCTGACCGTCCATTCTGAAGATCTGACGGTCCACAATGAACCCGATGGCTCACCTCTGCCCCGTGAATCTTTCCACATCACACTTTCATTCCCACCGTCAGATCTCCCTGCCCTCCATCCAATGGATGAGGTGCATATCACGTGAATTTAGTGTTTGGACGTTAACGTTTTAAAATCACGCGATATAAGCAGTTTTGTGATTCCATGTGTCGATCCCTGATAGGATCTCATTCCAAAAGTGAAAACCATTTACCACCCTCAGCCCCGTGCGAAAACCATTATGGTTTTCCGCTTACCACCCTCCGCATTAAGAATTCATGATTAATCATAGCTATTGAACTCTTTAATCCTACGGTTCATATTAGATCTCATGTTCACCCATCCTTCGTTCATTCATCCTCCCCAACGACCTTATCTTGCAACCTCCACCGTTGATCACCATTGACTAACCTAATCCAACGGCTCTCATATAAATTTCTCTCCCATTCATCCAATGCTCCCAGGTGACTTCATCGCGCAATTTGAGCCATAGATCATTGCTGTCTAATCTAATCTGATGGTCCAAAATCCATGACGCCCCAAACCTTCGTCAGCTCTCTTTTTTTCCTTCCAACATAGATTTTTGCCCATATTTTCACTACAACCACCATTTTTCATCGCTGCATACACCTTTCTGCCATTTCTCTTCCATCCTCCACGAGCCTTCGTAGCAAGCCTCACCCACTCCCACATGTTTTTTCATAATGAATTTGTTGTCTTTTTGCAGGTTTCAGTGGCGTGAATTTACTATGTCTCACAGTCACAGACAGGGAAATACAGAGCACAGAATGCCATGTTTTAGAGCCAAAGTAGTAGTGGAAAATGCCTGAGAAGGTATTTAAAGCATGTTTTCATTAAAATATCAGTGTTAAACCCTCTCATAAACCCTCCAGTGCCATTCAAAACTGTACATTCACAGAAACAGTCAGCAGAAGCGGCAAAGAGTATCAGTGAAGGATTAAAGGGATTTAAGCCTATTATTGAAGATTTAATGCCTATAATCCAGTGTTTAAAGGAAAAATATGCAGTTCAGAGACCTAAAAAAACTTCTATCACCTTACTTATCTCAGAAGTAAAACAGAGTACTACAGCCAGAAGAGCACTTCAAAGAACATACCTAAAGTTATTGTCAATCTGACAAAGACTTCCAGGCCAGCCTAAAGGGTACTAAACATGTTAAATGTAGAGCCATTATGTAGAGTGAGCATCAAATACTTCCTCCCCTCTGTCTTAATGAATCAATTAAGTTTACAACTACTACTCCTCCTCTCCATTCACCTATAAATATCCATGGAAAATACATTGTAAAGGTTGTTGGTTGGGTACGGATCTATTTTGACTATTTGAAACTGTTATTGAGGGAAGTACCTAAGTATTTTGTAATATAGTAGGCTGGGAAGAGAAGTCTAGATTGTAAAGAGCCACTGGACTCAAAGTATGTGACTGGTTTTTCACATCAATTAAACAAGCAGATTCACATGATCCTGGTCTATATTATTCGTGATGTTACTCTTATTGTAATTGTTTCCTTCCATGTTTTATCATACTGTCCATTATTCTCAGATAAATAATAGCAAGCATAGATTAGGATATACTGCTGGAAGTACCCTAAGTCTCACTATAATCTTTATCTTTACGTTTTCTGCTATTGGTGTATCTAAGAGCAAATTCAAGATAATTTAACTAGTATAGAAGTTGGCTTGTCCATGCTTACTGATGTATGAATTTAGAGTTTGTTTCTTAGTTTTTCTTGTTTGGTTTCAGCTGAAAGAATTGGGAAACTGGGGATTTAGAGTTAGCCCTGTCCACTAGGTTCTTTTTCCAACAATTTTCCTTTCTAAGATCCCTTTGAGTTAGTGTCAAAAGCATTGAAGGTTAAAAGTCTTTCTCTGATCTTAGGCCTTACTCTATGTTCAATAATTAATGTGTTCTACTTTCTAAAAGTAGTTATGAGGACTGCGGGATTGTTTTCCTTGAGAGTATGCTGAAAGCAGGGATGGATTTAAATGACATCTGACCTGATCTTAAGCTACCCTTTGTGTCTTTACTGAGAGTTTCCTTTGAGGTATGTCAAAAGCAGGATTATTTCAAAGTCCTTACCTAATCTTAGGCTGCACTTTGGTTTCTTTCTTTAACCCATTCTAAATGTTCCATCTCATCATCTATCTAAGAAGATCCTTTGGTATAGATGACTTGCCCTATGGAAACCCTTCGATAGTTGTTATGCAAGTAAACCCTTTCATGACTCCATAGCCCAATGGATTGGAACTTCTATTGACCTATCTTCCCATGCTGAAACATCATTCTATTTAGTTCCTTATTTACTTCCATAACCTTCTCAGTTAATGATCTTCAACAAAAAAAACAAATAAAAAACCCTCGTGCTTCATAGGTAGCCTAATACCTCAATTTGAGCCTTAAAGATATATCATTTTATACATATGTAGAGAGATCCCTCTCTGGATCCAGAAGGGCTAGATCCTAGGATCCCAAAGTGGTTTGATGTTGTATTGTCTTTTGGTCTTTCCAATCTGGACAAAACACAGGAACCACAAAATACTGGCGACTCCACTGGGGACTTCTGAGTGAAATTCATCTTAGATACCCTTATAACCTCAGAAGACCTGAAATATCTGGTTAGATTGGTACTTAATTGCTGATGGTGGATAGTAGCTTGCTTCAAACATTCAAATTCATCCACCTGGCGACTCCACACCCCTTAACTCTCGAAAGACCAAATGACTCCACTGGTAGATGACCTTGAACTGGTTGAGAATATACAGTGACCTCTTTTTGCAAACATGGATCTGAGTATGGACAGAGAATAAAAGCTAGATGCTTTAGCGGATAGAGTGATAAGACTGATGAACATGCTTGGTGAAATAATAGTGAAGAGGTATGAGGCTAGTCTGAATGTTGATTATCTAGATTAGCCCATGCTTCTTCCAGAACAAGATCAAACTCATGACCTAGACAATGAGCAATACATGTACGACACTCAAGAATCTACAGAAGATGAAGAGAAAGGTGATCAAGAAATGTCTGATTGCCTACCTATATCTTGTACTATGCTGATAAGGTAATATCATGACCAAATGGCAAAAGCTAATAGGGAACGCTGCTTTGAGGAAACAAGAAACCACTTAGAAGATGAAGAATATGAGTGGAAGGAGAACCAGCAAATATAGGAACTTCCCCTCTAGATCATAACTCATCTCTGATTACAAAAGAAGCGTGGCAGCCTGATCAAATAACTCATGAGCCTTGTATTCTAACCGAGTATCATCATGTTCATGAGGATTTGTTTGAATCAGAAAGAGATCAAGAAACATTAGAAATTCCTCAAGGTTTCCCTGTAAGAACAAGTGAACATCTCCTAGAAGAGGCTCAAGAAAACATCCTACCTCCAAATCAGCTAGTACAAGAAACAGAGAGCTGCTGCATTTCTTCCCAAAGAAACAAAATAACATATTCCCATTTGACAAAAGAAGAAATAGATCAGAACATAAATAGACCGCATGCCTCTGAGATCTACTATACAGTAGACACTCTTGCTCATTCATCTACTAATATTTTTTGTACAGATGCAGAAAGCTCCTCTGTAAATCAAAATGAAGAAAGACTTGTTGATAATCCAATGTGTTTGATTGGTAACATTACTTACTTCAATGATTTTCCTATTTTTGATCTATCTAATGATGATTCTCTCCAAACAGAAGATAATCTTGCGGGGCCATCATTATTATATTTGTGGGAGGAATATTAGTTCCATCAACTTCAAGAAAGTAACGAGCCAAGTCAGGCCATTTATGATACTGATGAAGAAAATTATGAAAGTCTAGTAGAAGATGAAGATTCATTGAATCTTCACTCTGCTTCATCTCATAGCATCAGTAACAATTTCCATGTGATTGGGGATCAACAACCTTTCATCTCAGAGGATGAGGAGGAAAACAAGGAAGAGATTTTTGAGCAAATTGAAATCAAGGAGCCTTCCATTGAAAAAGAGGAGGCAATGGAGGAAACCCCTGCTCAAGAATACATTGATATTTTCACAGAGCTTATCCCACCAGATCAGAATATCTCAGAGCTAGAAGAGGACAAAGTTGTAGTATATGATGAGTCCTCCATTTCAGATTATGATGAAGATCAGGGAGATTTTCTTTCCCAAGAGAATCTCTTTCTTGATCCAATGGAAGAGGAAGCAACCCTGGTTGAAGCCTGCTTGCCAAATACTCATAACCAGGTATCATTTCAAGACCCTTATGCTCATTTCCTGTAGAAATTTAGAGAAGGATCAAAGGTCATCAAGAGCATCTCGTTGCATACAGCAAGAAACATTTTAGAAGTTGTTGTTAAAAAACAAAGAGAATGGGAGTGGCCCTGCCTATCTAGCATGCTCAAAGAGATGAGCAGAAAAGACCAGTCATGGGATCATTTGATTGACTGGATGTATTGGAAAAGAGATTTTGTCAGCTAGACATGTAAATATTCCAAGTTAAGAGTAAGATAGGTAGGAAATATCAATAAAGCTCAGCCTGTGAGCATTTAGTTAGTTGTTTATTTTTTCTTTGAAGAAAATTCAATAAATACAAAAAAACAAAAAAATGAAAGAGAAGGGTTCAGACAAGCTCAAAACTTGAACCAGCAGAGAAAATAAGAAGAAACAGCTACAATAATATTAAAACCAAAGTTGAAAAGAAGAAATAATATGACTCTAAAAAGCTCAAAATCTGAGTCATAAAAGAAGGAAGGTTGTTGGTGATTTTCAGATCTGAAACCTTCAAATTTTGTTTTTAATTTCGGCAAAGTTTCAGTTCATGTGCAACCTGTCTTTATGCCATGGACCCACAGTAGACTAGATAGTCTAATCCTGGTTTTTTTGTGTTTGAATTTCTATTTTAGAATGTGGAGAATGAAAATCTGTCAGACAGTTTAATCCTGGCAGATATTAGTTTAGGTAGAGAAACTATGAGTCCAACTGTTTAATTTGGTCTCATGGAGGAAGAAGGGTAGAATTAGATTAGTTTTTTCTTTCAATAAAAAATTGATCATGTGAAAGGTCTACAAGTCTAAATTCACCTTGAAGAGAAAATTTTAGGATAGTAGGATGGGTAGGTAGCTGTTTAGGGAAGTATTGTTGTTGATATAATGTTTTTCACTCATGTAGCAAGCTGATCAAAGAAGAAAATATGGTCAAGTATTAGGCATCTAGCCTACTTCCAAAGATTATTTTCTGAGATTCTTGACACGTTCAAGAAGATGCCATCCCCATGTAGAGCCACTGTTAGCCACCTATAATTTTTGGCATAGAAAACAGGTGGCTACGCATTTTTTTGAGTCTTCAAGAGAAACATTTTCCATGAAAAAATATCATTCTTGAAGCCTTCATGTGTCTTCTGTTCCTTGAAGAATCTTCACTTCTGTTTCCATTAAAGAATCATGCTGATTGGTGAAGAAAACTGCTATCAAAGAAGCCTCCATTTTCTTCCTTTTCATTCCCACAAAATCCCCCATGTTTCATCCTCATTCCCTTCATAAAATCCCTCAAAATGCCTCCAATTAACCTCTAAACCTTCCAAAAACCCCTTTTGAACCTTATACCTCCCTTTATATGCTTAAAATATGCCTCCTTTCATCTACCAGAACCCCTCTCTAAGCCTTAAAAACCCTGTTTTTTGGCCTAAAATCACCCTTCTAACACTTTAGGGCTTAAGCCCCTTTCAGCTTAGCCTTTAACCCTTTCTTCTCCATATAACCCATAGTTGCGACCAAGCGCTAAGGCCTAATCACAAATCGCAATCAGAGCTTTCTATTAATGACTTTTCCTTTTTTCTTCCAAAAATCCCCGATGCGATGAACCCATCTCCTCCGCTCCCTCGTCTAATCTTGATCGTCCAATCGTAGAATCCAACGATCAGGATTAAACCAATTCTATGCCCATAACCCCTCTGATAGAGTATTGACCGTCTATCTTAATCCCAGATCCGACGGCCAGTGCTTAATCGCATCGCGCAAAGTCTTAAGTGCCATCCCCTTGTCTCCTCTGATTTGTCATCCCCGATCCAATCTCAACCATTCATTCTTATAGACTCGACGTCAAAGAGACAATCGCACTCCGCTCATAAGCCCATCACCCGTGACCGCAGATTCAATCCTGGCCGTTAATTCCCCTTTCGATCCGACGGTCATAATCTAATAGCATCGCCCATTTTTTGTCTATCCACCAGCTCCTGAATCATTTTTCCAACACAATCTTAGCCATCCATTCTATATATCCAACGGCCAGGATCTATTCCACCCATCCATTTAACCTTTTTCCCCTTTGAAACACTGGCGCTCCTACTTTTGATCCTGACCGTCCAATTTGAAGATTTGACGGTCCACAATGAACCCAATGGCTCATCTCCACCCCGTGCATCATTCCACATCACACTTTCATTCCCACCGTTAGATCTCCCCGTCCTCCATCCAACGGATGAGGTGCATATCGCATGAATTTAGTGTCCGGACGTTAACGTTTTAAAATCGCGCAATATAAGCGGTTTTGTGATTCCACGTGTCGATCCCTGATAGGATCGCGTTCCAAAAGTGAAAACCATTTACCACCCTCAACCCTGCGCAAAAACCATTCTGGTTTTCCGCTTACTGCCCTCCACATTAAGACTTCCTGATTAATCACAGTCGTTGAACTCTTTAATCCTACGGCTCATATTAGATCTCGCCTTCACCCATCCTTCATTCATTCAACCTCCCCAATGACCTTATCGCACAACCTCCACTGTTGATCACCGTTATCTAACCTAATCCAATGGCTCTCATATAACTTCATCTCCCATTCATCCAATGTTCCCTGGTGACTTCATCGCGCAATCTGAGCCACAGATCATTGATGTCTAATCTAATCTGACGGTCCAGAATCCATGACGCCCAAAACCTTCGTCAGCTCTCTTTTTCGCCTTCCAACATAGATTTTCGCCCATCTTTTCACTACAACCACCATTTTTCATCACTGCATACACCTTTCTGCCATTTCTCTTTCATCCTCCACGAGCCTCCGCAGCAAGCCTCACCCACTCCCATAGGTTTTTTCATAATGAATTTTTTGTCTTTTTGCAGGTTTCAGTGGCGTGAATTCACTCTGTCTCACAGTCACATACAAGGAAATACAAAGCGCAGAATGCCATGTTTCAGAGCCAAAGTAGCAGAGGAAAATGCCTGAGAAGGTCTTTCAAGCATGTTTTCATTAAAATATCAGTGTTAAACCCTCTCATAAACCCTCCAGCACCATTGAAAACTGTACAGTCACAGAAACATTCAGCAGAAGTGGCAAAGAGTATCAGTGAAGGATTAAAGGGATTTAAGCCTATTATTGAAGATTAAATGCCTATAATCCAATGTTTAAAGGAAAAATATGTAGTTCAAAGACCTGAAATACCTTCTATCACCTTACTTATCTCAAAAGGAAAACATAGTACTACAACCATAAGAGCACTTCAAAGAGCATACCTAAAGTTATTGTCAATCTGACAAAGACTTCCAGGCCAGCCTAAAGGGTACTAAACATGTTAAATGTAGAGCCATTATGCATAGTGAGCATCGAATACTTCTCCCCCTCTGTCTTAATGAATAAACTAAGTTTACAACTACTACTCCTCCTCTCCATTCACCTATAAATATCCATGGAAAATACATTGTAAAGGTTGTTGGTTGCGTTGGGATATATTTCAACTGTTTGAAACTGTTATTAAGGGAAGTAGCTGAGTAGTTTGTAATATAGTAGGCTAGGAAGAGAAGTCTGGATTGTAAATAGGCACTGGAGTCAAAGTATGTGACTAGTTTTTCACATCAATTAAACAAGTAGATTCACAGGATCCTGGTCTATATTATTCGTGATGTTACTCTTATTGTAATTGTTTCCTTTCATGTTTTATCATATTTTCCATTATTCTCAAATAAATAACAACAAGCATAGATTAGGATATACTGTTGGAAGTTCCCTAAGTCTCACTGTAATATTTATCTTTACGTTTTTTGCTATTGGTGTATCTAAGAGAAAATTCAAGATAATTTAACCAGTATAGAAGTTGGCTTTTCCATGCTTACTGATGTATGAATTTAGAGTTTGTTTCTTTATTTTTTCTTTTTTGGTTTTAGCTAAAAGAATTGGGAAACTGGGGATTTAGAGTTAGCCTTGTCCACTAGGTTCTTTTTCCAATAGTTTGCCATTCTAAGATCCCTTTGAGTTAGTGTCAAAAGCATTGAAGGTTAAAATTATTTCTCCGATCTCAGGGCTTACTCTATGTTCAAGGTTTAATGTGTTCTACTTTCTGAAAGTAGTTATGAGGACTGCTGGATTTTTTTCCTTGAGAGTACGTTGAAAGCAGCCTTGGATTTAAATGAAATCTGACCTGATCTTAAGCTACCCTTTGTGTCTTTAATGAGAGTTTCCTTTGAAGTATGTCAAAAGCAGGATTGGTTCAAAGTCCTTACCTGATCTTAGGCTGCACTTTGGTTTCTTTCTTTCACCCATTCTTAATGTTCCATCTCACCGTCTATCTAAAAATATCCTTTTGTATAGATGACTTTCCCTATGGAAACCATTGGATATTTGTTATGCAAGTAAACCCTTTCATGACTCCATAGCCCAATGGATTG
Organism: Pinus albicaulis; assembly: GCA_034641835.2. Taxonomy (NCBI): domain Eukaryota; kingdom Viridiplantae; phylum Streptophyta; class Pinopsida; order Pinales; family Pinaceae; genus Pinus; species Pinus albicaulis. The sequence continues at coordinate 1,553,149,974 of CM076579.1, forward strand.
GCACTTCTCTTGACCTATATTCCCATGCCGAAACATCCTTCTATTTAGTTCCTTCTTTACTTCCATAACCTTCTTAGTTAATGATCTCCAACCAAAGAAACAAATAAAAAACCCTCGTGCTTCATAGCTAGCCTAATACCTCAATTTGAGCCTTAAATATATATCATTCTCTACATCTATAGAGATATCCCTCTCTGGATCTAGGATGGCCAGATCCTAGGATCCCAAAGTGGTTTGATGTTGTCTTGTCTTTTGGTCTTGCCAATCCGGCCAAAACACAAGAACCACAACATAATGGCGAATCCACTGGGGTCTTCTGAGTGAACTTCATATTAGATACCTTTATAACCTCAGAAGACCTTAAATCTCTGGTTATATTGGTACTTAATTGCTGATGGTGGACAGCAACTTGCTTCAAACATTCAAATTCATCCACTTGGCAACTCCACACCCCTTAAATCTCAAAAGACCAAATGACTCCACTGGTAGAAGACCATGAACTGGTTGAGAAGATACAGTGACCTCTTTTTGCAAACATGGATCCGAGTATGGATAGAGAAGAAAATCTAGATGCTTTTGGAGATAGAGTGATAAGACTGATGAACATGCTTGGTGAAATAATAGTGAAGAGGTGTGAGGCTAGTCTGAATGTTGATTATCTAGAGCAGCCCATGCTTCTTCCAGAACAAGATCAAACTCATGACCTAGACAATGAGCAAGAGATGTACGACACTCAAGAATATATAGAAGATGAAGAAGAAGGTGATCAAGAAATTCCTGATTTCCTACCTATATCTTGTACTATGCTGATAAGAGAATATCATGACCAAATGGAAAAATATAATAGGGAACGCTTCTTTGAGGAAACAAGAACCCACTAAGAAGATGCAAAATCTTAGGTGGAAGGAGAACCAACACATATAGGAACTTCCCCTCTAGATCATAACTCATCTCTGATTACACAAGAAGAGTGGTAGCCTGATCACATAGAAGAAGTAACTCATGAGCCTTGTATTCTAACCGAGTATCATCATGTTCATGAGGATTTTTTTGAATCAGAAAGAGATCAAGAAACATCAGAAAGTCCTCAAGGTTTCCCTGTAAGCACAAGTGAAGATCTCCTAGAAGAGGCTCAAGAAGACATCCTTCCTCTAAATCAGCCAGTACAAGAAACAGAGAGCTGCTGCACTTCTGCCCAAAGAAACACAAGAACATATTCCCCTTTGACAGAAGAAGAAATAGATCAAATCATAAATAGACAGCACGCCTCTGAGATCTACTATAGAGTAGACACTCTTGCTCATTCATCTACAGATCTTTGCTGTACAGATGCAGAAAGCTCCTCTGTAAATCAGAATGAAGGAAGAATTGCTGATAATCCAGTGTGCTTGATTGGTAACATTACTTACTTCAATGTTTTTCCTATTTTTGATCTATCTGATGATGATGCTCTCCAAATAGAAGATGATCTTGTAGGGCCATCATTAGTAGATTTGTGGGAGAAAGATCAGTTCCATCAACTTCAAGAAAGTAATGGGCCAAGTCAGGCCATTTATGATACTGATGAAGAAAGTTATGAAAGTATAGTAGCAGATGAAGATTCATTGAATCTTCACTCTGCTTCATCTCAGAGCATCAGTAACAGTTTCCATGTGATTTGGGATCAGTATCCTTTCATCTTAGAGGATGAGGAGGAAAACAAGGAAGAGATTTTTGAGCATATTGAAATCAAGGAGCCTTCCCTTGAAAAAGAGGAAGCAATGGAACAAACCCCTACTCAAGAATACATTGATCTTTCAGAGAGCTCAACCCACCAGATCAGAATATCTCAGAGCTAAAAGAGGACAAAGTTGCAGTATATGATGAGTCCTCCAGTTTAGATTATGATGAATATGAGGGAGATTTTATTTCTCAAGAGAATCTCTTTCTTGATCCAGTGGAAGAGGAAGCAACCCTAGTTGAAGCCTGCTTGCCAAATACTCATAACCAGATATCATTTCAAGACCCTTATGATCATTTCTTGTAGACATTAAGAGAAGGATCAAAGGTCATCAAGAGCATCTTGTTGCATACAACAAGAAACATTTTAGAAGCTGCTGTTAAAAAACAAAGAGAATGGGATTGGCCCTGCTTATCCAGCATGCTCAAAGAGATGAGCAGAAAATACCAGTCATGGGATCATTTGATTGACTGGATGTATTGGAAAAGAGAGTTTGTCAGATAGACATGTAAATATTCCAAGTTAAGAGTAGGATAGGTAGGAAATCTCAATAAAGCTCAGCCTTTGAACATTTAGTTAGTTGTTGATTTTTTCTTTGAAGAAAATTCAGTAAATACAAAAAAAAAATGAAAGAGAAGGGTTTAGACAAACTCAAAACTTGGCCCGGCAGAGAAAATAAGAAGAAATAACTCCAACAAGATTAAAAACAGAGCTGAAAAGAAGAAAGAAGATGACTCTAAAAAGCTCAAAATCTGAGTCATAAAAGAAGGAAGGTTGCTGTTGATTTTCAGATCTGAAACCTTCAAATTTTGTTTTTAATTTCTGCAAAGTTTCAGTTCATGTGCAACCTGTCTTTATACCATGGACCCACAATAGACTAGACAGTCTAATCCTGGTTTTTATGTGTTTGAATTTCTGTTTTAGAATGTAGAGAATGAAAATTTGTCAGACAGTTTAATCCTGGCAGATATTAGTTTAGGTAGAGAAACTATGAGTCCAACTGTTTAATCTGGTCTCATGGAGGAATAAGGGTAGAATTAGATTAGTTTTTTATTTCAATAAAAAATTGATGATGTGAAAGGTCTGCAAACCTAAATGCACCTTGAAGAAAAAATGTTAGGACAGTAGGATGGGTAGGTAGCTGTTTGGGGAAGTATTGTTGCTGATATAAAGTTTTTCACTCATGTAGCAAGCTGATCAAAGAAGAAAAGATGGTCAAGTACAAGGCATCTGGCCTACTCCCAAAGATTATTTTTTGAGATTCTTGACACCTTGAAGAAGATTCCATCCCCATGTGGAGCCACTGTTAGCCACCTATAAATTTTTGGCATAGAAAACAGGTGGCTAAGTATGTTTTTGAGCCTTCATGAGAAACATTTTCCATGAAAATATATCATTCTTGAAGCCTTCATGTGTCTTCTGTTCCTTGAAAAATCTTCACTGCTGTTTCCATTAAAGAATCCTGTTGATTGGTGAAAAAAACTACTGTCAAAGAAGCCTCCATTTTCTTCCTTTTCATTCCCACAAAATCCCCCATGTTTCATCCTCATTCCCTTCATAAAATCCCTCAAAATGCCTCCATTTAACCTCTAAACCTTCCAAAAACCCCTTTTGAACCTTATACCTCCCTTTATATGGTTTAAAGATGCCTCCTTTCAACTATTGGAACCCCTCTCTAAGCATTAAAAACCCTTTTTTTTGGCCTAAAATCACCCTTCTAACACTTTAGGTCTTAAGCCCCTTTCGGCTTAGCCCTTAACCCTTTCTTCTCCATATAACCTAGAGCCTCGACCAGGTGCTAAGGCCTAATCGCAAATCGCAATCGGAGCTTTCTATTAACAACTTTTCCTTTGTTCTTCCAAAAATCCCCGATGCGATGAACCCATCTCCTCCGCTCCCTCGTCTAATCTTGATCGTCCAATCGTAGAATCCAACGATCAGGATTAAACCAATTCTCTTCTCATAACCCCTCTCCATTACCCCTCCGATTGAGTATTGACCGTCGATCTTACTCCCAGATCCAACGGACAGCGCTTAATCGCATCGCATAAAGTCTTAAGTGCCATCCCATTGTCTCCTCCGATTTTCGATCCCCGATCCAATCTCGACCATTAATTCTTACATATTCGACGGCTGAGATACAATCACACTCCGCTCATAATCCCATCACCCGCGCCCGCTGATTCAATCCTATCCTTTAATTCCCCTTTCGATCTGACAGTCAGAATCTAATCGCATCACCCATTTTTTGTTTGTCCACCAGGTCCCGAATCATGTTTCCGATGCAATCTTAGCTGTCTGTTCTATAGATCCAATGGCCAAGATCTATTCCGCACATCCATCTAACCTTCTTCCCCTTTGAAACACTGGCGCTCCTACTTTTGATCTTGACCGTCCATTCTGAAGATATGATGGTCCACAATGAACCTGATGGCTCATCTCCGCCACATGCATCTTTCCACATCATGCTTTCATTCCCACCGTTAGAGCTCCCTGCCCTCCATCCAATGGCCGAGGTGCATATTGCGTGAATTTCGTGTCTGGACGTTAACATTTTAAAATCGCGTGATATAAGAAGTTTTGTGATTCCACGTGTCGATCCCTAATAGGATCGCCTTCCAAAAGTGAAAACCATTTACCACCCTCAACCCCCCGTGAAAACCATTATGGTTTTCCGCTTATCGCCCTCCACATTAAGACTTCATGATTAATCATAGCCATTGAACTCTTTAATCCTACGTCTCATATTAGATCTTGCCTTCACCCATCCTTCATTCATTCATCCTCCCCAACAAACTTATCGTGCAACCTCCACCGTTGATCACCGTTAAATAACCTAATCCAACGGCTCTCATATAACCTTGTCTCCCATTCATCCAATGCTCCCAAGGGACTTCATCGCACAATTTGAGCCATAGATCGTCGCTTTCTAATCTAATCTGACGGTCCAGAATCCATGACGCCCCATGTTGGAAATATGATGCAGGATGTTGTCCTTGATGGCAACCCATTGAATGAAGATGAAGACATTTGACTATTGACATGTGTTGTCCTTGATGGCAATCCACCTGATGAAGTTATGCTTGACTTGATGGACTTAGTAAATGATGTAAATCTGATGTGATATAATGTTTGTTGACAATATGATGCTGAGTGTTGTCCTTGAAAGGCAACCCACTTGATGAAGATGATGACAACTTACTTGATGAAGTTGTGCTTGATAGAATATGTCCTTGATGAAGGAAATCTGATGTATCTACAGTGTGAACAGAAGGCAATGAAGAAAGGAATTCATCATGTGCTAATTCTATGATGAAAAAGAGTATGTTTCTTGGTATACGCGGATTGGCCTAGGGGAAATCGCGTATGCACGCGGAAAGGAACGTGCCAAGTCGCGTATGGGCTAAAGCGCTCAAAAAGTGCAAAACCAAGGGTAGCCACCATGGTATTGACCCATTGTATTGGGTAATGATCCGCCTAATTGACCCCGTCCAGGTAGTTTTGGGCTCATGGTATTGTTTTGGCCCATGGTATTGAAAAAGGGGCTCATGGTATTGAAAAAGGATAAACCTATATAAGGAGAAGAAATTCATTGTACAAATCATAAGTGTGGGTGCAAGATGTCTGAGCTTGAATGAATACTTCTCTCTGAAGTAGATCTGAATGGAAAGGGTTACTCTTGAAGATAAATCTGAATGTATGATGCACCAATGATGAAGAAGGGGATCTAGATCTGAAATGCACTTGTATCTATCAGATCTGCTTATGGAAGGCCTAGATCTGTGATGAGGCGAACATCTAGGCGAACATCTGTCTGAAGTAAAAGGGTGGATCTGAACTGAATATCTGATCTGATGAAGTATGCTGCTCTGTAATGATTGAAGATATATACGCTACTTCGCCGCGGAGGAAGCGCGTATATACGCGGCTTCAGCGAAGAGAAAGCGCGTATGCGCAATAAAATATACACTGAGGTATACGCTGGTTTGTGTGGACAGAAACGCGTATATACGCGACATCAGTGAAGTAAAAGCGCGTATGCAAACTAGGGTTTGCTGAAGCAAGGGGTATGAAATATCTGATCTGTTCTGCTGTGTTTCTGCTATCTGATCTGTGTTGATATGTATCTGTTGATGATGTATGTTTGTACTTAAAAGTATGGAAAGGGTTCGGTCTGGAAATATGATGAATTGTGGCCCGCAAGTTGTGTTCTATTGAAGTGGTTGGATCCAGTGTGAAAATTGATGAAACGTGGTCCAAGGTGGTGCTGAGGGTTGTAGCCTTCAGTCAGGGGGTTGTAGCTCCCTTCCAGGAGAGGCTGGTAAACGAGATCAGGGGGTCGTAGCTCCCTTCCGGGAGAGGCTGGTAAACGAGTCAGGGGGTCGTAGCTCCCTTCCAGGAGAGGCTGGTAAACGAGCGCAGGTGGGTGCCTGCGTGCTGGTCAAGTCTGCGCCAGCACATATGTTGTAAGATGTTTCTCTATAATAAAATATTGAAGGCTGAGCAACTGCAGCGGTGGTTTTCTCCCGATTTGGGTTTCCACCTAAAAATCCTGGTGTTCATGTGTGATGCTTTGTGTGATGGTTTATTCTGTTCTTACTGCACATGTTTACTGTTTATTGAACATATGATGAATGAATGATGGAATAATATAAGTGAAGATTTAATGACAGATCTAAATCTCTGTGTATATGCTAGTTTCATAAAGGGGATCCGCGTATATACGCTAGTTTACTGAAGGAAAGTAGCGTATGGGTTTTAAGGAATGAAAAAGTAAAAAGATTTGATTATGCAGTAAATATTGATTCACCCCCCCCTCTCAGTATTTTTCCCAACAATTGGTATCAGAGCGAGGTCCTTGTGCGGAAGCTTGATCGCTTAAAGGAGATCCGTCGCAATGGGAAGTCAAGAAGGAGTAATGTCTATAAAGCCACCTCTATTCAATGGAAGCAATCTGATATTCTGGAAGGTACGTACAAAAGCATATCTGCAAAGTCTTGGTGCAGATGTATGGTCAATCGTGGAAGAAGGTTATCAATACCCGGCAAGTATTCCTACTGATGCAGCAGAAAGGAAGAAGTATGAAACCAATGCCAAAGCAGTAAATGTCTTGCTAGGAAGCATGTCTGAATCAGAATTTGCTAAAGTGATGCAGCTACATTTAGCAAAAGAAATATGGGACAAAATCATTCTGAGCTATGAAGGAGACACAAAGGTAAAAAGTGCAAAACTCCAAACTCTTAGAATTGAATATGAAAATTTGAAGATGCATAGTGATGAGAGTGTTGCCGGTTTCTTTCTTCGTCTGGATGATATTGTAAATCGAATGAGAAATTTGGGTGAAACCATAACTGATACTACTCTGGTGGAAAAGGTCTTAAGATCCTTGACTTCAAAATTTGACTCTAAAGTTTCAGCTATTGAAGAAAGGCAAGATCTGCAAACGCTTACTATTGATCAATTACATGGTACTCTGACTGCTTTTGAAATGAGACAAGGAGGTCCTTCTCAAATAAGAGAAGCTGCTTTTAAGGCATCTACAAAAGGAAAGGAAAATGAAGTTGTCAAAGAATCCAGCTATATATCCGATGAAGAAGAAGCAAATTTCGTGAGAAAGCTCCAACTAGGTACTGGAAGATTCAAAGGTAAGCTTCCCTTCAAATGTTTTGAGTGTGGAAAAGTTGGTCATTATGCTGCAAAATGTCCTTATAAAGGAAAAGAAGTAGTAAGAAGGAATAAGAACCGATCTATCTCTAAGAAAAGTTACTATACTAATGAAGATAGTGATGGGTCATCTAATAGTGAGGAAGAATGTGAAGAAGATCTTAGACTTCTCATGGCATTTGAACAAAAAGAAGAAAAGGATACTTTTATGGATGCTCTAGAGGAAAACGATTTTCTTGAAGAAAATAATCAACTCAAACTTCGCTTAGAAGATTACAAAATTCTCTTAGAAGAACAAAAGATAATCAAAGAGACCATTGAAAAACAGCTTGAAGAAGCAAAGAAACATATTGAAAAACTAGAATGTGAAGTGGTAAGTCAAAGAAAAGAAGTTGAGAAAGCAAAACCCTTGAATCTTAGATTTGCTAAAGGATCTGAAACCTTAGATGAGATCATCAAGGTACAACGTTCTCCTCTTATAAAGACAGGTCTTGGATATACCAGAGAATCTTCTCAAACTTCAGCACCAAACTATCTAAAAGTAGTTACAGGTGGTTTACATCATTCAGCCACTCAGCAAGGGAATAAAGGATCTCTACAGGGAAAGCAGGACCATCTCAATTCAAGGTACACTAACAGGGATAGCTTTCAAAGACACTACAACCAACGGGTAAATTCAAATAGAAGATTCCATGATCGCAGAAATTTCTACTTCAATGGGCAATGTTTCACTTGTCACAATTTTGGTCATAAAGCTATTCAATGTGTTGCATATAAAACCATCATGACAAGAGAAGCAAGAAAGAAAAGGTTGGATACTGAACCAAAGAATAATACCTATAACAATTTTTCTCCTCTTCAAAGTGAAGTTGAATGTACTTATTGTAATAACTTTGGCCATGAAGAATCTGAATGCAGGAACAAGATCCAGCAAAAAGAACATGTTCCCTCAAGCTCTAAAGTGTGGAAAAAGAAAGAACCGCCAGTTGAAAATTGTGGGATAGCATTATTTGCAGAAGGTGAAGAAAATCAATGGTACATTGATAGTGGGTGCTCAAGACACATGACAGGTGACAAAAGCAAACTTCATACTTATAATGCTCTAGAAAAGAAAAAGAAAGTTACATTTGGAAATGATACTCCTGCTGTGATTAAAGGAAAAGGGTCAGTATTTCTAAAAGAAAAAGTGAAGGCTAAAGATGTCATGTATGTGGATGGATTAAGGCATAACCTGTTAAGTGCTAGTCAAATGTGTGATCAAGGAGCAGAAGTGGTCTTCAGTTCCAAAGAATGTGTGGTTCGTGATCTTGATACAGGTAGAATCATTATAAAAGGAAAAAGAAATCCAAGCAACTTGTATGTACTAAACGGCATAGATCAATGTTACTTGAGCAAATCTTCAGAAAATTGGCTATGGCATAGAAGGCTGGGGCATCTGAGTTTCTCTCAAATCAACAAAGCAAGCAGACTTCAAGCTGTTCGTGATCTTCCCAAGGTGAATCTTCCAGAGAGTATCATATGCAAATCTTGTCAATTTGGTAAGCAGACCAGAGTACGATTCAATGCCAAAGAAGGATCATCAAGTAAGCCTCTTGAACTCAGTCATACTGACATCTCTGGACCTATGAGGAAAAAGTCATTACATGGGGATGAATACTATATCTTATTTATTGATGACTACTCTAGAATGTGTTGGATCGGGTTCATTAAACACAAAGATCAAGCATTTGAAAAATTTCAGAGCTTCAAAGCATTGGCAGAAAATGAATTAGATCTAAAAATCAAGTGTCTTAGATCTGATCGAGGATGAGAATATTCATCAAATGAATTCTTTGAATTTTGTGAACAACATGGCATAAAAAGACAATTCTCTGTAGCAGGCACTCCACAACAAAATGGCGTAGCAGAAAGAATGAATAGAACAATTGTTCAAATGGTTAGAGCTATGCTAGCTGATTCTGGCATTTCTAACATGTTCTGGAGTGAAGCAGCATTTACAGCTGTTAACATTCTCAACAAGGCTCATGTTCGGGTAAATAGTGATAAAACTCCTTATGAACTCTGGTATGGTAATTCTCCCACTGTGAAGCATTTTAAAGTTTTTGGAAGTAAATGCTTTATCAAAAATAATGATGAAAAACTTGGCAAGTTTGAACCTAGATCGGATGAAGGGATATTTCTTGGTTACACATCTTCAAGCAAAGCATACACATGTTACAATAAAAGGCTTCAAAAGGTTGTTGAATGTATTGATGTTGTTATTGATGAGTCTCCTGCAGCTCCTAAAGAAGAAAAACAAACAACAAAAGAAGATGATGGCGACATATGGCCTTCTACATCAGATAGCAATGATATAGACAGTGGATCCAATGAAGAACCTGAAGATGATCTATCTGAAAAAGCTCCATCCAGATATGTTCAAAAGAATCATCCTGAATCTCAAATTTTGGGTGACAAAGAATCTGGTGTACGAACAAGGAGAACTCTTGTAGGATCTTCTAATCATTTGGCACTCATATCCACAATTGAACCACACAATGTTAATGAAGCTAGCAAATATGAATGTTGGAGGCAAGCCATGGATGACAAACTTGTTCAAATTGAAAAAAAATGACACTTGGGATTTGGTTCCAAGACCTCATGATAAAAATGTCATTGGAACTAAATGGATTTTCAAGAATAAGTTAAATGAGAATGGGGATGTTGTAAGAAACAAAGCTAGACTGGTTTGCAAAGGGTATACTCAACAAGAAGGTATAGACTTTGAAGATACTTTTGCTCCTGTAGCTAGACTTGAAGCCATAAGAATGTTTCTTGCTTTTTCAAGTTATCAACACATCAAAGTTTATCAAATGGATGTTAAATCTGCTTTTCTTAATGGTGATCTAGAAGAAGAAGTATATATAGAATAACCAGAAGGATTCATTTTGGGAAATGATGCAAATCTTGTTTGTAGACTTAAAAAGACTCTATATGGTCTCAAACAAGCTCCAAGGGCTTGGTATTATCGTCTTGACAAATATCTTCATCAACAAGGATTTTCAAAAGGGTCTGCTGATAGCAACTTATACACAAAAGTTGAAAATAACAAACTATTGATTGTGGTTGTATATGTTGATGACATCATTTTTGGGAGTAACGAAGAATCTATGAGTCAAAAATTTGCCTCTGTCATGCAGCAAGAATTTGAAATGTCTCTACTTGGGGAACTAACATTCTTTCTTGGCTTGCAAGTGCATCAAGTTGTAGATGGTATATTTCTATCACAAACAAAATATCTTAAGCAAATTCTGAAGAAGTATGGCATGGAAGAATGCAAACCTGTAAGTACACCAATGATAACCGGATGCAGTCTCAGTTCTAATGATGATTCTCCCACAGTGAATCAACCAGAATACAGATCGATGATAGGAAGTCTGCTTTATCTCACTGGGACTAGACCAGACATTATGCATGCAATTGGGATTGTAGGAAGATTCCAAGCTAATCCAAAAGAGTCTCATCTTCAGGCTGTCAAAAGAATTTTCAAATATCTACAAGGAACTCAAGATTTTGGTCTATGGTATCCAAAGAATGCTAATCTTACTCTTCATGCTTACACTGATGCAGATTGGGCTGGAAGTGTTGATGATCGGAAAAGTACTAGTGGTGGTGCATTTTATATGGGACCCCGGTTAGTATCTTGGTTCAGCAAGAAGCAAAATTCTATTGCCTTATCAACAGCTGAAGCAGAATATGTAGCTGCCGCATCTTGTTGCACTCAACTTCTATGGATGATGCAAACCTTGCAAGATTTTCAAATCAGATGTACAACTCCTATCTCCATTATGTGTGATAATACAAGTGCCATCAGTATCTCAAAGAATCCTGTTATGCATTCGAAGACCAAGCACATTCCCATCAAGTATCATTTCTTACGTGAACAAGTGCTTGAACAAACGGTGAAGTTGGAGTATGTTCCCTCCAAAGAACAAGTTGCTGATATCTTTACCAAACCTCTGCCCAGGGAAGCGTTCGAGTATCTAAGACAGAAGCTGGGAGTGTTCTCTGCCAGTCAAAAGAACAAATCTGCATAATTTTTAGAAGATGGTAGTGGATACGCGGGTTTCCTGAAACACAGTCGCGTATATACGCGAGTTAATGCACATAAATCCGCGTATGTAAGATTGCTGACAAATTTTTTCTTGGAGTCAGCTCTTTTCAGCACAGCTGCAGTGCTGTTTGGTGTCTCTGATACTGTTTGGTATCTCTGGTGGTGCTCCAGTTCTCATAATTCCATTTCTAATGTTTTGATGAAGATGCCTTGATGATTTGGTGGTGAAAATGTTCAGGATGCACAAACTAAGGGGGAGCCTTAGTCATATGAAAAGGATGCATGGATGCACAGATTCAGGGGGAGCATTAGCATTGTTGGCATTATGATTGTTCTGTTATATGATCTCTCTTGAGGTCTTCTTGGTATTGGTCATGAAAAGTCATATTTGTATTTTTGATGAAAAGGTCTTGTTGAGACTCATGTTGTAAAATTGTAATATTCAGTCATGTAAGGACTTGTCAAATTTGTAAACCCACTTGGTTGGGTAGCTGAGTCAATTTTTGTAAACCCACTTGGTTGGGTAGTTGAGTTGAATTGTGTAAACCCACTTGGTTGGGTACTTGAGTCTCATATGTAAATCCACTTGGTTGGATATTTAATGTAAGTATGAGTCTTTGGTGATAGGAAGAGTCATGTACTTTATTGAAAAATATGTTTGAAGATTCGGCATGAACTCGGGGGGAGCTTCGTCACTTGACATATCGGATACGCTTAGAATGTTTCTTCCACATGAGGAGAAAAGGGGGAGAATGTTGGTTTTTGATCCTCCCTTTTCCCTTGATGTCAAAGGGGGAGAGTGACATGGTGTTTGAATAAAGAGAAGATAATGATGTGACATATTTGGGAGAGTGACACGGTATCTATCTGCTATGGTAACCAAACACCATCGTGGTTGCCATCAAGTCCAAAGGGGGAGATTGTTGGAAATATGATGCAGAGTGTTGTCCTTGATGACAACCCACTAAATGAAGATGAAGACATTTATTTGTTGACATGTGTTGTCCTACTTCAATCCACCCCCGATAAGAAGTTATGCTTGACTTGATGGACTTAGTAAATGATGTAAATCTGATGTGATATAATATGATGCTAAGTGTTGTTCACGAAGAAGCCCATGATATTAAGATGATGACAACTCACTTGATGAAGTTGTGCTTGTGATAGAATATGTTCCTGATGAAGAAAATATGATGTTTCTACAGTGTGTACAGAAGGCAATGAAGAAAGGAATTCAGAATGTGCTCAAAATATGATGAAAAGACTATGTCTCTTTGTATGCGCGGATTGGCCTAGGGGAAGTCGCGTATGCACGCGGAAAATAATGTGCCAAGTCGCGTATGGGCAAAAGCGCTCAAAAAGTGTAAAACCAAGGGTAACCACCATGGTATTGACCCATTTTATTGGGTAATGATCCGCCTAATTGACCCTGTCCAGGTAGTTTTGGGCTCATGGTATTGTTTTGGCCCATGGTATTGAAAAAGGGGCTCATGGTATTGAAAAAGGAAAACCTATATAAGGAGAAGAAATTCATTGTGCAAATCCTTGAGTGTGGGTGCCAGGAATGTCCACGACTTGAATGAATACTTCTATCTGAAGTATATCTGAATGGAAAGGGTTACACTTGAATGATAAATCTGAATGTATGATGCACAAATGATGAAGAAGGGGATCTAGATCTGAATTGCTCTTGTATTTGCTAGATCTGATTATGGAAGGCTTAGATCTGTGATGAGGCGAGCATCTAGGCGAACATCTGTCTGAAGCAAAAGGGTAGATCTGAACTGAATATCTGATCCGATGAAGTATGCTGCTCTGTAATGATTGAAGATCTATACGCTACTTCGCCGCGGAGGAAGCGCGTATATACGCGGCTTCAGCGAAGAGAAAGCGCGTATGCGCAATAAAATATACACTGAGGTATACGCTGGTTTGTGTGGACGGAAGCGTGTATATACGCGACATCAGTGAAGTAAAAGCGCGTATGCAAACTAGGGTTTGCTGAAGCAAGGGGTATGAAATATCTGATCTGTTCTGCTGTGTTTCTGCTATCTGATCTATGTTGATAAGTATCTGTTGGTGATGTATGTTTGTGCTTAAAAGTATGGAAAGGGTCCAGTATGAAAATATGATGAAATGTGGCCTGCAAGTGGTGTTCTATTGAAGTTGTTGGATCCAGTGTGAAAATTGATGAAACGTGGTCCAAGGTAGTGCTGAGGGTTGTAGCCTTCAGTCAGGGGGTTGTAGCTCCCTTCCAGGTGAGGCTGGTAAACGAGATCGGGGGGTCGTAGCTCCCTTCCAGGAGAGGCTGGTAAACGAGTCAGGGGGTTGGAGCTCCCTTCCAGGAGAGGCTGGTAAACGAGCGCAGGTGGGTGCCTGCGTGCTGGTCAAGTCTGCGCAAGCACATATGTTGTAAGATGTTTTCTCTATAATAAAATATTGAAGGCTGAGCAACTGCAGCGGTGATTTTCTCCCGATTTGGGTTTCCACCTAAAAATCCTGGTGTTCATGTGTGATGCTTTGTGTGATGGTTTATTCTGTTCGTACTGCACCTGTTTACTGTTTATTGAACATCTGATGAATGAATGATAGAATAATATAAGTAAAGATTTAATGACAGATCTAGATCTCTTTGTATACGCTAGTTTCATAAAGGGGATCCGCGTATATACGCTAGTTTACTGAAGGAAAGTAGCGTATGGGTTTTAAGGAATGAAAAAGTAAAAGGTTTTGATTATGCAGTAAATACTGATTCACCCCCCCCTCTCAGTATTTTTCCCAACACCCCAAACCTTTGTCAACCCTATTTTTCACCTTCCAACATAGATTTTCACCCATATTTTCACTACAACCACCGTTTTTGATCGCTACATACACCTTTCCACCATTTCTCTTTCATCCTCCACAAGCCTCCGTAGCAAGCCTCACCCACTCCCATAGGTTTTTTCATAATGAATTTTTTGCCTTTTTGCAGGTTTCAGTGGCGTGAATTCAATCTGTCTCACAGTCATAGACAAGGAAATACAGAGCATAGAATGCCATGTTTCAGAGCCAAAGTAGCAGAGGAAAATTCCTGAGAAGGTCCTTAAAGCGTGTTTTCATTAAAATATCAGTGTTAAACCTCTCATAAACCCTCCAGCACCATTCAAAACTGTACATTCACAGAAACAATCAGCAGAAGAGGCAAAGAGTATCAGTGAAGGATTAAAGGGATTTAAGCCTATTATTGAAGATTTAATGCCTATAATCCAGTGTTTAAAGGACAAATATACATTTCAAAGACCTGAAAGACCTTCTATCACCTTACTTATCTCAGAAGGGAAACATAGTACTACAGCTAGAAGAGCACTTCAAAGAACATACCTAAAGTTATTGTCAATCTAACAAAGACTTCCAAGCCAGCCTAAACATGTTAAATGCAGAGCCATTATGCAAAGTGAGCATCGAATACTTCCTCCCCTCTGTCTTAATGAATTAATTAAGTTTACAAATACTACTCCTCCTCTCCATTCACCTATAAATATCCATGGAAAATACATTGTAAAGGTTGTTGGTTGGTTAGGGATCTATTTTGACTATTTGAAACTGTTATTGAGGGAAGTAGCTAAGTAGTTTGTAATATAGTAGGCTAGGAAGAGAAGTCTGGATTGTAAAGAGACACTGGACTCAAAGTATGTGACTGCTTTTTCACATCAATTAAACAAGCAGATTCACAGGATCCTGGTCTATATTATTGGTGATGTTACTCTTACTGTAATTGTTTCCTTTCATGTTTTATCATACTGTCCATTATTCTCAGATAAAGAACATCAAGCATAGATTAGGATATAATGTTGGAAGTACCCTAAGTCTCACTATAATCTCTATCTTTACGTTTTTTGCTATTGGTGTATCTAAGAACAAATTCAAGATAATTTAACCAGTATAGAAGTTGGCTTGTCCATGCTTACTGATGTATGAAATTAGAGTTTGTTTCTTAGTTGTTCTTGTTTGGTTTCAGCTGAAAGAATTGGGAAACTAGGATTTAGAGTTAGCCCTGTCCTCTAGGTTCTTTTTCCAACAGTTTTCGTTTCTAAGATCCCTTTGAGTTATTTTCAAAAGCATTGAAGATCAAAAGTCTTTCTCTGATCTTAGGCCTTACTCTATGTTCAATATTTAATGTGTTCTACTTTCTGAAAGTAGTTATGAGGACTGTTGGATTGTTTTCATTGAGA
This sequence comes from Pinus albicaulis, assembly GCA_034641835.2. Taxonomy (NCBI): domain Eukaryota; kingdom Viridiplantae; phylum Streptophyta; class Pinopsida; order Pinales; family Pinaceae; genus Pinus; species Pinus albicaulis. The sequence continues at coordinate 1,553,165,665 of CM076579.1, forward strand.
GAATGCTGAAAGCAGGCCTGGATTTAAATGACATCTCACCTGATCTTAAGCTACCATTTGTGTATTTACTGAGAGTTTCCTTTGAAGTATGTCAAAAGCAGGATTGGTTCAAAGTCCTTACCTGATCTTAGGCTACACTTTAGTTTCTTTCTTTCACCCATTCTTAACGTTCCATATCACCATCTATCTAAAAGGATCCTTTGGTATAGATGACTTTCCCTATGGAAACCCTTCGATAGTTGTTATGCAAGTAAACCCTTTCATGAATCCATAGCCCAATGGATTGGCACTTCTCTTGACCTATCTTCCCATGCCGAAACATCCTTCTATTTAGTTCCTTATTTACTTCCATAACCTTCTCAGTTAATGATCTCCAACCAAACAAACAAATCAAAAACCCTCATGCTTCATAGCTAGCCTAATACCTCAATTTGAGCCTTAAAGATATATCATTCTCTACATCTATAGAGAGATCCCTCTCTGGATCTAGGAGGGCTAGATCCTAGGATCCCAAAGTGGTTTGATGTTGTCTTGTCTTTTGGTCTTGCCAATCTGGCCAAAACACAGGAACCACAACAGGTAGGACTTCTAGGGCGGGTATGAACTAGCTATACCTGCTCCGGAACTTTCGGTGGTGATTTTTGTAAATGGTTTGCGGGTTCTTCGTGTAAAAACAACTACCTCAAGTGAAAGCATATTTTTTTCATTAAATATTATTTGAAAAACATGAATTTTGGAAAGGAATATAGGAGGGTGCATACCTGCCGCCACTTGAAAAAATATTTCTTTGGAAAGCGAGTGTGGGGCATCGCTTTCATTCGTCATGGTATACTAATTATGGTGCAACTTACAGTTTGCAGAATGGACCTTCTGATCTCCTGTTATAGACCTCCGAAGCTCTAGAAAAGGGCAATAAATAAGGGATTATGGCCCTAATCCTATTCATTTTTACTTGCTGAGTTTGGGATATCAAAGGTGGTAGCAGAGCCTTTCTTGTCGTTGCGGTCAGCCTGTGTACTGGGGATTAGTGATACTATGCTGAGGTAAATCTCATGATGTCCTGCATTTTTATTCTTCCAGTTTGGTGACGCCGAGGTCCATACAAATTAGGTTTGTACGGCCTCAAAGGGGCTTTCTTCCTTAGATTGCACGTGCGATCTAGGGAAATAAGTGCCCCCCTTGCGCGTATTTCTCAGATACAGCTGTGTAAGGGCACATTGTCCCTGCCTCTTTGCATGCAAGGGTGCGCCTGTAAATGAAATAGGTGCGCAAGAGCGCACCTGTCTAAGGGACATGCGCATAAGGGTAGTGTTTTTTTTAAAGACTTGAGTTTTTTTGCTGTCCTTAATGATTTTTCTCCTTTGTACTAATGGGTGCCTGTTGCTTGGCAGGTTAGTGTGGAGAGAGCAAGATTGGCCCGAGATCCGAACTGCTCTGGCTGCTGATGCTGGGGCGCGCCATCAGTTGGTTGCATGGGGCCTCCTAAAATTTGCTGAGAACGAGTGCCTTCAGTCACAGGACCAATTGCTATGTTATATCATACGACATTGGCACTAGAGGCACAACATGTTTGTCCAGAGGGGGACAAACTTGATTATTCATCAGGAGATGGATATTTACTTTGTGACCAGATTACTACCTCAAGGAGAGGCGCTGAGGTATTTGCTTCCCGCTGGGCGAGTCAACATGGACAGGTTCCGGTGGCGTCATTACGGTGGTGTGCCTCTAAATGAGGGGTACATCAATATCACCTCAGTCATAGTTGTGGCCGAGTGGTGTTCTCTAGCTATTATTGTGTGACTGGCAGGGTCGTTTGCGCCACATAGGGCACCGGGCCCATAGGTGGGAGTTTTGCGCCACTTGAGGAATGGGCATTTCTTCCATTTTGCCCGTTTATGTTTTGATGGTATGGTGTTGCAACTGAATAGGGTCCAGCATGGATCGAAATCAATTGCATACGCTAGCATTTTGTGCAGCATCATGTATGATAGGTTCGTGTTGCTGAGGCCCATAGTGCCTGTGCCTATCAGGGGGCCGAGGGAGCCACGTATGAGGAGGTGGACTCCGGTGATGCCACGCAGTGGTGGTGGCAGAGTCGGTCGTTATTGGAATGACACGACAGAGGTCTGGTTTGAGGCTAATCTGCAGATGTTTTTTCCATACCCTTATGTGGGGATGGATTTTCAAGTTGATCCAGATATTGGTCTCCCTTTTTGTTATGTTTGGGGTCTCGCAGGTATGTGTTATATTTCTACATTTATTTGCGTTTTTGTGTCCTTGAGTGTTTTTTATTGACACTGACATTCTTTTGGTTACTCGTGCAGATGTTGGCGAGGTGGGATGCCCAATGGCCCGGCTAGTGGGTCACAACCCTCCACCACGACCGCCTGGTGTTTGGGGAGGTGGTGTCGTTGGTGGACCGAGTGAGGGTGCCGGTGGATCGGGTGGGGATGGTGCTAGCCCTTTAGGTGAGGGAAGCAGCACAGGTGCTGCTAAGATAACAGCAGAGAGATCTCGTGCAAATGCAGCTGAGGTGTGTATCATAATACTTACAGCTCAGGTAGAGGCTCTAGAGGACTTCCGGGGTCGAGTTGATCGTTTGACCCACAGGATGCCTCCTCGAGGTCTTATGGATGACTTCGAGGAGATATGGCTAGAGACAGTGATGGCCCATGAGAGGGGCTACCAACTGACTCTACGACGGGTAGCTATCACAGTGGAGACAGGAGCTCCGGCGGTGGCACTAGGAGTGGTGGTGGGCCTAGGTGCTCCTCTTGAAGGGGCACCCCCCTAAAGTAGATTTGTGCATAGGGAAAGCACCCATTATGAGGATTCTTCCCTTATTTTTGACGACTTCTATATTTTTTGGCTAGCCAATGGGCTAGCAATACTATTTTTTGTACTCTGGTACACATATTTTTTGATGTATATATGAGAGATCTTTTTTGCAGCTCTACATGGTGTGATGTCTATTTCGGTTTATGCATTTCTGTTATGATGACAGATATACATGTTTTTGGTTTTTATGTATGGTCATTTTCTCGTGATGCATTCCAGTCTAGGATATTGTTAGCTATGAGATCAACTGTTTAGTTTTGATTCCTTGATACATGTGAGAATGTAATATAATCAAATTGTCTTCTTAATCTTCTGGCAGGGAAATATTTTCTAAATAGTTTTGCATCCCTGGTTTCAAATGTTTGGTTTAACTGTGAGACTACTAACTAGGAATCAAGGTAGACATGCACATGGCGGATGCCCTGGTGAAGGGCCTCACACATAAGTCTGATAACGATGTCATATTCTGCCTGATTGTTGGTTTTTGAACCAGTGCACATGCCGTTAGAACACAGTGGTGAATGGTCAGGGTGATAGATGACCCAGGCGGCTGCAGCTAAGTTTTGAGACCATCGCGATGCTTCATCAGCATATCTGAAATAGGGTTCAAGTTTGAGCACATTTAGGTCTTTTGGGTCAAAAATATTTTGGCGTTTTTGAGATTTTTGTGTACTCTAACTCTACAGGATAAGGGCTGTTGGGGCCCTTATGGGTAGAACTTCTTGAGGTAAAGGTCATTGATAGGGTTAGTGAGGTAGGTCCCATCCGGTTCCATAAAGATGTATGCCCCCTGCCGGAGGCAATGTTTGATGATATATGGCCCTTTCCACAGGGTTTCGAACTTTCCTGGCCCTAAGACTTCTTTTTCAGCATTATAGCTAAGGACTAGCTCTCCTTCGATAAATGAGAAAGGGGTGATGTGGCGGTCCAATGATGCTTTTACCATTTTCTTATGGGCCTCATTGTGTTGCAGCGATTGGCGCCTATTTTCGTCAATTAGCTCTAATTGTACTAGGCATTGTTCTACAGGTTGGGTGTCATCCAAGATTTCAATGGCTGCATGCAAGTTTTGGGAACTCACGGAAATCAATACAAGGGCGCAAGGTGCCCTATTTTTTTGCGACAGGAATAAAGCTGAATTCATGTGATAGAGGGGTTATCGAAATCCTATCTTGGGTGTGCAATGACACAAGTCGTATGTGATGAGTTGTGTCGCTGGCATGCGGCGGGGGAAGGATCTTCGCAATGGAGTCTTGACTGAGCCGATAGTTGGCCTTCCCACTAGGATAGTCAATTCACGATAGATGGAAGTTGATTTTATCACAGAGATGTCTGAACGTTTGCAGCAACGGACATCCCTCTGGTGTGTGATTATTACTGGTGCAAATGGTGCAGGGTATCACAGTACTGACAGAGTAGATAGTGTGAGAATCTACACTACTCGATGCTCCAAATGTGGACACTTGGAAAGGGTCTGTTGCAGACCAAGTTGTCTTCTGTTTCCATTTTTGCGTCGTGGGTTGGAACTTGCCTCCCTTTTTGGTGGGTGGCTGGCTTAATGCTGCTCTAGCTGCTCTTACTTTGGGGAGATGCATGCACTTGAATGTATGATAAAAGTGTGAGCAAATTCGGAAGTAAGCTCGTGTAATCTTCTCTTGATTAGAGAGAAGCTTTTGAGAAAGTGATGTGATTATACGAAGACTATTTGCAAGGGGTTTGAGTTCTCTGCATTGATTGATTCGGTGATCGTTTAGATCACATACGCCACATGTTATCCTCGGCTGGTCCTGAGGTTTATGTGATTGGTTTATGGTCTTAGCAGGCTTGACAAACCACCCTGGTGGTGGGGTCGAAGCAGGCTTATAACACCATTGTGGTAGTGGGGGTGTCGTTGGATCGATGACGTATGTTTTATGCCATTCATGGAGGTTGCTCATCCTCTTTTCTATGGTATTAATCATGTCGATAGTGGGACGAAGTCGTGAGACATCAGTACAATGTTGTTCATAATGATAACCCTGACATATCAGGCAAAAACTCCGTGATATGAGTCTCCCATCATGCATGGTCTGAGGTCGGGCAAGTTACCATCGTCGTAATGCTGCTAAGTCGAGGCAGTGGACTACTATATGGTCCATCTGCTTGCACAATGTGCATGTGGGTAGCTTTTTTGACGTGTCTATGACGGTAACCATGGGTTGCTTGTGAGGATGTTATTTTATTGACAGGAACATGATTGACCCGCTCATCTCCTCTGCTTGGTTCATGGAGCTGTCGATGGATTCAGCATCCATATCGTCTTCTTGGGAAAAAAAAACTATGGCTAAGCGGAGACTAGCAAGGGCTAGTCGGAGGCGAGGTATGTCGTGACAATCCTCCAATAAGCGATTGTCGGCGCATAACAGGCATGTGAATTTTGCTACCCGTAGCCCCACGTAGTAGACCCTCTCGATTGGATACCATATATGGATGAGTTCCAATGTGGCGCATTTTTTGAGGTAGTGGCCACATTCTTCGCATAGCGTGCAATGTATAATGGGCAATACTGGGGGGCACTCTACATATCAGTGCTCCTCTTATAAGTACAAGATAGAGCGCAGCTCGTCATTAATAGACAGGATGGAGGGATCCTCTTGATAGGATCACTCAATTGCGTGCAAGGCATCCCAATACCATGGTATTTCTGGGCAGTGGTGGGTATAATGCCCATAGGTGTCACAGAGGGTGCGTGCGTGATTGGTACACAGCAGTTTGCCTATACTTTTGGTGGCAAGTTCCTTTTTATGGGAATGTCGTTTTGAGGTGCCTGCCTTGTAGCTAAGGATTGGTTTTAATTCGTCCAACTCCAAGCATATGTGAGTTGGTGTCCTATGACATCACATATAGAGCAGGCTGATGACTCCCTCTACATGGTGGGGGTCACCACTTTCTTTCCTTTCTTGGCAATTTTCTTTATTTTGGTCGTCGGTTTTGCAGCGGGGATTTCCCTTGCGGGGGCGGTTTCGACTACTACTTGGGTAGGTTGGGGCTCCTCGCAACCAGGAGGCTTTAATACAAACGCCGTAACGTTGGTAGTTGGCATTCCTGGAGAGGGAATGAGGTACCACACTGGGAATGCCAATGATATGTTGGGTAGTACTAGTGTTTCCAAGACCTGCTGGGAGGTGAAGCCAGGAGGTGGGTATAGGAAAGGAGTTTGGGAGGTGGCATAGACTAAGGAGGCTGAAGTGGCTGATGCCTCGATGTCATTACTACTTGAGTCTGTGTCCTGACTAACCTCGGTGCTTGACATGGACATCATGCATACTGGGGCCACTGTGGTATCAGGTGATACCTCAGGAATAATAGGAGCATCTCCTAGGACGAACGATGGTTTGAATTGGCCAGGGCCATATTATTGATACTGTGAGATACCATCAGTGGCTATGTCTACATAAGGTAGAACCATATCTGTGTTGGTCAAAGGACGATTTTTAGTGTGCGTTAGCTGGTCTATTGTAATGATTCGATCCTCGTGGGGGAACATCATGATGCGGAAAATGGAGGATGCTATGGCAGACATGGCATACATGTAACTCCGCCTAAGGAGTATATTATAATCCAAGTGAGCGTCCAGGACTTCGATGTCTATGTGGACTGTTTTTCCAGCTAAGCAAACCAGTACATTTTGGAAGAGACCAACGAGGATCGAGGGACGACTGTCGTATGCCCTGAGAGTGATGACAGAAGGTTTGAGCTCTGGGGCTCCTAACTTCTGCCATACATTCTTCGAAATGATGCATGTAGATGCACCCTCGTAAATAACACATTGGTGAATAGTGATATTCTGTACCGAATATTTAGAATGGTCAAAGGTGTAGTCAGCGCAGACGTACTAGCCCCTGACGAACTGGTGCCTAGTGGGGTGTCGTAGCTACGATTCTGGGTTTGAAAAAACATTTCTTCGCCATCCATGTAAATTTCATGGTTGTTTTTCTCGAAATCGTAGGGGTTTTGTTGCTGAGTGCTAACCGTTCCTTGAGGGGGGAAGGGTTCTTGCATGACTGCAGTTGTCTGGGAAGATCCTCCTTGTCCTCGGTTACTCTGAAACTTTTTAAGCTCAAGGAGTTCAGGACAGTGGTGAGTATAGTGCCCATACTCACCACATATCAAACAAGAATGGTTTTTTCGTAGAGGTGGCATTTTTCCTTGCTTTTGAGCATTGCTTGGCTCTTAGTTCTGGTTTTGGTTGAAGTTATCTCCAGGCGGGGGTCGCGGTGGGCCTTGTTGACTGCTGCCCCCCTGTCTAGGGTTCCCTTTGGGTTTGTTTTTTACATTTATTTTGACCACATTGGGAGGGTAATTCTCCTAATCATACTGGTGTGGTTGATCTTGGGACGACTGCAAAAAGTTCACCTCTGCATTGTTTTGCGTTGGTGGGTTATGTGCTTGCGACTGAGCATACTATTGTCCCATATTTTCACCTGGTATTTGGGGGGGGAGTTCTTCTGTTAGTTTTTCTTCCTGCGTACTGGGTCCCCTCAGCTGGAGGGTAAGGTCCTCCATGGTGATATGCTGGTGTCTCGTTAGTCAAATTTTGTTGCTGCATATGATGATTTTGAAATCCGGGTTGAGACATGTTCTGGGTAGACCCATGTGTCTAGCCAGGATTCTGACTATTTTTACCTATGTACCCTTGGGTCATTGACCCAATAAATCCATCTACAGAGTTTGACACGCCTGGAAATTCTTGATAATATTGAAGGCGCGGGGTGTTAGGCAGGATATTGTATATTTACCTTGATTGCATATAGATTAGTTCAAGCTACTGGGCTTTACTGATTGCGTCCTCTTCGGATGTGGGGTTATGTTGCGCCACATCCTTTGAAATCTCTGCCATCAGAGTTTTAAAGAATAAATCTAAAAGGACTCGGTCGTTGAGTTGAGCTTTGCATAAGCTATGACACCATCTCCACTCGTGGAGATGTTCAGAAATGTGGGTAGAGGGAGATTTTCTGAAATGAGTCAATAATTCCATTCCTGAATCATGGTGAATGGGTAACTGAAAGTAAGTCAGGAACACAGTAGCGAAGATGCTAAAGGTTCTATGTGAAGCAAGGGGTTTCTCGACGTACCATTTCACGGCCACTCCTGTGAGAGTGTGTTGAAATAGCCTCAACCGAATAGTATCGTCAATGATGCTATTCGACGAGCACCATAGGTGAAAGGTCATTATATGATTCCCTGGGTCTTCTGCTTGTTTGCCTTCAAACTTTGGTATGTACAAAGGGAGCTTCGTGGGCATGGGAGGCAAGGGGGTTCGTGTGCGATGGGGTCATTGGTGAGCTTGGTTAAATCCGGTACATTTAACACCACTAAGAAGGGTGACTGAGAGGTTGACGCCATGGCAATGTGTGAAGACACAAAGTTCTGGTTAGAAAAAGGGCTAGTCTGTGACGTACCCGGTTGTGAATTCATCTGGCTTCCCATATGGGATGCACTCTTCTGCCCCCTAGGGGATGATGGGGGAGTGATGTGTGGTGTGGTGTTGGGAGACCGACTAGGGTTCCCAACTAAGGTTTCTCCAAGAAAGGAGGAACCAACCACTGTGGCAATGTTCCATCTTTGATGCGTAAATGGCGAAAGACTTGGAACCCCTCCCGTTAATGGGGGGAGGTCCAAAAGACGCCTGGACAAACGAGGTTCCAATGGAACCATTTGAGGGTCATCCAAGTTAGTTTTTGGAAAAACAAATTGAGGGGATTGAGTCTATGATCACGTCAAATTTATGGCCACATACATAAAACAAAGCAAAAAAAGAAATTATTTTTCCTTTATTTTAATCTATTTGATCAATCAAGCAAAAAATGGTTTTGTTTGTTTGCGCGTGATACTCAAAAATCCTAGAAGAACTAATAACGTCCTCACACTCTCAAAAGTAACTGGGCCTTGATATGATTTCTTACGAGTGCTGGCACAACGTCCCGAAAGAACTGGCGACGACCCCAGTCAGCTGAAGAGAATCAACCAAGGTAAGGGTAGTGGGTCTGGCGCTTGCCTACATTGTCACCTATAGGGTAAAGGATGCCCTAGTTTTGGCCACTAAGAACCACCCTCCCACATGAGTGTTTGAGTCTTGGGCTTCTTGGTATTTAGCTAACAGTACCGACTATCAGATAGGTTAGGTAACCCCAACTGATACCGCACGCATTGCGCCTAAGCCTAACCCCCTCTAAATCGGGTCTCTGTCGCGCTCGGGTTTTCTTTTCTATGGGCTGATAGGTGGATTTAAAGCTCCCTAAAAATGCAACTTCTATTTTTCAAATTTGAAGCATGATCAAGGCGGCTTATTGGATGCCTACCCCCTTGATCCTAACTTAAGCTATAATTTCTCTTGTGGCCCCTATGGGGAAAATTTAGTGCGTTGGTTTAAGTTATTTTTAGGTGGTTTTATTTTCTTAGTGGGTGAATGTGTGTGATCATATGGTGAAAAATATCATAATTTGAACATATGGATATCGGTGATCCTTTACAAAATTCCCCTAGTTAAACTATGTGATGTTGTTCCTTGCTCAAATAAAAAGCATTTGCGGATAATGGGCCGCTTCCAAAACCTCCTAATTAGTCTATGTGAGTGACTAAAGGAAGATGGAAAATAAAAAATGTAGAGTGTTAATATGCTTGTCTAGGGTCACCCAATGGCACAAAGACAACAGAGGTTACTTTCTCTAATTTTCGATTCAATCCTAGTCCCGCAATTTCCTAAATGCAAAAATTGAAATTTAAACTAAACAATTTCTACACTAGCTTATGCATGTGTGGTCATGAGCCACTTATTTGGACAATTTATACTAAGTGTGCATACCATAATTTTCAAAAAACATAAATTTTTCAAAAATCAATGGTTAATTTTCCCCCTACTTAAACTATGTGAACACTTTTTTCAAATGTAATGTTCCGTTTTCGGGAATTTCTGCAAACTGGTCCTCAAGCATGTTGTATAAGGAAGACAGTGTGAAAATAAGCAGAAAGGGGGCTGAGATCCCCTTGTTAACTCATAAAACACTTCTCTTCTATAATTTTAGCTCAAAGAAATAAGCCTAGAAGGCTTATACAGATCTCCCCAAATTAGATCTCTCAGAAAATGCTCAAATAGAGAGCTTACAACAATACATGAACATAATCATCAAACTCTGAAAAAATGAATGAAAAATAAGATGAAATATATTACAGCCACCATTTACATTAATATATCAGCAACAATTTACAGAAATATCATGGGGAACAAGCCTCTCATGCAATGGGAATCAACCTCCAGAGATTAATACATGAAATACAAGAGATGCAGCAACTGCATAAAATGCCGGAAAGCAGTGACAGCGCTGTCTCTAGGAGTGTAGCTACTAATATAGAATTCAATACATGAAATATGACTGAAATATACAAATAAATGCCCAAGAATAGAAGAATGGGCTCTAAAACAAGATTTCTAGCCAATCTAAGAGAGATTGCTAGAAATGTCGGAAAATGTACAATGTGACAAGTAAATTGTCACTGCAACTGAATCAAAATATAAAATGAGGCTGCAGCAGATCTGATGTGATAATTCCCTCCTTTGATATTTAATCTAAGCAAGAGGCGTGTCCCTTTACTTATAAACAACTCCTCCTGACAACCACAAATGGCTTTCCCAGCAACTGCCTCTAAAAATAACGCAGTTTCTGCCCTAGACTTCACTGTGAGAGATGGTGAATGTTTGACATGGTGCCAAAGATCTAAAAATAAGCCCTGGAGTCCTCCTCACTGATCCTCCAATGAATAGTTGAGCCCTCCACTTGAAAACAAGCCAAATAATGACTCAATGAGTTCCTCTGTTACTGCTCCCAGCAACACAACGTTAATCTGCTGCAGAAATAATGTTGTAGCTACAGAGAAAAGCTTCGCCAAATGTCAAAATGAGGAAATGAAGTTCAAACCCTCTTCTTCCTTGAGGATGAGGTAGGGATTCCCGACTGGGAACACCCTTGGGTTCAAGAACCCTACAACCCTGCTAAACAACCCGGGGATGAAAGTATTTGGAGACCCAACAAAAATAATAAGCTAATGCATAATGGAAATTGGCTACCATCTCCTCCTCATAAAGAAAAGGAACCTTTCTCACCATGGGTCCCATTCACACTTGCTTCTAGCTCAAGCAAGTGATGCCTCCACTAAAAATGCACTGTCCAAGTACGTTCAATGCATCTAGACAGTTTTAGTTAACTTGGTCAAAATGACTAGATCAAGCATGATCCAATCCTGTTCACACCATGTGGTGCTCAATTCAGCTGCTTTATTATTCCTCCTTTCACACAAGGAGTTTTATTTCTCCATCAAAAGGGGTTAAGGTGTCTCCTTACCCATTTTATTAAACAAAATGAAAATATGCAAACTATAATGTTCCTTTAGCTTGACGCTAAAAATTGGGAACATTACAGTCCTCCCCTCCCACATGTTGCTTGTCCTCAAGAAATTGCATAAAGAGACAAAATTCCTCCCCTTCTTGTTGTGGCCTCCTCATCAATAGACCCCACCATAGCTCATCAAGGTATGCAGCAAATCTGTCCTCCATATATCCCTCCAAGTGTGTACAACCAAAGTATACATCATGAGATAATAGAAGGTGCAAGTCGAAATATCCTTGTTGTTCAACGGCCCCCTCAAGATAGGAGTGATGAAACACATGGGAAGTCTTATTCCCAATGAGTGACTCCTTCACCCATGCAATCATCCAAATGAAATGAGCCATCCTAGGTAGCTCAACAAAGCAGTTCTCAACCCCGGATCAATGCAATATGTTGGGGCTGAATGGAGAGTTTATATTTTCCCATCCAAGTAGTTTCTCCCTCCATTTATGACAAGTGTGAGGGGGTTGTTGATATTGGGCTGAAATTTCATGGCCTCTACAATTGGTCCAATCCTCCCCACAAAATGAATCAACCATGAAATGCCTCCCCCAATAATGCATTCTCTACCAATAGCTCCTCCTACATGGAGAGAAAAATAGTGACATGGAAATCATGGTGTGCCCATGGTTTCTCCTGAAACATACAACATGTGAAAAAGGGAGAATCATAATCCCAATGGGTTGTCCCCATATCTCCAACACTCTCCAAGTAGTGCTCCCTCTAAATGTACAAACATCAGCAACACAAGGAAGCAATATGCAATGAAAACAACTTGTCATAAGACAATTGGAGAGTGGGTCACTGCTATACTCATGGGACTAGCACAGTGAACCTCCTGCCTTCATCAAAACTAAAAAAAACAAGTTCTTTCCCAGCCACTTGTTTGCTGCCACAATCATCTCATAATATGAAAACATGAAAATGCAAATTGGTGCCAATGATGCACACTAAGAAATATGTGGCTTCCCCCACAAACCATCATGAAAATAACCACTCTCATTGCTGCAGTGGGCCACAAGTACATCATAATAAAGAGCATAAGGAGGTGTGATCATCCTTAGCTCATCAAGCTGCTCATATAAAGTAAACAAAGGTAAATCAAAATGAGAGTATATACCTTCTTTACCATGTACTCCGATCCTTGAGCAGAAATGGCTCATCCAAATGCTCTCCCTCACCTCAAATGAGTAGGGAAATGGTTGTGCCAACTGTTGGGGTTCCTATGTTTTGGAAGATTTGGAAATACCAAAAGATAAGACAACATCAAACCACTTTGGGGCCCTAGGATCTAGCCCTCCTGGACCCGGAGAGGGATCTCTCCAAATAGAGCAAAGAATGATGTATCTTTGAAGCTCAAAATGAGATGTTAGGCTAGGTATGAAGCACAAAGGGGGGTTTAAAATGATTTGGTTGGCTGGTTGCTGGGTTGGTCATGAGATCATGGACTGAGAAATTAATGGGAGAAAGGAACAAAACAGCAGGATGCTTCAGCAGAGAGGATAGGTCAAGAGAGTGCCATCCATTTGGCTATGGAGTCATGAAAGGTAATTACATGCAACAACTAGCCAAGGATTCCAAAGGGAAAGTCATCTAATACTAAAGGATATTTTTAGATTAGATGGTGGGATGGAACATTAAGGATTGAAAGTGAAAGAAGGAAAGCAACCTAATTTCTGTCTATAGATCAGGTCAGAGGTCATTTAACTCCAGACCTGCTTGGACATACTCATAGGAAACTCTCAAAAGAAGGACAAAGGGGCAGCTTATAGATCGGAACAGAGATCATTTAACACCAGGTCAGCTTTAGCATGCTCCAAGGGAAAAATAGAGATAAGTTTAACAAGGGATCTTGTAAAGGTCAGCTGGTTGCACAAGGATCCTAGCGGACGGGGCTAACTCTAATCCCCAGTGTTCCAAAATCTTCCAGCTTAAACCCAACAAGAACATATAAAGACAGAGTCATTTAATTCATACATCAGAGAGCAGGCAATGACATCTACTACACTGGTTAAATTAACTGAAATCGACCCTTAGATAACACATTAAGTAGAAAACATTGAAGGCAAGGAGAGCAGAGACATAGTGTACCTAACCAGGGTAAATCCTATGCCATATTTCTGATGCAAGCCAACAGAGAATGAAACAACATGAAAATGTAAAACATAGAGCTAGAAAACATCACCAAAGTAATAGACCAGGATCCTGTGAAATGTACTTTGATTAATTGATACAAAACTAGTCACATACACTGAGCTTAATGGCTGTTACAATCCAAACTTCCCCTCCCAGCCTACTACATAATAACTACTCTGTTAATTGCTCCCAAGACTTTTCTAACAGTCAGAATGAATCCCTCTAACAGCAACGGCAGTAGCCGAACAACAACCTTTACAATATGTTTGGGGGGTTCTTATAAGAGAAAGAATAACAGCATGAGTAGATACAAATTAAATGAGTCAATTAAGGCAGAGTGGTGGAGGAGTCCGAGCCCATTCTTCTTAATGGCGTTGTGCTGTACTCTGTAGGTTGTTCTGGGAGACTTTTCCGAGCCAAGATAGACCTCTGTTGTTTCTTTGGAGTCTTTTCAGGTGTCTGGAACTTTGCACTGCCTTCTAGAATAAGTGAACTGGATGGAAGGATCTCCAGGCCACCTCATACTCCATAACTGCGACCTAACAGTATTTTAAGAAGCTTCTGTCAATGTCCTTTCATCTGTTTCAGGCTCGAGGAGATATGAAGAACGCTGTAGATAAATGTCCTTCCTGGAGCAATGTGTTCTGTTGATATTAAATGAGGATATGACCTTTTACGTGCTCTGGTCTTAGACTACGTCCTTTCCTTTGAATGCGGGGTTAAACATTAATGAAATCCATCACAGGAATTAACCCCCTTTGAATCTCTTCTGCTGGTCCACTGACCAATGCTGAAATGGCCATCTCTCTGCTATTTGCATAATAAAATAAACCTGTTACAAACCCGGGCAGTGGTAGTGGAAAAATGTTGCGGAGGTCAGAGGAGTGGTGGCGGTGCAGAGGAGAAACAGTAGAATCAATGAAAAGTGGCGGAGAACGATCGCACCGGTTAAATCCCAAAGGTTATCGTTTGGGTGAATTACAAAGGGAAAACACGGAAAAACAATGGAGCGGAGCCTTTGGATGTGGGACCCGGCGGTACGAATCACATTCGGAAATCGGAGTTGGGAGTGAGGCAGAGTGGTGCATATAAAATTTCCAATGCAATTGGGAAGGGCAGAAGGTGATTAGATCAGGACCGTTAAATCTTAGATCCGACGGACGATCGGGATTAAGTCGGAGAATCGCAATCAGAAGGGGCAGGGGTGACACATTAACATAGTTCCGATTTCGATTGGGAAAGGGAATTCGATGACCATTGGATCTACACAGGGATCGACGGTGGAGATGTAGATCAAGGGATCGCAATCAGAGGGGACACAAAGGGGCGGTATCATAGATCTCCCGATTGTGATTGGGCAGAGACATGTGATAGCCATTGGATTGGCGGGGCGACACACGGCTAGGATCTGTTCGGAGCAATCGCAATCGGAGGGAAATAGGTGTGACATATAATGAATGTTCCGATTGCGATGTAGCGGGAAGTACGATGACCGTTGGATCATGGGTTAAACGAACGGTCAGGATCATATCAGGAGATGGTGTGATCGGGAATCGGAGGGAGGGACTTGCGATCAATCGAAGGGGAAAGCGATCAGCGGGGAGTGCGATTGCAATTGGAAGGGAATTGCGATTGGGGAATCGAAATCGGGAAGGTCAGCGGAGTGACGCAAAGGAACTTGCGATTGTGATTGGGAAGGGAGTGCGCCGACTGTTGGATCTGGCGGGAAGATGGACGGCCAGGATGAGGTCGGAAAGTTGCAATCAGAGGGGCAGAAGGGAGATGCGATTCGATCAATCGCATCGCAAACATTTGTGATGAACCAATCGGGGGGCGCAATATAAAAGTTGCGATTGCGAAGACTTGTGATTAGTGCGGGCCGTCCGATCTACGTGTAGATCAACGGTACGGAACACAACGGAGGACTTAACAACAAAATACAATCGCATCGGAGTTTTTCAGTTGTAACAGAAGAAATGTGCCCGCTCGACACTCCGATTATGATTGGCTCCCAAGGCTTTAAGCGCTTGGTATTGGGCTATGGGTATATGGGGAAGTGGTTGAAAGGGGCTAGCGGGAAAGGGGATAAGCCCTATTACAAAGTAGGAAAGTGGGTTTTTAGCCCATTTAATGAAATTTAAGGGTTAGGAAGGGGAACGATAAAGGGGAAAAAGGGAAATTTGACCCAACAAGGGATGTGGGTAGAACTTGAAGGGGATTTGAGGGAGATTTAAGAGGACTAAGGGGGAATTATAAGGGGAGACATGGGAATGGAACAGAGGTTTAGAAGGGATGAAATAACGGGAAAGAGGAGGCCTTTTGGGGCATTTCTTCACAAATAGAGAGGTTTTATAATGGACATCAGCAGAGGGGATTTCATCAAAGGACAAAAGGCACAAGGAGGCTTCAAGGATGACACGTTTTCAGGGGAAATGCATTCCTTAAAGGCTCAAAAAAATTTTAGCCCCCTATTTTCTTGTCAAAAATTTATGGGGGCTAACAGTGCCTCCACATGGGGATGGCTTCTTCTTGAAGGAGTCAAGAATTCAGAAGATAAATATTTGGTGTAGGCCAGGTGCCTACTGCTTGGCACATCCCTTTCTTTCTTTAGATCAGCTGCCACAAATCATGAAGACATTACATCAGCAGTAACATTCTCCCAAACAACTACCTACCCACACTAAAGTCCTATCATTTTTTCTTTTAGGGTGCATCTGGACTTGTAGACCCTTTACATCATCAATTTTTTCAAACAGGAAAATAAACCTATTCTACTTCTACCCTTATTACTCCACGAGACCAGATTAGACTGTTGGCCTCATAACTTCTCTACCTACACGCCTATCTGCTAGGATTAAACTGTCTAGCAAATTTCTTCTCTATATTCTACAACAGAAATTGAAAAATAGTCAAGCCAGGATTACACTGTCTGACTTTCTGGACTTTGCAGGAATTGAGACAACTAACTACATGCTCAGAGGCTGAGCTTATTTTAGACTTCCTATCTACTCTACTCTAACCATGGAAATCTCTGATGTTCTAGGTGATACAATAATTCCAGTGCAGCCAGTCAAGTAGTAATAATAAAGGATATGAGCATTGACTGCCTGTCAGAGATGACCACAGGTCCTCTGCATGTGGTCCTTCAAAACTGAGGTCACCATCAGTAGTGACCACTCCTGATGAATCTGGCCCATGCTAAAGATCAATGCTGGAGAATCCGAGCACATCAGGGCCTCCATGTACTCTGCCACAGGATCGATGAACATATGATGTACACTTTCTTTTTTCAGGCCTGCCATGACTGGTAGGCCATCTTCCTCTCGGGGAGCTTTGACTATCGTATTTTCCACTGCGTCTTCAGTGTGGTTCTTGAAATCTCGATCATATTCTTCTTGTATTTCAAAAAGCAGTGGAATTTCTTCATTTTTAAGGGGCGGGAGACTTTCCAAAAATGCTCTGGGGTCTCTGAACTGATATGATTTTCCTTGTGAGTTCAAAAGCTCGATCTCAGCTTCATATCTCTCAACCACCAAATCTAGAAACATTTTCTTAAGCACAGGTATAGTATCAAGTTTTGAGCTGATATGGACAATCTTTGGAAGGTCCTCCCATTCAATTTCTGCCAGTACACTTGCTACTCCATACTGAAACTCTGCTATGAGGCTCGAATACATTTCTGCAAATTGTTTAGAGTTTTCCATTAGTGAAGTGACTGGATCTTTAGCACAGCTGATGTTGTTATGAAGTCTGGTCTCCTAGTGGAGTCTTGGGAACACACAGGTAATCAGTGGCCTGCTGATCACCAGTGGAGTCTGTTAATCATTCAGGAACTGTGGAGTCGCCAGGTGGATGATTTAATATTTTACTGTCCACCACAGTGGTTTACCAAATCAAGGCTGATTGGTCTCTGTTACCCAGTGGAGTCGCCATTATGTTGGGGTTCCTATGTTTTGGCAGATTTGGAAATACCAAAGATAAGACAACATCAAACCACTTTGGGGCCCTAGGATCTAGCCCTCCTGGACCCGGAGAGGGATCTCTCCAAATAGAGAAAATAATGATGTATCTTTGAAGCTCAAAATGAGATGTTAGGCTAGGTATGAAGCACAAAGTGGGGTTTAAAATGATTTGGTTGGCTGGTTGCTTGGTTGTTCATGAGATCATAGACTGAGAAAGTAATGGGAGAAAGGAACAAAATAGCAGGATGCTTCAGCAGAGAGGATAGGTCAAGAGAGTGCCATCCATTGGGCTATGGAGTCATGAAAGGTAATTACATGCAACAACTAGCCAAGGCTTCCAAAGCACAAGTCATATAATACTAAAGGATCTTTTTAGATTAGACGGTGGGATGGAACATTAAGGATTGAAAGTGAAAGAAGGAAAGCAACCTAATTTCTGTCTATAGACAGGTCAGAGGTCATTTAAATCCATACCTGCTTGGACATACTCATAGGCAACTCTCAAAAGAAGGAAAAAGGGGCAGCTTATAGATCGAACCAGAGGTTATTTAACTCTAGGTCAGCTTTAGCATGCTCCAAGGGAAAAACAGAGATAATTTTAACAAGGGATCTTGTAAAGGTCAGCTGGTTGCACAAGGATCCTAGTGGACAGGGCTAACTCTAATCCCCAGTGTTCCCAAATCTTCCAGCTTAAACCCAACAAGAACATCTAAAGACAGACTCATTTAATTCATACATCAGAGAGTAGGCAATGACATCCACTACACTGGTTAAATTAACTGAAATAAACCCTTAGATAACACATTAAGTAGAAAACATTGAAGGCAAGGAGATTAGATACATAGGGTACCTAAACAGGGTAAATCCTATGCCATATTTCTGATGAAAGCCAACAGCAAATGAAACAGCATGAAAATGTAAAACATAGAGTTAGAAAACATCACCAAAGTAATAGACCAGGATCCTGTGAAATGTGATTTGATTAATTGATACAAAACCAGTCACATACAATGAGCTTAGTGGCTGTTACAATCCAACCTTCCCCTCCCAGCCTACTACATAATAACTACTCTGTTAATTTCTCCCAAGACTGTTCTAACAGTCAGAACAAATCCCTCTAACAGCAACGGCAGCAGTCAAACAACAACCTTTACAATATGTTCTCGGGGATTTCTTATAGGAGAAAGAATAACAGCATGAGTAGATACAAATTAAATGAGTCAATTAAGGCAGAGTGGTGGAGGAGTCCGAGCCCATTCTTCTTAATGGCGTTGTGCTGTACTCTGTAGGTTGTTCTGGGAGACTCTGTCGGGCCAAGATTGACCTCTGTTGTTTCTTTGGAGTCTTTTTAGGTGTCTAGAACTTTGCGCTGCCTTATAGAATAAGTGAACTTGATGGAAGGATGTGCAGGCCACCCCATACTCCATAACTACGACCTGACAGTCTTTTAAGAAGCTTCCGTCAATGTCCTTTCATCTGTTTTGGGCTCGAGGAGATATGAAGAATGTTGTAGATAAATGTCCTTCCTAGAGGAATGCGTTCTGCTGATATTAAACACGGATATGACCTTTTACGTGCTCTGGTCTTCGACTACGTCCTTTCCTTTGAATGTGGGGTTAAACATTAATTACATCCATCACAGGAATTAACCCCCTTTGAATCTCTTCTACTGGTCCACTGACCAATGCTGACATGGCCATCTCTGTGCTATCTACATAATAAAATAAACATGTTGCAAACCCAGGCAGTGGTAGTGGAGAAATGCTGCGGAGGCCAGAGGAGTGGTGGCGGAGTAGTGGAGAAACAGTAGAATCAATGAAAAGTGGCGGAGAACGATCGCGCCTGGTAAAGCCCAAAGGTTATCGTTTGGGTGAATTACAAAGGGAAAACATGGAAACAAAATGGAGCGGAGCCTTTGGATGTGGGACCCGGCGGTACGAATCGCAATCATAAATCGGAGTCGAGAGTGAGGCGGAGTGGTGCATATAAAATTTCCAATGCGATTGGGAAGGGCGGAAGGCGATCAGATCAGGACTGTTAAATATTAGATCCAACGGACGGTCGGGATTAAGTTGGAGAATCGCAATCGGAAGGGGTAGGGGTGACACATTAACATAGTTCCGATTGCGATTGGGAAAGGGAATGCGACGACCGTTGGATCTACATGGGGATCGATGGTGGAGATGTATATCGGGGGATCGCAATCGGAGGGGACACAAAGGGGCAGTATCATAGATCTCCCGATTGCGATTGGGTGGAGACATGCGATAGCCGTTGGATTGGCGGGGAGACGGACGGCTAGGATCTGTTCGGAGCAATCGCAATCGGAGGGAAACATGTGTGACATATAATGAATGTTCCAATTGCGATGTAGCGGGAAGTACAATGACAGTTGGATCGTGGGTTAAACAAACGGTCGGGATCGGATCAGGAGATGGCGTGATCGAGAATCAGAGGGAGGGACTTGCAATCAATCAGAGGGGAAATCGATCGGCGGGGAGTGCGATTGCGATCAGAAGGGAATTGCGATCGGGGAATCGCAATCGAGAAGGTCAGCGAGGTGACACAAAGGAACTTACGATTGCGATTGGGCGAGGAGTGCGCAGACCGTTGGATCCAGCGGGAAGATGGACGGCCAGGATGAGGTCAGAAAGTTGCAATCGGAGGGGCGGAAGGGAGATGCGATGTGATCAATCGCATCGCAAACATTTGCGATGAAACGATCGGGGGACACAACATAAAAGTTGCGATTGCGAAGACTTGCGATTAGCACAAGCCGTCCGATCTACGTGTAGATCAATGGTGCAGAACACAGCGGAGGACTTAACAACAAAATACAATCGCATCAGAGTTTTTCGGTTGTAACAAAAGAAATGCGCCCGCCCGACACTCCGATTGTGATTGGCTCCCAAGGCTTTAAGCGCTTGGTCTTGGGCTGTGGGTATATGGGGAAGTGGTTGAAAGGGGCTGGCGAGAAAGGGGCTAAGCCCTATTACAAACTAGGAAAGTGGGTTTTTAGCCCATTTAATGAAATTTAAGGGTTAGGAAGGGGAATGATAAAGGGGAAAAAGGGAAATTTGACCCAACAAGGGGTGTGGGTAGAACTTGAAGGGGATTTTAGGGAGATTTAAGAGGACTAAGGGGGAATTATAAGGGGAGACATGGGAATGGGACAAAGGTTTAGAAGGGATCAAATAACGGGAAAGAGGAGGCCTTTTGGGGCATTTCTTCACAAACAGAGAGGTTTTATAATGGAAATCAGCAGAGGGGATTTCATCAAAGGACAAAAGGCACAAGGAGGCTTCAAGGATAATGCGTTTTCAGGGGAAATGCATTCCTTGAAGGCTCAACAACATTTTAGCCCCCTGTTTGCTTGTTAAAAATTTATGGGGGGCTAACACCAACCTCTCCAAAAACATCCGTGCTATGCATCTATCCATATGATGATATAGATCATGCTGGATGCCCTCCCAAATTAACTCCTCTAGAAAAGCAGAATATGCATCCAAGTGCATAGCTAGAAAGTTCTCATGTGCTGCATGCAATAGTTTCTCCTTGAGACTAGAAGCTCTAGCCAAGAACATTCTGCCATAACAATAGATGACCATATCATCCACCATGTATCTGTCATCATCATCCCGGCCATCCAAAATCATGCATGCACCTGGATCCTAGGAGTACTCTACCAAGAGCTGAGTCCTCCAACTTGGATCTCTCTCCTCATAGGCAGCACTGATGATCTACATTGTGATGCTCCCCTCACGCTGTTTTCTGCTAATTTGACATCCTGTATGCCAAATTCATCCTCAAAAATGCTGCCATGCCAATCATGCAGCTTCTCATGCTCAAATAATAATGGTGATCTTGGGAATTTGGCATCCCATGAGAAGCTGTCATCCAACAGGAATCTCCCAAGTTGGGTCAAATTAAGCATGAGTGGCCTCCATCCAGTCCTATGTATGAAAGAGTCCTCCCTTAAAGGAAGTATCCTCCCCCTCATCAAATATGTGGAGCAGTCATCTTGCGTCATGAAGATGCAATCCTCCATCCCTACATCACTCTCTGTTAGCACAGTATAACTGATGAGAGTGGGAGATGCTGAAAATGAGAGAGTGTCTCTCTCTTCCTTGGGTCTATCCCAAACTCTCTGCGTTGTGCTGGACTCCTCTAATGTCTTCACCTCCTCGGAATCCAAGAGTGGTGAACGAAATGATAAGATGCCTCTCATCAACTCTAGATCAGGTGGCCTCCCAAGTGGAATGCCTCCATATAGTGAGACATGAAGCTCAGAAGTGGATTGTATATATATGAGGACTGAATTGTCCCTCTCTTCACTGCACTATACAATATTTCTCCCATGTGCAAAGACTTTTTGAAATAAATAAGGGTGTACCAACCCTTGTTGTTGATCCTTCTCCTCCTCCTCCATCTCACAATCCCCAAAAATTACTACTAATGGCTTCGGAATTGTGCTTTGGTTCCCACATGTTGAATCTCTTGGAATCCCTTGCATAGAAACAAGGACTCCTCCCATGGAAGCAATGGCTCCCCTCTCATCTCCATGTGGTGATGGATCTTCCTCCAACATGACAGCGTTGTTGGTTCTCTTGTGCTCATCCTCCCCATCAATAGATGAGATTACCTCATCATCAAGAAGTGACCCTAGATCTTGGTCCCCTCTTGAAGGAAGTACCTCCATGACTTCACAAATGGAAGAGGGCCCTTCACACAATAGGGATCTTGCCTTTAGCAAGTCATCATCTATTTTTTCATCCCCTTCGGTAGCAAAGAATGGAGTTGGTTTTATGGTTTCACCCATTGCAAGCAAAGTGTTTGAAGTTATGATACTTGATGATTCACATGGATTCTGATCAATTTTCTTCACAAAAACCTTAGTGAAATCTTCATATCTTTTTACATTTGCATGACAACATGAAACAGAATTTTTAAACTAGCTATCATGAGTCATACCTTTGAGTTGCAACACTACTGCTTCAATGGTCTCATCTCCTCCCTCCATCCTTCCGGTTATGCAAGTGGGCAATGAATTGTGCTGTGGATCTACATGTGTGGCTGAATGCTCACAACCATCATAATAATAGCTAGGGCTTGCTTCATCTACAAACCCTCTCAAAAAATCTCTTCAATTTTCCCTTTCTTTCTCCTCAAGGTCTTCAATGATACCCTCCAGGGTCTAGAAAAGAAGAAGGGAAACCTCCTCTTCCATCATTTCTCTTTTTCTGTAAATATCCTCTTCTAAATGAAGAGCTTATCCTTCTAATAGAATTTTATCTTGGGCTGCACAACCGTAAAGTTCCCTTCTCAGGAATATCAAAATTATATTCCAGAGATTTACTACAGGGGCATTTACGGGATATGTCATCTTTGAACAAAGGATGAGATGCAGAGGCTACTTGGCCATCTGCATATTCTATCTATAGAGTTTTAAATCTTCCTCCTTCATGGATTCAACACTTTGGCTTGAAGCCATAGGCCGAGCCAAAGATCATGCTCTGATACCATTGTAATGTTTTGTTTTTGGGAATTTCTGAAAACTGGTCCTCAAGGACGTTGTATAAGGAAGGTAGTGTGAAAATAAGCAGAAAGGGGACTGAGATCCCCTTTTTAACTCATAAAAAAATTATCTTCTAGAATTTGAGCTCAAAGAAATAAGACTAGAAGGCCTATATAGATCTCCCCAAAGTAGATCTCTCAGAACATGCTCAAATAGAGAGCTTACAACAATACATGAACATAATCATCAAACTTTGCAAAACTGAATGCAACATAAGATGAAATATATTACAGCCACCATGTACATTAATAGATCATCAAAAATGTACAGAAATATCATGGGGAACAAGCCTCTCATGCAATGGGAATCAACCTCCAGAGATTAATACATGAAATACAAGAGATGCAGCAACTACATAAAATGTCGGAAAGTAGTGACAACGCTGTCTCTAGGAGTGTAGCTACTAATATAGAATTTAATACACGAAATATGACTGAAATATACAAATAAATGCCCAAGAATAGAAGAATGGGCTCTAAAACAAGATTTCTAGCCAATCTAGGAGAGATTGCTAGAAATGCCGGAAAATGTACAATGTGACAAGTAAATTGTCACTGCAACTAAATCAAAATATAAAATGAGGTTGTAGCATATCTGATGTGATAATTCCCTCCTTTGATATTTAATCTAAGCAAGAGGCTAGTCCCTTTACTTAGAAACAACTCCTCATGACAACCACAAATGGCTCTCCCACCATCTGCCTCTGAAAATAATGCAGTTTCTGCCCTAGACTACACTGTGAGAGATGGTGAATGTTTGGCCTAGTGCCAAAGATCTAAAAATAAGCCTGGGAGTCCTCCTCACTGATCCTCCAATGAATAGCTGAGCCCTCCATTGGAAAACAAGCCAAAGAATGACCCAATGAGTTCCTCTGTTGCTGCTCCCAACAGCACAACGTTAATCTATTGCAGAAATAATGTTGCAGCTACAGAGATAAGCTTCGCCAAATGTAGGAATGAGGAAATGAAGCTCAAACCCTCTGCTTCCTTGAGGATGAGGTAGGGATTCCCGACCGGGAACACCCTTGGGTTCAAGAACCCTACAACCCTGCTAAACAGCCCGGGGATGCAAGTCTTTGTAGACCCAACAAAAATAATAAGCTAATGCATAATGAAAATGGGCTGCCATCTCCTCCTTATAAAGCAAAGGAACCTTTCTCACCATGGGTCCCATTCACACTTGCTTCTAGCTCAAGCAAGTGAAGCCTCCACTAAAACTGTGCTGTCAAAGTAGGTTCAATGCATCTAGACAGTTTTAGTTGACTTGGTCAAAATGACTTGATCAAGCATGATCCAATCCTGTTCACACCATGTGGTGCTCAATTCAGCTGCTTTATTATTCCTCCTTTCACACAAGGAGTGTTATTTCTCCATCAAAAGGGGTTAAGGTGTCTCCTTACCCATTTTATTAAACAAAATGAAAATATAAAAACTATAATGTTCCTTTTAGCTTGAGGCTAAAAATTGGGAACATTACATCAAAAAACCAACTTAAATGAAAACTAAATAAATGCCTACAAAAAGTAGCAAAAATCAGTTTTCAGAAGCTGTGGAGTATCAACACAGGTGTTGGCAGATACATTAGGGGCTGCCCAACACACTTACAAGCAGAAAAAATGCAGCAGACAAGGAGAAAAGATATCTCTGCAAATTTCACGCAAAACCTTTTGACAGGTGCGCCTTCCTACATGCAGGTCACTCCTAAATGTGTGCCTTGCGTGTCTGTGTGTAAAAATAGTGCACAAAATTCCTGCAAGTAAAAAAAATTAGGAGCTGCCTTCTTTAGTCTGTTACCTCAATGAGTTTAGGGACTGGAAGATGGGTCAGAGGACTGTCAGCTCCACTCCAACATAGACTAAGGGTCTCCTGCAAACAATGGCACAACCACATAAACATGAAACACATCAGTGGAGTCGCCAATCTTGTTGTGGTGGATTCGACATATGGGTGGACAAAATTTCATGCATCTAGAGAATGTGGTATTTTCTCTAAACCATAAGTAACAGGCAATATCTGGGGGGAGCTCAGAAGTATAAGACTTAAAATGAAGTAATACACTTAAGTATGTTCTGTTAAAAATTAAAACTAAAAACACAAAACGAAGCTAAATAGAGAGTTCCAAACAATAACAAGGTAAACAACGACTTGTTGGCAATATGATGCAATGTGTTGTCCTTGATGGCAACCCACTTGATGAAGATGATGGCAACACTTGAAGAAGATGATGGCAACCTACTTGATGAAGTTGTACTTGATGGAAACTGACTTGATATACTAATTAATGATGTAAATCTGATGTGATATGATGTGTCTACAGAGAAACTCAGTTGTAATTATGAAAGGAATTTCAGTATGTGCTAGAACAATTATGAAAAGTGTGTGTCTCAAGGTATACGCGGGTTTTTCTAGGAGAAGTAGCGTATGCACGCGGAAAAGTATGTGCCAAGTCGCGTATGGTCAATTGCGCTCTAAATGAGTAAAACCAGGGGTTACTACCATGGTATTGACCCATTGTATTGAGCGCTGGTATGTCTATGTGATCCCGTCCAAGAATACCATTGGAAGTAATGTGGTTTTGGCTCATGGTATTGAAAAAGGGTAAAACTATATAAGGAGAAGAAAATAATTGTGCAAGGGGTGTGCATGTGTCTGGGTTTTGCATGGATACTTCTCTATGAAGTATGTCTGAATGGAAAAGGTAACAGTTTGATGATAGATCTGAATCTGTGATGAAGAAAATGATGAAAAAGAGAATCTAGATCTGAAATGTATTTGTATCTTCTAGATCTATTTTTGAAATGTCTAGATCTGAGATGAGGCGAACATCTGTCTGAAGTGAAGGGTTAAATCTGAACTGAATATCTGATTTGAAGAAGTATGCAGCTCTTTAATGGTTGAAGATCTATACGCTAGTTTATTACAGTGGAAGCACGTATATACGCGGGTTTTATAAAGCGAAAGCGCGTATGGGTTGTGAAATCAATTCTGAAGTTTGTGCAGAGGTATACGCGGGTTTATATGCATGAAGGCGCGTCTATACACCATATCAGTGAAAGGAAAGCGCGTATGAAATCTAGGGTTTGCTGAAGTATGAAGTGTGAAATGTCTGATCTGTTCTGTTGTGTTACTGCTATCTGTCAATGAGTTATATGTTTCAGTTTGATGTGTGATTGAGCTTAAATGTGTGGAGTGGGTCCAGTATGAAAATATGATGAAAAGTGGCCTGCAAGTTGTGTTCTATTGAAGATATTGGATCCAGTGTGAAAATTGATGAAACATGGTCCATGGTGGTGCTGAGGGTTGTAGCCTTCAGTCAGGGGGTTGTAGCTCCCTTCCAGGTGAGGCTGGTAAACGAGAGCAGGGAATCGTAGCTCCCTTCCAGGAGACGCTGGTAAGCGAGAGCAAGGGGTCGTAGCTCCCTTCCAGGAGAGGCTGGTAAACGAGCGCAGGTGGGTGCCTGCGTACTGGTATGAGTCTGTGCCAGTACATAAGTTGTAAGATGTTTTCTTTATAATAAAATATTGAAGGCTGAGCAACGGCAGCGGTGGTTTTCTCCCGACTTGGGTTTCCACCTAAAATCATGGTGTTCATGTGTGATGCTTATGTGTGATGGTTTATTGTGTTGTTACTGCACATGTTTACTGTTAACTTAACATCAGATGAATGAATGTTGCAAAGAACTAAGTTAAGAAATATCTGCATAATTAGATCTCTGTTCATACGCAATTTTTATGAAGGGTATCCGCGTATATACGCGAGTCTGGGTCAGGAAAGTAGCGTATGGGTTTTGAAGTAAGAAAAAGTAAAAAAATTTTAGTATGCCCTAAATACTGATTCACCCCCCCCCCTCTCAGTATTTTTCCCAACAATTGGTATCAGAGCAGGTCCTTCTGCAGAAGCTTGATCGCTTGAAGGAGATCCGTCGCAATGGGAAGTCATGAAGGAGTTCTCTCTCTAAAGCCACCTCTATTCAATGGAAGTAATCTGTTATTCTGGAAGATACGAACAAAATCATATCTGCAAAGTCTTGGTGCAGAAGTATGGGCAATCGTGGAAGAAGGTTATCAGTATTCGGCAAGTATTCCTACTGATGCAGCAGAAAGGAAGAAATATGAAATCAATGCCAAAGTAAACAATGTTTTGTTAGGAAGCATGTCTGAACTAGAATTTGCTAAAGTGATGCAGCTAAATTCAGCAAAAGAAATATGGGACAAAATCATTCTGAGCTATGAAGGAGATACAAACGTAAAAAGTGCAAAACTCCAAACTCTCAGAATTGAATATGAAAATTTAAGGATGCATAGTGATGAGAGTATTGCCAGTTTCTTTTTACATCTAGATGATATTGTAAATCGTATGAGAAGTTTGGGTGAAACCATAACCGATACTACTCTGGTGGAAAAAGTCTTAAGACCTTTGACTTCAATATTTGAGTCAAAAGTATCAGCTATTGAAGAAAGGCAAGATCTGCAAACTCTTACTATTGTTCAACTACATGGTATTTTGATTGCTTATGAAATGAGACAAGGAGGTCCCTCTCAAATCAAAGAAGATGCTTTTAAGGCGTGTGCAAAAGGAAAATAAAAGGAAGATGTCAAGGAATCAAATTATATATTATAAGAAGAAGAAGCAAATTTTGTGAGAAGACTCCAACTAGGAACTGGAAGATTCAAAGGTAAGCTTCCCTTCAAGTGTTTTGCTTGTGGAAGAGTTGGTCATTATGCTGCTAAATGTCCTTATGAAGATAATCATGGTAAAGGGAAACAATTTGAAAAGAGAAAGAGTTATTATACAAATGAAGTATCCGATGAGGAAGAAGAAGATTCTGACCAAGATCTACAAGTGCTTATGGCAAAGAAGCAAAAGAAGAAGGCTACCCAAAAGGAGACATCTCAGAAGACATGTGCGGCAGAAAATGAAGAAGATAAAACAGGTACTAATTTTTGTTCTTGTGATTCACTTTCTTGTGCAAGCAATGGTGAAGATAGTGAACGTAACAGTATAAGTCTAGAAGCAAATATCAAGATCAATGATGAAAGCAATGATTGGAATCAATTTCATAAGAGAGAATATGTCTACAAAGATATGATCTCTAGAATGAATGAACAGGAAGAAATACTGAATGGAGAGATAGACAAGTATCAAAAGTTGTATGTTGTTGCAACCAATCGAAGTGAAAGACTTGAAGCAGAAATCATCTCTCTCAAAGAAGATCTGGAAAAATCAAATAAGAAAAATGAAGAACCCCTATCATTTGAAAAGGAAGGACTTGAAGCAGAAATCATCTCTCTCAAAGAAGATCTGGAAAAATCAAATAAGAAGAGTGAAGAGCTTCTACAAACATGTGAAGAACAAGAAAATTGGTTGAAGGAAGAAATTTTAAAATTGAATGATCAAGTAGAAGAAGGAAAAAGGATCGAAGAAAGCATGAAGAAGCAATGCCAAAAATTGGAAGTTGAGGTAAACATTCTCAAAGGTAAATTAGAAGAAAAGGATAAACTCTTGAGGTTTCAAGATAGTACTAAGATTCTGGACAATATTCTTAGTAATCAAAGGTCTCCCTCTATTAAAACTGGTCTTGGTTTTAATGAAACTGTTAAAGAAGAATCTAGTTCACAAGGAAGTGCTAAAGATTCAAAAAATGT
Organism: Pinus albicaulis; assembly: GCA_034641835.2. Classification (NCBI taxonomy): domain Eukaryota; kingdom Viridiplantae; phylum Streptophyta; class Pinopsida; order Pinales; family Pinaceae; genus Pinus; species Pinus albicaulis. Next base: position 1,553,194,243 of record CM076579.1, read on the forward strand.
CAATGCAAAACTTGAAGAGTTGAAAGAAACAAGAAATCAACCAACAATCATGAATACTCAAAGGAAATCATTCACTAATGTGGAATGCTTTAAGTGTCATAATTATGGGCATGTTGCAGCCAATTGCAAAAGAAGAAGGTTTCAGGCACATACAAACATATTCTACACAGAAAGGTACTCTGGTTTCTTCAAGGGATATTGTTTTTCATGCAACAAATATGGTCATAAAGCAGCTGACTGCAATAGAAGGAAGAACAGAGAAACAAACTATGATCCTTATGCTTACTTCTCTGGTCATATAAGATTTTATGCTTGTAACAAGTATGGACATGTGGAAAGAGAATGCAGGATGAACAGATCTGAGAAATTGGATAATTTTCAGCACACAATTAGAAATTTCAAGAAAAGCTGGAATAGGAAGGAGGACCGGTCAGAAATGTAGGGAATATTGACCCTACTGCAGTCATCCACTTCTAAAAGCTTACTTCTCTTAATAACTGCAGGAGAGATGTGAGATACATTATAGGAATTAGTAATGTATCATCACAGGGGGAGCAATATAGTACAGGTGGTACAACTTCAGGGGGAGATAGAGGAATGTGAAATTTTCTATATTTCACTTTCCATACGTGGGTTCGGTAAACTAAATCCACGTATACACGCGAGTTACAGTGGATACAGTCGCGTATGCACTTATGACAACAAAATTTGTATGACAGCTGAAGATCAAGAGTAAAGGTTCAGGGGGAGCATCAGTCTGACTATTAATGATTGTATTATTGGCACTGTATCAGTTTATTTATCAGTTCTAAATGATGATGACATGTTACATGGTTTCTTATGATGAGATTGTGGATGAGCCCCGTTTTCTTTTTGCTAAAAAAAAAAATACTCTTTGCTTTTGGAAGAGATGGAAGAGATAAGGATAAATCATGCAGAGTTTGTTGTTGGTTCTTACACATGTTACATCATGATCATGATAAATCTTGAAGATCTTGGTGATATCAGATCACATGAATGATTGCTTGACACATATTGTTTATTGTAGAAGTTGTTCTGGTATGATAATTCCTCTTGGGAAGAATATGTTGATGCTGCAAAGATTTTGAAGGCTTGGTTACTAATGTGCTTATGCTACAACCATTGGATGACACTTGAAGACACAACTACATTGTCCTATCTATCTGTTATCATATATTCCAGGGAAGCATTCAAATATCTCAGAAAGAAGCTGAAAACTGTCTCTGCCTCACAGAGGATCAGATCTGGGTAAAATGCAGAAGATGGAATTGGATACGTGGATTTCCTTAAACACAGTCACGTATATACGCGAGTTCATACACATAAAACCACGTATGTGTGGTTGCTGACATTTTTTCTGGGTCAGCATTTCTTCAGCACAAGTTGTGGTGCTGTTTGGTATCTCTGATACTGTATGATTTCTCTAGATGCACAAGAAAATGAGGAGCTTTGGTCATATGGAAAGGATGCATTGGATGCACAGCTTCAGGGGGAGCATTAGCCTTGCTGAGTATAATGCATTTTTGGCATTATGATGATTCTCAAATATGATCTCTCTTGAGGTCCTTCCGGTATTGGTCATGAAAAGTCATATTTGTAATTTGATGAAAAGGTCATGTTGAGACCTATGATGTAAAATTGTAATATTCAGTCATGTAAGGACTTGATCAAATGTGTAAACCCACTTGGTTGGGTACTTGAGTCAAAATGTGTAAACCCACTTGGTTCGGTACTTGAGTCAAAATATGTAAACCCTCTTGGTTGGGTATTTGAGTCTCATATGTAAATCCACTTGGTTGGATCTTTGATGTAAGTATGAGTCCTTGGTGATAGGAAGTTCATAGAGTCATGTACTTCATTGAAAAATATGTTTGAACATTCAGCATGAACTCAGGGGGAGCATGGTAACTTCAATGCACATCAAATCTACAACGCTCTTCTATCTACATGAGGAGAAAAACCTTGTTTTGGTTTTGATCCGCCCTTTGCCCTTGATGTCAAAGGGGGAGAGTGACATGGTGTTTGAATAGGGGGAGAATACCATTATGCTTAATGTATCTATTTGTTGTGATCAAACACCATCGTGGTTGCCATCAAGTCCAAAGGGGGAGATTGTTGGCAATATGATGCAATGTGTTGTCCTTGATGGCAACCCACTTAATGAAGATGATGGCAACACTTGAAGAAGATGATGGCAACCTACTTGATGAAGTTGTACTTGATGGAAACTGGCTTGATATACTAATTAATGATGTAAATCTGATGTGATATGATGTGTCTACAGAGCAACTCAGTTGTAATGATGAAAGGAATTTCAGTATGTGCTAGAACAATTATGAAAAGTGTGTGTCTCAAGGTATACGTGGGTTTTTCTAGGAGAAGTAGCGTATGCACGCGGAAAAGTACGTGCCAAGTCGCGTATGGTCAATTGCGCTCTAAATGAGTAAAACCAAGGGTTACTACCATGGTATTGACCCATTGTATTGAGCGCTGGTATGTCTATGTGATCCCGTCCAGGAATACCATTGGAAGTAATGTGGTTTTGGCTCATGGTATTGAAAAAGGGTAAACCTATATAAGGAGAAGAAAATCATTCTGCAAGGGGTGTGCATGTGTCTGGGTTTTGCATGGATACTTCTCTCTGAAGTATGTCTGAATGGAAAGGGTAACAGTTTGATGATAGATCTGAATCTGTGATGAAGAAAATGATGAAGAAGAGAATCTAGATCTGAAATGTATTTGTATCTTCTAGATCTATTTGTGAAATGTCTAGATCTGAGATGAGGCAAACATCTGTCTGAATCTGAGATGAGGCGAACATCTGTCTGAAGTGAAGGGTTAAATCTAAACTGAATATCTTATCTGAAGAAGTATGCAGCTCTGTAATGGTTGAAGATCTATACGCTATTTTATTACAGTGGAAGCGCGTATATACGCGGGTTTTATAAATCGAAAGCGCGTATGGGTTGTGAAATCAATTTTGAAGTTTGTGCAGAGGTATACGCGGGTTTATATGCATGAAGGCGCGTATATATGCCATATCAGTGAAAGGAAAGCGCGTATGGAATCTAGGGTTTGCTGAAGTATGAAGTGTGAAATGTCTGATCTGTTCTGTTGTGTTACTGCTATCTGTCAATGAGTTATATGTTTCAGTTTGATGTATGATTGAGCTTAAATGTGTGGAGTGGGTCCAGTCTAAAAATATGATGAAAAGTGGCCTGCAAGTTATGTTCTATTGAAGATATTGGATCCAGTGTGAAAATTGATGAAACGTGGTCCATGGTGGGGTTGAGGGTTGTAGCTCCCTTCTAGGTGAGGCTGGTAAATGAGAGCAGGGGGTCGTAGCTCCCTTCCAGGAGAGGCTTGTAAACGAGAGCAGGGGGTCGTAGCTCCCTTCCAAGAGAGGCTGGTAAACGAGCGCAGGTCGGTGCTTGCGTACTGGTATGAGTCTGTGCCAGTACATAAGTTGTAAGATGTTTTCTTTATAATAAAATATTGAAGGCTGAGCAACAGCAGCGGTGGTTTTCTCCCGACTTGGGTTTCCACCTAAAATCATGGTGTTCATGTGTGATGCTTATGTGTGATGGTTTATTCTGTTGTTACTGCACATGTTTACTGTTAACTTAACATCAGATGAATGAATGTTGCAAAGAACTAAGTTAAGAAATATCTGCATAATTAGATCTCTGTTCATATGCGATTTTTATGAAGGGTATCCGCGTATATATGCGAGTCTGGGTCAGGAAAGTAGCGTATGGGTTTTGAAGTAAGAAAAAGTAAAAAGTTTTGAGTATGCCCTAAATACTGATTCACCCCCCCTCTCAGTATTTTTCCCAACATGGCTCGATGGCCTTATTCTCATTGAATGCTTGGAATGAATACAAATCTTACCCACTTTCCGAAGGGCCTAGGCAGAGGCTCTACGACCCGATGCAAGGATGTTTGTCCTTCAAGTTCTGCCTTCTGACGCAGTTCAGCTCTCTCTCTATACTGCAATGGACTGAAATTGTTGGGTGGGCAACAATTGAGTGCTCTTCTTTAGCTCCTGCTTCTTGGTTCACACAAACAGCTGGTGTTGCTTGGGAAACTTTGGCCAGCATAACCATGTGATCACCCATTATTCATCTCTTTGAGGGTTTATATAGGTGAGATTTCAAACCTCCTTCCCTCCCTTGGTACATGGTGGATAGTTACCCAAGGGAGGGGAAATATTCCATTTTGGGCTGAAATATGATTTTGTGTGCTCACACAAGGCCTAAGGAGGCGTTGGTGTTGTCCTTAGGTGGCTTTCACATAAGGAGAAACTGTAATTTTCTTACTTGTGGTCCCGGAAAGGGTATTTTTTCCATTTCCAGGAATGCGCATTTATCGGGCTCCAGTGTGCGCAGAAGGCGCTCTTCTCGAAGGAAACAGTGTGCATTCGGCCATTTATGACTAGTTCAATCTTGAATTTCTCCAAACATTAGAGATTATTAATATTTTTGATTCCATAATGTATCCCTGTCATGTAAATCCTTGGGATCTACATTACTTGATGTCGTTTTCTGCTATACGATTTTCCAGTGTTAACAATGATGAACATTTTTTGATCGTCAAAAAAATCAACACAAAGAGCATCAGTGAGTGTCATTAAAATTTCGTCACTAGAAGTGTCACCAAAGAGAGAATTAGTGACAGACCTTTAAATACCCTCTCCAAAAGTGTCATTGAAAATGGCTTTGGTGACGAACCTTAAAGGATCATCACTACATACACTTACAACGACACTTTTTAAAGGCCTCTCACCATATGTGACATTGGTGATGGACCTTAAAGGTCCGTCACAAGCATGACCCTCTCCAATGTCCTTTTTTCTTGTAGTGATGTACATAATTCAGAAATTCATCTACATTAGAATGTTGCCCAATACAGACATGCATACAGATATAGGCCCATGTTTCGATGATGATCTGTATGTAAGGTCACCGTACAGATTATGTGTACAAAAATCATGAAATCACAGCCCGGATGGCTTAAACTAGATCTGGGGTCTTCTTATCTCATTCACTCGATCATTCTGGTACAAGTCTAGCCATGCAAATATATGATTTGTAGTCCAACATGGAAAGACATCATTTGATTACCAACCAATGATGTGAGTTGTTAACAACCACCATTAATGTCAATGGCCCTCAAAGTACTGTAGTACCTTTTGTAAGGCATGAATAGATGATTTTATGTCGAACGGAAAATAAAATCTTTCGGTCAAAAGTCCAGAAGTGAGGATCTTGTCAATGTTGTAACAAGCCTCATGGTATTGGAACATAATGTTTCTAAGTGAACTTCTTGGATAATGATTTGTCGTCGACAGGAAGCCACCTTATTGTGAAATGGGAGTTATTGATTTCGGAGACAAAGGTATGACTTGATATAGCAATTTTCAAGGATGACGGTCATGAGAGTGAAGGTTTATGAGTATTACAGAAGGATGAGTATTCACTGGATGACTTCTCGTGAACATATTGGCGACATTGACATGAGTTGGAAGTATTAACCCAAAATACAAAGTGAAGGTATGATGAACCATAGGTATCAATGAACTATCAAGAAGATTACCCAACCCAAACAGTCATGGTGATGGAGTGAAGTGTCATGTTCAAGAGCGACCTGCTACCGTAAAAATTTTTGTTCACTTTCCCAAATTTTCCCCGATCATTTCTCGACTAGTACCTCTTTATTTTTTAACAAGATTGAGAAGGATAACATTTTCTTGATTTATAATTAAAACCTTCGGCAAATAATGTATCGCTATTTAAAAATTTAACGAGTCTAGTGATGAATGAAACTCGACTCTTGCCATGATCGACAAGGCCGTCGCCATTTTATTTTTTAACGAGCTTAATGAAAGTGATAGCCTGGACCTTTTTCATATTTAGAGAGTTTGAAAAAGAGGACAAAAGAAAAATCCATAAGTGCTTTTTTCGTAATTTTGTCGCTCAGATCCGAAAAAGTGTAAAATAATATCTGAGAGAACCTTTAGTCATGTTCAACCAAGGTATTCCTCTTTCGTAAATAATCTATCTTGGTCCGGAAAAGGGTTAAACTTATACTGAGTAGATATCAGTTCATTTACTTTTACGAGCTCGAAAAGACAAGCGCTCGGCAATACTTTCACATTATCGGAGTATGAAAAGAGCTGAAAGAAGTCTCCAGAGGTTACTTTTTCGTTGTTATGGAAGCTCGAAAAAGAGATAAAAATGTGCTTCAAATCCTCTTTTGTTTTTAACAAATCTTGAAAAAATAAGGAGAAAAAGTATGCTTTGTGTTCAAATCATTCTTGAAATAAATCTGCACGACTAATCTGTTCATCAGTTGTAACAGATGTTCAGAACAACATCAAATGGATTAAAAATTCTTGTTTCATGATAAAAACATAATAAAACCATTTGAAAATAATTAAATGGCTATTAAAAGTAATTTTAATATTCATTTTTACCATTCTATAGCTACCATTTTCATTTTGGAGCTCTAAAAATGATTTTGCCCCTGAACCTCAGTTGTTGTTTGTGATCATTTCTGTGGATGGATTTTGTGATCATTTCTGTGGATGGATTTCGTTGCCGTTTGGTCCAGGTTAGTGATATGAACCTCCTCTTTCCTTCAGTAATCATTTCATTTCCAATTTCTATAAATTTTCAGGGTTTTGAGGTCCCTAGGGTAGATTCTACCCAAAAAGAGGGCAACACACCCTTGGATGTCGAAACCTGTGTTGCATAGCAACCAAATTGAAGGTTACTTGCATACACAATGCATTGTCCCTTGTTAGACCCTGCGTTGGGCGTAATCTACATTTTTTGTTTTTTTCATTATGCCCAAAATTTGCCCAATTTTTTGCATTGAATGGAATGTAATGGTTCTTATGGTTGTATTTCAGGTTTCCATTGGATTACAATGACGATTACATGGAGGGAAAGATAACATGAAGAACAGTATATGATTTCCCTAAATGATCTGGGTACAGTAAGAGCCCTAAGAGATTGTGTACTTCTAAAGTACTTCAGGTTGTCAGGGATGAGGAAACAAATAGAACTGTCGGATTTCTTAGTTCAAGCATGGGATCCAACTATCAAGGCATTCCATATTAAGAACCAAGTGGTTCCCATAACATTCGAAGATGTATACTTTCTTATAGGTTTGTCGAGGAGAGGCTTTCCTATTTCACTCTCAGGGTCTATTCTTGGAGGAGAGACAGTGAGAGATTATGTTTTGCAGCATTTTTATCCAGGGGCAGAGCCAAGCAAATATGGAAAGATAAACATCCAGGATGTTAGAGATTTTCCTTTGAGAACTATATTTTTCACAATCACAAAAATTGATGGCGCTGTTACACTACATGTAGCGAATAGACTGTATATGCAGTACGAGCTAGAGTGCATGGAGCCAATAGTCTTCAACTGGTCTGAAACTATTCTTTCTCAGATAAAGTAACAACTGAAAAAATCAAAGGGAGGAAGGAAGAAGAACTTCAGTTATGGTTCAATCCTCATATCATTCACTTTAGAACGGATTCCATTGATGCAACCACAACATGTGGCACTGGATGAGTTTAACACTAGAGATCTGCAGATGCAGAGATGGGTAGACCTCATGGGTAGGCATGCAGGCCAATTGACCATTGTGTTCTTAACTGCGTTCTTTTCCTGGTTTAGGTGACATTTTGTCGCCATTGATGAGTATAAATACGCAGGCATTGATTTCCGAGGAGATCTAGATTTAGCATTACTAGAAGACGCTCAGTCGGGCGTAATAGGTAAGAATGTTTTGACCATTTTTTTTTATTTTTCTAAGGTTTATACAATTTTTTTTTTATTTTGTGTGTTCCCAAGACTAAACTAAATGTTTGATGTAATGCAGATGTTGGTCGTGTTCAACCAGTAGAGGAACCAGAGCATGAAGCAGATACACCAATAGAGAGGGTTATTGGAAGAGCATTCCTTCAGGATCTTGATATGGATGAGACTCTAACTGAGCTTCGGTAGCACATAGAGGGTTTGAACTTCAGGATTTCAGATTTTCGGATCGAAGAGTTACCCATGTGACTGCAGCGACACACTATTGGGCTTCCTAACCGCTAGATGCGGTTACTATGTAGGATAGATAGATATATACCATGTTACCATGAGAACCACTAGTTTAATTTTGACATTTTGCATACATTTTGAGGTTAGATGACCAATGTGTTTTGGGTACAAAATTTTGCAAAAACCTATAACTATCTATCTATATGATTTCAATGTTTTCCTATGTTTATTGTGCAATCTTATTCAATAATGTGAATTTTTTCTTTACATATGTTGCAAATGTCTATCTAAAACTTGATTAGCTAAAAAATCAGTCATTTTTCAAATTTCTAGAAATGTGTTGATATTAAATAAAATTAAAGTGTCTTTCCAAAATTTGAACTCCTAAGAACAATCTATGCAGTGTTGGATTTCTAACAATATAAACACTAGTAAGTTGTAATACCACAAGTTGTGAGTCTAACCTTATGATGATGCAGTTAATACCAAATGAAATGGCACAAGAGAGAAGTTCGATCATTGCGCTATACTCAGCGATATTGTTTGTCAATCTACCAATACAAATCCCTTGAAAAATCACTAACTCGCCATTCGGAGTGAAAACGACCCACGATGCAGAGGATAGATTATATGTACTACAACTAGCATGATCAGCATATCGAACAAATGGTTTTGAAGATTCAGACATCTGAAATGAAATGTAAAGTGGATTACTAACGTCAAGAAAACTATAAAAAAAACTAAGATAGTGAATGCAAATGAACAACATATATATACAATATAATACAAAACATTACTACGCTCATGATTAAGCATAGTAACATTTCAAATACAACCCATTTTTAGGTTGCACCAATGGAATTCCATCGTAATCAACCAATTCACAGGCACCCTTAGCAAGAACTCTTTTGATAATATAGGGGTAATGCCATAATGGCTCAAACTTTCCTGTACCTATTACATCAGCTTCTTGATCGTAAAGAAGGACCAAGTCACCCTCTCAGAAAATGTGAGGCTGGACATTTTTGTCGTATTGTGCCTTTATACGTCTCTTATGCGCTTTGTTGGCCAATTGGGCTTCACAACACATTTCATCAAGATGGATGAGGTTAAGGAGACACGCTTCTTCTTCTGAGGTGTTAGGTAACAAGTAGATTGCGAGTTTTAATGATGGTATTTCACATAGGATTGGTAAGATAGCTTCCAGACCATACACCAATTAAAAGGAGTAAATCCAGTCTTGTTTCTAACCGAGGTTCTATACGCCCACAATGCAGAGTGCATGATCAAATGCCAATTTATTTTACAAACTCCTATCATTCGTTAAAGCATACTTTTGAGAATATTGTTGATAACCTCAACTTGTCCATTTGATTGTGGATAATAAGGAGTAGAATTATCATGCAACAATCCTAAATTGGAAGTTAATTTTGTCATCATGTGGTTGCAAAAATGCTTCCCATGTTCTGTAACTATAGCCTGTGGGACCCCAAACCGTGCAATAACATGATTAAAGAAAAATAATTCAACTGTCTGTCCTATGTTCTTGAGTGTAGGCATCGCTTCGGCCCATTTGGTAAAATAATCAAATGCAACAATAATATAACCATTCCCCCCTGACGAACGAGGGTTACAGGTCATGAAGTCAATACCCCATTTCGAAAATGGTCCCACAGAGACAACAAGATCCATTGGCGCTGGCAGTTTGTGGATTTTACGATAAAAAATTTGGCACGCATGACAACTTTTGACTACGAGGTGAAGTCTCGAAAAATTGTAGGCCAAAATAACCAACGCGGAGTATCTTCTATGTGGAATCGTATCCAGATAAATTTCCACCACAAGCCCCAACATGAAAATCATTTAAAACCTTTTTGGCCTCCTCATGAGTGAGGCACCTCATTAAAATGTTATCAACACCACGACGATAAAGTGTATCACTAATGATCAGATAATATTTGGCTTGGTATTGAATACGCCATTGTTCAGAGCGAGAGGTATCAGGTCGAAAAGTTTGAGTTTGGAGATAAATGATGAAATATCCATAGTAAGGATCAGATGATCCGATCAGAAATAGAGACTTGTCAGGAGTTGATGGTTTCGACGTAGTTGCAGTACTATCAGAGGGAAGGTCACAGAGAAGCTCAGCTAAAACTAAAGACTTCTTTGACTTGGATTTGATGAACTTCAAATCAAATGCCTACAAAATGGCAATCCATTTTGAATATTTCCACCCCAGCAATTGACGTGGTAAGATATAACTCATGGGGACGTAGTTGCAGTACTATCAGAGGGAAGGTCACATAGAAGCTTAGCTAAAACTAAAGACTTCTTTGACTTGGATTTGATGAACTTCAAATCAAATGCCTGCAAAATGGCAATCCATTTTGAATATTTCCACCCCAGCAATTGACGTGGTAAGATATAACTCATGGGGTTTCAATCAGAAATGATAGTGGTCTTTCAGAGAAGGATATAATGGTGAAATATTTGGATATCTTGAACAGCTTCTAAGGCAAGATTTTTTATGTACGAATACTTAACTTCTGTATCATTGAGATTATGACTCAAATAATAGATCAGATGTTCAATTCCATCTTCTACTTGGACCAAAACCATAGCAATGGTTTCTTCAGCCGCGACGATATATAGGAAATAATAATTTTGATAATTAGGGGGATACATTAATGACACTCGGACAATAATATCCTTAAAAACATCAAAATAAGCTTGCGCAACTTGGTCCCAATGGAAGGGAACCCCCTTTTTCAAGAGTCGCTTAAATCCTTTAGCCATTTCGGCATAATTTGGAATGAAAATTCTTAGGAAGTTAGCCTTTCCTTGAATTTTTTGTATCTGAAGTAAATTTGATGGCACGGGCAAATCAAGAATGGCCTAAACCTTTAATGGGTCGATTCGAATTCCTTCTTTTGAGACTACGAATCCAAGCAACCAGAACCAACACAAAACACACATTTATGTGGATTGAGGTGTATTTTGTAGTGTTAGTAGCGTAAGAAGATGGCTCTCAAATGCATTAGGTAATTAGTCTAATTTTGTGAATGCGCTGGTAAATCATCTAGATAAGGTTGAACAATGTGCTTGATGTCATTGAAAGCATAATCCATTTCTCTCTGAAAAGTTTCCCCAACATTATTTAAACCAAACAAAAGTTTCCTATAAGCTAATGTGCCCCGGGGAAATATGAATGTTGTTTTATGTTGATCCTCTGGGCGGATATTGATTTTATTGTAGCCTGAAAATCCATCGATAAACGAAAATATTTTGCATCCAGCATAGTCGTCAATAATTTGGTTAATAAAGGGAGTAGGATCGTTGTGTTTTGGACAAGCAAGATTGACGTCCTGATAATTGACACACACTCTAATGGTTCCTTGTTTTTTCATGACAGGAATGATATTGGAAACCCCCTCAGTCAACGGAATAGGGTAAATGAAACCAACACACAAAAGTTTTTCAACTTATTCTTTAATGGCAACAACTTTCTTTGGATGAACAGGACATAGCCGTTGACACACCGATTTGACATCATGATACATATCAATAGTGTGTTCAACAATACTTGTATCTATGCCTGTAATTTCCTAATAAGACCAAGCAGATACATCACAGAATCAAATAGAGAGCGATATGATTCAAGTTTTGATGGAGAACAAGATACACCAACATGAATATTTTCTACAACATAAGGTTTGGTCAAAATATCAATAGAAATGGTTTCTTAAATATTTGACAGATTTCACTCAGAATCGATTGCATTAATTGGTAAAGGATTTGAAAACAAGTTTTTGATTGATGGGTGATATAGTCCACTAAGATAGTTTTCTTCATAATCAGGAAGATGGGAACGATGATGATAATCTTCCCATGGTTCTCCTTCTGACATCATGGCTTCCAAAATATTCTCATCTATCAAGAACATTGAGGAAAAAGGACCAGAAGGAGTACCAAAATCTAAGGAACAATCAACCCAAACAAACGGTGACACTGATTTCGGATTCGCCGCCCAAGCTAGATAGATTGATTGTTATGCCAGCTTAATAGGGTTGGGCGGCAGAAACTCATCCAATTTAACAATTTCAAAATCACTCGTACTCTCCCTTAAGCCAGATAAGTGGAAGAGATCATGTAGCAGGTCTCTATATTTGCAATTTCTATCGACGTCACAGGCGGCGGTAATGCAAAGGTTCCCATGAGAGTGGAATAATTTAAGAGTCCTACACAATTGTTCTTAAGTGCTAGTTGGGGTGCGTGAACAAAAAAAACACTTCCAGTTACCTACGAAGTGGAGGCAAAGAAGGATATTTGATTAATTACTGTGATAGTACCTTTATATGGAAATGCAATCATTCTAAAATATGTAGAAACAATTGCAGTTATTTCATATACCCATGGCCTTCCAAGGAGAATATTGTAGTCAAGGGGTCCGTCAACAACCTCAACATCAACATTCACTGTTTTTCCCCCTATTTCAACATGCAGGTTATTAATAATACCACAAGGCTTATATGTATGTCCATCGAAATCCTTCAACGTCATCGACGATTGTGATAAGCGTGGTGAGCCAAGTGGCTTCCAACAATTTAGAGACATAATGCATGTAGATGCTCCCTCATCAATAATAGTACGATGAACAAGGTGATTGAGAACATTTACTTGTATGGATAATTCCAATTCTACTGGTAGCTATGGCACATGGCCCGTATGATTAAAGACGACGAGATTAGAATCAATCAAATCAATTCCATCAATAGCCGACAATAAAGCTTGTTTTTGGGAGGGAAAATTTTGTAATACCTCAAGATCAGACATAGCTGAAGGGGATTGAGCCAAATCTTCAACTATATTATAATTTTGTACAACTCTTGCTAGAGGATTATATGTCGATTTGTGAATTACTCCCTTTGGTGGCTTGGTTGTCAATTCAGGAATAGCAGTAGGTGGTATTGATTCCATAGACAGATTCGTAGTCAAGGTAGTAGGTTGATCAGTGGCCTGACTACCATAATGTTTATTGCGCGTTGACATCAAAATATCTGTTGAAGGTTTTTTGATGGATAACATAAGTACTTGGGAACTAGATGCTAGATTCGTAGCAACCAAATTAGTGTCCGAATTTGGAAATGGGTTTTTCAACACAGCTGACGCATGGGAAGTCTTGATGATTTTTGAGAATTCAGCGTGGTGAGGAAAATCCGTAAAAAATTGTTCCTCATTATAGATTAGGCATGGATAACAAGGTTTCCTAGGTCCAGACGATTGATCAGATGATTTTTCCTAGAGGTTAGAAGTTTGATTTTTCTTAGATTTCCCTTTTTTCTTAATTTTGGGTTGCTTGTCACTTTTTCCTTTGTCAAGCGACACAGTATTAATTTCGAAAGAAGGAGCAGGATCAGATGAACTATTACGATGTGTGCTTGCAGTACCAATCAAGTCGTCTCTGGCATGAGAGTCCTTTAATTGAGGAGGAAGAATAAAGTTAGATCTCGGCGCATTAGGAATTTTTTCATAGAGTGTGCCAAACTTAGTATAAATCAAGTCTAAATATTTGGCATGAGCGATAAATTTCTCTTCTATGACAACGTCACCCTTAGCTGCATCCTCAGTTATAGATGGTAACAGAGACTTAGTGAACCACTCAGCAAGGAGCTGATCCAAAACAAATGTCTTAACCATTATATGATGACGGCGCCAGTGATGAATATGATCAGAAATGTGAGTAGCATTAGTCTGTTTGAAATTTGTCAAGATTTCCATTCCAGTTTCATATCTGATGGGAAACTAGAAATGAGTCAAAAATACAATAGCTAGGGTAGTGAAATTATCAAAATAAGCTCTAGGTAGCTCAATGTACCATTTTGCAGCCGGACCTGTGAGCGTACGCTGGAAAATATGTAGTCAAACAGAATCATCATTCAGGGAGTTTGATGAATAACATAAATGATAAGTCATGACATGAGTCGACGAATCTTCTCCAGGGTTTCAATTGAACTTAGGAATATACGAGGGTAATTTGTGAGGTATCACCAGCCACCAAGGAGCATAGTTAATTGGATCATTGGTTAGATGATTTAAATATGGTAACTCTAAAGTTGCAACAAAGGGAAACTTTCTATTAAGGTCTGGTTGAGCATAGCCAGGGTAAGATGGAATTTCTTGAGAAACAGGCCTTTGAGAACTAGCATAAATAATCTGCTGCTAGTAACCCAAATAGGGGTTGTTTTGAAAAGAAAACGATTGAGGGTTCTGTTGACCAAAACCTGGGTATGATACTTGTTGAAATGAATTTTGTGGCATTTGCGCCTGAGGCTACCAAGGGGTTTGTCCACCAATGTAATAACCCAAATTAGGATAACCTGGATTCGGTTGAGGATAAGTATAACCTGGTTGTGTCTATGACATTCCATAAAATGCTAAACCAACTTGTGAATAAATTATTCTAGATACAAGTCATTGTAAATTAATCGAAGGATTTGGAGTCTGTGGACCCAATATTTGAGGGTACTGAGTTAAAGGGTCCGCTTGATAAGGTTTTTGTTAAACATTTTGATTCTGTAACAGGAGTAAAGATGTATTAACAAGTGGAAATGATGTGGGTGTAATAGGTTGAACTGGTTGATATGAGAGTACAACTATTTGTGGTTGGATAAGAAGAGTGGGATGCCATTAACAAACATTCATTTCGACATTAGGTTGACCAAAAAGTGACGAAGTATTGTCATATTGGGTGATCAAAGGTTTCCCCCTAGCATGAGAAGGATACTAAGACGGAAAATATTTCTCTCCAAATTCTAGGAGTCTAGTTGATATGTTACTTGAAGAAATAGACCCAGAAGGAACAGCTTGATATTTCCCTGTTGATGTGTATAAAGAATCAAGCCTTTCAGTACTCGCAATAGGATTACTAGTTAGAATACCAAACGATGACATTGTTCAAGTCCATGGTTTTGAAGATGCACTAGAGAGAAATCCAGATAATGATTTGTAACCTGATGGGACCATAGGGCCACCATGAAAATATGACTCTAGAAAAGTTGTAAACATCGACAGGGTAGCGAGGGAAGGTGCTGACGTAATTGGAACAGATGGCCCAACTGAAGATGTTGGTTCAGGCATGGTTACTTGACAAAATGTATACCCTTTTGAATCAATGGGAGTTTGAATAGGAACAGGATCAACAAAAGCAGATGGTGACGATTGAGGAAAATACTCGTACAGGTAAAAGTCCTCCCAAAAATGGGTTGGAGTTAAAGGTGTCTCGTCTTGTGGGATTTCTTCAATCACAATTAAACCAAGTGGAAGTATTTCACCATCAGGCCCAAAGTATATCTCAGGTGGTTGACTGTGTGACATGGGAGACTCAATGGCTACAGAAATTTGTGGGATGACCAAGTCAGGAACAAATTCCGATTGTTCAACTTTGGGATTCAGATGTTCTGGAAAATAAGAGAAAGAATCTGGATCAATTTCTGGTTGAACAACGTCGGGTCCAGGAGGTATGGTCTCACTAATTATATGGATCGTGACCGATTGGACGGATCGTGAACACGGGTAGCTGTGACGACTCTATTTCAACAACAGTAGATGAACCAATATGTGTAGAAACAAATTGAGCTAACTCTGGTATATGGGAAGATTATGTTTCACTAGAGGTAAGAATTGTACTTGATTTGGAAAAATGTGATCGCCTTCGACTACCAGAAGTAAATTTTGGTGGTAAAGGTGGTTTTAATGCTAATCTACACAAATGACGGGGGAAATGATTTTGTTCTTCCTCGATTACTGATTTATTTTAACCAAAAACAAATAAACAAAATAAAAGTGTAATTCCAGGCAAAAGGGTTTTTACCAAGAAACTGTGAACTACAAAATACCTCCCAGTGAACCAAGAAGTACAGGCAGGAAATATCCCCGAATTCTTTGTTCAATGTATCACAATTTACAAGGTGGTCGACTCAGCTCACTATGGATGGATAGCACCTAAAATTTTTCCTCCCAAATATACCTGAAGGTACGTGGAGGCCCAAGTTTGAATTAGCATTGTTTGATGTGAAACCGCAGTGAGAGCACCGCTTTATACTTTTCATACTGTAAAACCGCCCGATATACCTGAAATTATGTGGATGAGCTACGATGTAATTACGTACGTGGAGTGAGGTATCACACTCAGAATGTATCGCAGACAAGTTAATGACAACTGCTATGTTTTATGATGTCGGAACACATATTTATCCTAGACCTTCTAAATGTTGTTGTTATGGTTCCAATGCTTTGTTAGGTAAATTGAGATAGATTTTAAGTTGATATTCTTTATCAATTTTCCTTTCAAAGGTTCACCGCGATGATGTATTGGAAATTCCTAAAATGGAAACTAAGAATGATAAGCAATCTTTCACTTTTAGTTTTTCAATGAAAATTCTAGCCACTAGAGGGAAAGAGAAATCAATTTGAGAGTAAAAAAATCAAAGAGTATAAAATAAATGCATATTTCCTAATTGTTCCTTTTTCAAAACACACAATCCACTACATGCAAATGCAGGTTTTTCTTTTCATTTCCTTTAATGCTATGAATGCAGAAAAGAAACAAAGTGCACTAAATCAATAAAAACAAATTCCTTTTAGTTTTAAAAAATGAGGAATATAAATAACAATTTCTCTTTTGAAGGAAAAATGAGGAATTAAACAAAAATTTCTCCTATCAGGAAACGAATAATTTACGACAATTTCCTTTTCAAAAGAAAATGGATCTAATGCGACAATGAAAATACTTTGAAATTAATTCATCAATGATAAAGAAAAATTATTTAAACAAACATTTAACAAAATATTCTTTCAAAGGAGGAAGAGGTAGATAAGTTTGCTGGTCAATATGAGGCTCAAGCTTTTCAAAACACAACAGAAAACAAACTGAAAACAAAATGCAATGACAAATTAAATGGAATTTGGATGGTCTCTGGGGTCAACGAAGTCTCTAAAGGGAGACAATGTGTTGCAAAGCACCCCTGAAAGGGAGACAGTGCTATGCATATCACTGTTTCTTCTCCAACAGTGCATTGGGAACAGTGTACATTGAAAAACACAGCTGTTTAAAAAAGCCTAATCTTTCTGATTAAAATCTACTCGGTAAATAAACAGAGAAAATCAAAGGAAAATACACCTAGGATGAAGTGTAAAATCCCCAATGGAGTCACCAATTTTTTATGTGGAATTATGAATTACAAATAAAACATTCTTACCTAGACAGGTGCTTATCTAAAACAACAGATTAAAGACTTTGTGACTACTTTTCCTAGCTATAAATAGACACATAGAATAGATCAAAGAACTTACTTGGACTCGTCCAAGCACTTCCTATTATCTTTCTATTGCTCTTGTTGTAGCTTCAAATCCAAGCTATATGTCCAAAAATATTTCCTGCAAAGATGAACACTAAACAACAAAGGGTAGAAATAATACAGATGTCTATTCAGGTTATTTAGTTAAATCAATGAAACACAAACCATATACATCAGATAAGAATTCATAATATAGGCAACATGAGCTTATATAGATACATATGTGGGAAAGTAATCAGCAATCTTTATTAATGGAAAGAAAGGGAGGTTATAACCGAGTGATTGATTTGAGGTGACCATCTTCAACAACATCCCACCCTCATCACAATGCAAATCTCTCCAGCAGCATGTTACACAAATCAACTCCTCAATTGAAATTCCACCAGCATTTCTCTACTCAAATTCTTCCCTCTCAAACACTAAGATCTATGCTCAATTTATAGAGGAGCTAAAGGTAGTTTTATAATCAATGACTTTCCAATAATAGGAAATACATTTTCCCAATCTTGTAGATTTCAAATGGACACATGGATTCGAAGTTTGACACATTTGAACTCTTCTAGAAGGCACTAGACAAGTGGATATTCTGGAACAATGAGAATTTCGCTCCCAAGGTGACCAACGCACCTATGAGTGTCGGGAAGTGCTTTGCAGAGCAGCCTTGAATGGAGCTACTTGCATATGCAACGCACTTAGTCCGTTTAGAGGCAGCGTTGATGAGCTCTCATTTGATATATTATAAACTTAAAATCTTGGAAACCTTTGTAGATGAAATTCATGAATGATTTGTCTTGTTCCTTGTCTTACGGAATGTGGCAACTGAAATGATAGGGGACAATATAACCTATTCATTGGTCATGGAGATGATGCCTAGTTAACCAGGTCATTGGGAATGATGCCCAAATTTACCAATAAAAAACAATATGCTCCTTATGCACATACCCCCATACTAGAAATAGAGAAGTTCATGAATCAAGAAAACTGGGAGGAGAAGAATTTGTAGGAAGCTAAAGAACAGGTACTGTCAACAAGACACACTCTAGTACATAAGGAAAAATATGAGAAGGGATTAATTGAAAACATTTCCCCTTAAGTAATAAAGATGTCAACAAACTATTTTAAAGTATATAATAATAGACAAAATATCATATATATACAGGGAAGACACAACAAGAAAGAACAAAGAAAATAGAGACAATTGTTCTCAAAGGTACATGCACCCCCTGAGTGTCAGGGAGAGAGGAGATCATTTCGTCATCTCCAATGATGCCAATGAAAACAAACACACCAATTTCATCACCAACAAGGGATATGGGACATAATAAGAAAGAACTAGGTATATTTTTGTTTATCAAGAAATAAAAAATAAGAACCTAGCACTCAAGGTTTCTACATACACACAATTTTTGAAATAAACAGCTACATCCCAACACAGGCTCCTCTCAGCTTTTGATTCAGAGAAGGGAGGAATGTAGATTTCATTCTTGGAGCCCAAGGTTTCTCAAACTTGGTCAGCCGATGATTATAAGCAATCCATTTTCTCTTCTGATATAGATACAATTCATCCCATAGACCAAATGGATTTACACAAACAGTCTCGTGAGATGATTTTTAATACACTAACTAATTCAGCTATGAAAACAT
Source organism: Pinus albicaulis (assembly GCA_034641835.2). NCBI lineage: Eukaryota > Viridiplantae > Streptophyta > Pinopsida > Pinales > Pinaceae > Pinus > Pinus albicaulis. Next base: position 1,553,213,324 of record CM076579.1, read on the forward strand.
CCAAGCTTCAAAATTTTATACATAATATCTAGGCACAATTAAAATTACAAAAAATCTCTTCTTTATCTAAAGATACAAATATTAAGTCTTTAGATGAACTAGTGATCAAGTTATGATATGATCCCAATAATGTGAAAGCAGCTAAGGAGATTATAAAAACCCAAAATGTAGACATATAAGTGTTAATAAAGCATCTAAAGCTTCCCTCCACTATATATTGATAGGCCAAAGATTTTTCAGAACTTGAGAAGGAAAATGAAAATCCGTTCAAGCTTATTACTGAATAGAATGACCAGATTGCTAAGATGGAGAAAGAAATAGGGAAACTTTTAAAGTAAAAAGAGCATCAGACCACTCTATTACAAGTCATCCCTTTGGCTACTATTCCAGAAACGGATACAACAATAGGAGAAGCATCAACTTCAGTAACAAATTCAATAGTAGAGAAAAATTCTAGAACTACACAAAAAAATCTATCTAAAGAATTGAAATACTTTTCCATTAAAGATGAGGAGATTGAGAAGCTTATTGAAAATTTGAACAATTTACCGGAAAAAAATATTAAAGAAGATAATTCCTATCTGGAAGGGATACAAAAATCACACAAGCTAAAAAGGATAGAGTATTTAGAAAACCATAATCTTACTGCAGATAACATTGCACAAGCCAAAGATAACATTTGGGTGGAAATAAACGAAGCCATTACAAAAATATGGCTATCTATGGGGATCATCTTCGAACAAGATGAATTGGTGCTGAAATCAAAAACTTTAATAGTTGATTAGAAAAGGGAACTTGGAACCAAACCCAATGATTCAAATTCTCTGATCAAGATATTGAATTCAAAATCTAAAGAGAATTAGAAGAATTAAATATAGAGGACAAAACATACACCATTTTGGAAGTGAGAAAGATTCTCTTCAAGAAAAATCTAATGGTACAATTGTAGAAAAAATGTGGCAGTTTTCAAACTATAACACAGAGGTTTCACAATAAGTTTAATGTTTTCCATAAAAAATGCCCCGTTGTACTACAAGGAATGAGAAATAAATTAATCAAACTTGAAGACTATCAATGAAACTTATACAGTACTGTCACAGGCAAGTCAAAATTTGCAAAATGTTAAAGGCAGCATTACAATGAAGGCATTCATGGAAGGTCTTAGTTATGACTTTTTGATCAAACATGAAATAAATCATTTATTTGTTATTAAGCCTACCTATGCAAAATACACCAAGGTAGATGACAGCTATCGAAAGTTGATCATATTTCCACTATCATATGAAACAATATGGGAAAGTTGTGTGAATTACTAGAGGAGAAGTCATCAAGCATCCAAAGTAAATTCAACAATAAAGCAACTATTTTTTAGTTCCATTCACCACCAACAACCCATAAAGATACTGACAGTGAGATTCAACAGTTTCAGTGTCCTATATTTTTGTACTATTTATGTAAACAGTTTTAGATATTCCTAAATAAATCTTGATGTTTCTTAATGAAGATATTTTTGTTAAAAATGTATATATCCTTAATAATTTGAAGTATGTTGGGTTTGGAATTGTATGAAGAAATAGACTTCTGATGTAAAGTTGTTCCTTAATATTAAGTGCACAAATTTTTAGTAATACAAAATGATTTTTCAGGATTCCTATGTCATACTTATTGGTGAAGTTATATTTTATTGTTAATGTGTTATTCTCTGCCAATTCATATGTTTCTCTTCTCTATTTTGTTCAAAGAAAAATAAGAATCTGAATTTTTTTAATCACACTCAATTCTAGCTTCTGAACAAGGTTTATGTTTTCGACTGAATTTAGACACTAGAATTCTTAATTTCTGTATGTTTAATGGATCCTTAAACTTTCCATATTTTCCATATCACATAACTCTTAAGATCTAATAAGTTTTCCTACCTTTCCATGTTAAAATTATCTGTCTTTGTTGCAATTGATCAACTTAAAGCTTTTGGACTCCATTTCCCAATGGTATTTTCTTCCATGTTTCAACCAAACAATTCAAAAAACCAAACACTGAAATTAACATCTAGCCTTAAATCCTAAATAAAACAAAGCTAAATATAATAGAGAGATCCCTCTCTGAGTTTAGAAGGGCTAGCTTCCAAACTTAAAATTGGTTATGTTGTTACCTCTGGTTTTCATTCACAACCTTAAGAAATTACGGAGTGTTAACAAGGTGTACAATTCCAAAATAATATTTTATTTGACTTAGGAATTCTTACAAACATATAAGTGATATTTGTACCATAATGAATCATTTTTCCATCTAAATGTATCTGATGTACTAGGATCTTGCTGAAAATTTTGAATGACTGTCCACACTTACTCTTCATTCTTCCATTCATCCCTTGCTTCGGTTATACAATATGGTTGGATAATAGAAATGGAACAAGGCAGTGCTTACACATCCTCATCCTTTCTTAAGAGTGCATTTGCAAGAAGATTTTACTTCCCTTTTTTGTAGATGATTTGAAAGTCATAAACCAACATTTTTGTGACCCATTTTTGTTTCTTTTCAGAAGATAATATTTGTACCAAAAATTACTTAAGACTATCATGATCTTTTTTTACATTGAAGTCTCTTCCCATTAGGTAAGGTCGCCATTTCTTTAGTGCATGTAGTATTTCCAACATTTCCTTCTCATAAATAGGTTTGTGTAAATAATTTTATTTGATTGGATGACTTTCAAAAGAAATAGGTCTTCCTTCGTGCATTAAAAAAACACCAATTCCATTTCATGAGGCATCACATTCCATAGTAAAGTTTTTTGTGAAGTATGGTGTAGCTAAGACCGATGCTTGGAACATTTCTTCTTTAAGATATTCAAAGGCCTTTTTTCCTTTTGGAGTCCAAGAAAATGAATATTTCTTCAGTAGTGTTGTTAAATATGCTTCTATTCTCCCATAATTCTTAACAAACTTGCGATAATGTATTATCAACCTGATAAATCCTCGCATATGCTTTATGCTTGTGGGGGTTCTCCATTCCTTAGTGGCTTTAATTTTTTTAGGGTCTAGAATAACACCCTCATGAGAGGCAATATGACTTATATATTACACCTCGTGTACTCCAAGGAAACATTTGCAGGTTTATTCATATAATTGTTTTCTCCTCCAATAGTTTTAATACCGTGTGAACATGTTGAACATGATCCTTCCAAGACTTACTGTATATCAGTATATGATAAAAAAATGCTAACACAAATTTTCCATGGAAGGGTTTGAAAATGGATTTCATCAAGCATTGAAATGTAAAAGGTGCATTCGTAAGGCAAAAAGGCATGACCAAAAATTCATAATGACCCTCATGAGTTCTAAAATTTTTTTTCGGAATGTCTCTAGTCTTCATTCTAATTTGATGATATCCTGAACGAAGATCCAACTTGGTGAAGTAAAATTTTCCATGTAATTCATCAAAGAATTCATCAATGACGAGAATGAGAATTTATTTTTAATAATGAGCTTGGTTATTTCCCTATAATATGAACACATGCATCATGATCCATCCTTCTTATGCACCAATACTACTGCGGTCGAAAAATAACTTTGACTAGGTTAAATTATTCTCTCCTCTAGCATTTCTATAACCATAAATTCAATTTCACTCTTTTGGGCAAAGGGATATTTGCAAGGTGTGATGTTAGGAGGAAAAATTCCTGGAATCAAATGAATAGAATGATCATGATAATGAATAGGTGGGAGTCCTTTGAGAGTCTCAAATACCTTGGAATGATTGTCCAAGGTTTTTTGAGATAAGGAGAAATAAATGATTTCGATGTTTGATCATCTAGTGAGCATAATTGTGAAATTACGCCACATTTTTATTTCTTTAGAAGATTTTTCATGCCATTAGAGATAATTATCTGTCATGGTTTCGCTTCAATACCCCTTAATTAAACTTCCTTTCCTTCAATAAAAAAATGTCAAGAAAAGTTCTTCAAAGTTAAAATCTATCATTCCCAAAGATTGTAACCATTGGATTGCTAGTACAACATCAACACCACCCATCGGAATGGAAAGCATTGAAATATTCAATACATATTCCTCCATGGATAGCTTGATATTATGGAACTTTCCAATGAAATTTATCGTTCTTCTATTTGTAGCCATCACTTGAGACTCTGGTGCTAGGTATAGGAAGCAATTCAATTCCTTCGCTACCTTATAATGAATAAAATTATGGGTACTACCCGAATCAATCACCACTAATACCTTTTTCTTATTGATATGTCCTTCTATATTTAGGGTTTAAGGAGTGGTAATTCATGCCAAAGAATTACAATATATGTTAGGATTCATTTCTACTTTCTCTAGTGTTGGCTCTTGATATATATCCTCTTATTTTGAAGTTTCTTGTTCCTTTTCTTTTTCCACTTCATAATGTATGTCAAATTATTTATTCTCAGCACACTTATGAACTTTAGTGTATTCACTATTAGAACTGCAGCAAATCCATTTTACTCTTTTTTATTCCAATTGTTGTGGTGTTAACATTGTAGGTTGTGGAATTCTAGGAGAGGAAAAACTTCCATATTTATAGTTTTGAGTGGTAGTATTTCTTGTTGCCATAATTTTTCTTTCAATTTTTCTGGCCAACTTCAATTTCTTCTCCAATGAATCAGGCTCCCTAAGGCAAACCTCATGTTGGATTTTATCATTTAGAGTCCTTATGAATATATAAATTCTATTCTCTTATGGACTATCATTTACCCTTATATTCAATTTTTGGAAGTCCTCAATGTGCTCCGCCATTAATCCCTTTTGTTAGAGATTTATCAATTTGCTAAATAAGGTGTTTCTCTTTGTATCCTTATATTGTGCAATCATTTCCTCTATAAAAATTTACCAAGTGACGAGTTATTTGTGACACGAAAGTCATCAATTCCCTAAAAACTGATTGTGTTTCAAATATAAAGTTGCAATGCGTACCTTTTGTGTGTGTTGCACATTATGGACATCAAAATATTTCTCCATTTGTAGTATCCATGTTACCATATCCTTGCCATAATATTTCCTCATACCGATATTTAAAATATGGTGATTCTTCAATCCAACATTAGATTCTATGAAATCATGATTAACATTTATTTTGTTCTCATCTTGAGTTTCATCTAATACCGTTTCGCCATTAGGAAGAATTACTTGTAGCAAATTTGTCAAAACTTCTTTTAAACCATTCCTCAAATATCACATGTTTCCTTTTTTTTTTCCTTTATACAATCCATGTTAGCTTTCGTGTCATCCTTAAAACCTTCCATGTTTTATTTTAAACTATTCATTTCACCTTTTAAATCATGCATGCCCCTTTTTAGTTCATATTTGGTTGTTCTTTGTGAGAGTGAAATTTGTTGCACTTGGTCCCATAATTTTGAGATATCATGTTGTAATTCTTCCTCTTCATTCATCATAGTAGAGATTTATGAAGGCTTAATGGGTGTGGAATTATTTTTTTGGGGGGGCCTTTTATAACCCAATACTGATATCTATGCTTCAATATTCCTTTGGAATCACTTCAAATTGATTTTTCAAGAAACATTTACGTAATTTTAAAAAAATAATAAACACCGTTTTATTACTTTTAAGAGCTCGATCTTAAAAAATATATGACTTTGTAATTTTGGATCACTAAGGTCTAAAATTTGGTCATTTTGTGTACCTCTAAATTTAATTTCCAAATCCATAATTCAAACTGAGATTGGAGTCTTCAACAAAGCGTTATGACCAATCTCTCGCGATGGCTTGATTGTAGAATATTTTTGTAGATCGCACTTGTACGGAGTGAGACGCATCATTGTTCCTACCTTCAGCCAAGAAATTACTACAAGAAACACTATAGTCCGTGAAATTTCCTCCAATTTTTACAAAATTCAAATCTCATGCCTAAAACGAAAGTTATGATGATTTTTCCTAAGTCACCTATTTGAAAAGGAATTTTGGAGCTTGCAAATACCCTAACTTCCCCAAATTATATCTCTAAAAATATACTGAAAAAATATTTGAATTTTTTACACAAAGTTAACTCAGATTTTATCCCCATGGGTGAAATTTTAGCTTCTGAAGCCTCGTAGAAAACAATTTATAGAGAAAATTCCAGGATGGCCTGTTTGAAGAAGCGAAACCATATAATCAAAATCTCTAATACCAAATGTTATGCAACAAGCTCACAAGAAAATAGAAATAGTAGATCAACAACTTAAAAAATATGATCTTTGAGAGGGAAACCTTTGTTACATTACATAAATGAACAATTCTTGGATGATTCAAATGAAGAAACCTCATTTCTATATATAGGAGTATAAGGGGTCACAATATAATCAGAGCCGACATAACAAGAATAATGTAAGGGAACAACAATAAAAATAGTGGGCTTCTATGGGGTACAATAATAAAAATATGGGGACTAAATTGGCACAACAATATCAATAAGGGGGCTATAATAAAAATAAAATTAATGGGATACACTAATATTATAGGGACCTAGCAATATTTGTGAGAAAAGGGCTAACTAGATGACCTATCCTCATGAACATGACCTGGAATTCAAACTAGTTCATGCCATAAAGGGTAATGTCCAATGCAATCTAGCAACTGAAGATAAGGACACTCCCAAAAAATATATTTCATGATGGAATCCATAGATATAAATGTGAAATATGATTCACATTCCTCAATCCATGTCTACAACACCCTGGTATGCAAATCTACGACACTTTTTGCAACATGGCACATTTCCCTCGCAGTTATCAGACAAAAAGAAAAGGGAAATTCATTTAAATGCTCTATCTTATTAATCATTCCACGAAGTATTTTTTCATAAGAAACACAATAGGGTCCTGATAAGGTGACTTGAGCCATAACATACAAATAAATCCCTTAAGGACTTATACTTACATGAAGGACCGATAGGTGGCCACTATCCAAATGACACCACAACACACAAATTTATGATGGTTTGTTATTATTGGCCTACTCTTTTAAATATTAGCACACCTATGTATGTAAGTTTCAAGCTTGCAAAAAATGTGTTGGCCACGATCAACCGCCCCACTTCTTGCGGTAGAAATTGAAGAATAATTCCAATAGTGGGGCCTTGTTGTTATTTGAGAGGGGTTGCCTTCCACAAATTACTTCACCTGCTGGTTAGAGGGAACTCCTTTCAAAAAAATAAATGACCAAGAATTTATTGACTTTTTACAACAGAACATCATAACTAGGTTTGGTGTTCCTGTGTCATTTTTCTTTGATAATGCAACTTACTTTTCATCATTAAGACATTATAAATTTACATTAGAGAATGGGATTGTTTATGACATGCATCTAATTATTATCCCTATGGAAACGGTATGGCTGAATCAACAGATAAAAATATTAATTTCATAATTAAGAACACCATTTTCTCTAAATAGAAGAACTGACATACTATTTTGACTAATGTACTTGGACTAACCATGTAACTCCAAAACCTTCTGTAAAAACCTCACCACTATTTCCAGAGTACAGTAAAGAAGTTATCTTTCCCCTGAACCTGTCTCTCCCAGCCTTGAAACTCTCCCAAGAGTCATAAGGAAAACCTTTCCTATTGGTTCAAATTAGGATAGACACTTTACTAAAACTTGAGGAAAAGAGGCTCAAAACTAAAGACAGATTTTCCATACATCAAAACCATATAAAGTGTTTTCTTGATAGAAAATCTGCATGGGAAAATAGATTTGATATAGGCAACCTAGTTGTAAAAATGGATAAACTCCATGAATACAAAGGTAAACACACTAAGTTACAACAATTCACTACTGAAGAGAGGTTCAGCCGCAATGCCTTCAAGCTGAAATTTGTGGACGAGAGGATATAACCGCTTCCCGTAAATGGTCGAGGCCTTAAGAATTATTTTCACTAGTAATTATGAGCTGCACATTGTGTACATATTTTTTTGTATTTTCTTTATGTTATTTTTATTAGTTGTTTTTTTGATATGTAGTCATGTCTTGTCATGCCTTATTTTCGATCATTGTACATAAATAAGATGTGTGTAAATTGCATGGCCCAAACACTTTATAGTGCAATAAAAGAGAAGTGTGACAACTACAACACTTGGATTTATGTTTTCCCTCCTTCTCTATTTGGGAAAAATCCATAGGTTGAGGTAAGTCCGGATGGAAAATATGATTCATCCAATAGGAGAACCTTAACGGAACCTATTACATATGTTCTAATGTTAGTACCTAGACTTCTCGACTTAGTATATGTATACTTGTGTGCTAACACTTGAATCTAGTAGAGAAAGGATAAGGGGAAAATATAAAGTTAGTAAACTCATATCAAAGGTCGTAAATACTTATCTCAAGGGGAAATATCCTCTGCTCTCAATAATTTGGGAGCCTTCTTCCACCCGTTGAAAATAATAAGTGCCAATGCACAGTTCTATTAAATAAATAAATGGTGAAAGAATATAAATGCTTCCTATGCAAGGAGTTCAAGCAATCAACTTCACTGAGGTACTATCTAGGCTCAGTGGAAGTGAAGCAATGTTTGTGCTCCTAAAGTGACTCCATCAGGTTATTTTATAGGCCTAATATCAGTGGAGAAACAATAGAGATGATAAATTGATCATGCACATTACCCTTTATTACACTAAAAATTTTCATCCTGACATTCTGCTATGTGTATTAGCTCATTATTACTCATACTTCTCCCTTTGCAAGTCTAACATATCAGTTCCTCATGTCAAGCCTTGAAAATCATAGAAAAGTTCCTAAAAGTCTCCTAAACTTTGGTATCGCACTTTCTCGCTATCTTGCCTGCGGTCCCGCACCCAATGTTCATCTATCCTGCGTACCTGAACGCAATTCATCTGTGTTAAAAGTGCGGACCCCTGTAAGATCAAAAAGGTGCAAGTAATTTCCAAAAAGCTCAATAAAAGTGAATTCTAGAAGCTTCCAGAAAATATCTTGCGGTGATAGAACCGCTCTTATGAGGTGCATGTATCCCTTACCTTATGGAGCTAACCCCTTGATGTGAGGATCTTATCCCTTTGAAGGAGGATTCTATCCCTTCATAGTTGGAACAGAAAACCTCCTCTATTCTACTATAAAAAGAGGCATTGGGTAGCCTCAAAGGGAGTTGAAGCTTTAGAATATTTGAAGTTAAGTGTTGTTGAGATTCAGACTCAGTTAATTAAGACTTTTGTGAGGAAAGATTACATACCTCTATTTTTCTTGGTTGGAGGAGTGCAGAGCTTATCAAAGTAAATGATATTCCTGCTTTGGACCCCGAAAATTCCTGTGCAACATCAAGGCTCAGGTTGTAAGGATTTTCTTCTTTTGAAATTAATACAAATATACTCATTTTTCTCAATAAGCTTTCAATCAATGGTTTATTTCATAGATTCCTTGATCACTATGATAAGCATAGTTTATGATGATTTCAATACAGGTGCTATGTAATATTTTTCTTCTTTGTGACTGCAGGTTTACGAGGAAAACTCCTTCAAGCACGTGAGGGACAACAACGACTTCAAACAAGCACTGGACAAACGGTAAGTCCTTAAGACCTCAATAGAGCTTTTTATGGATCATATATGCTTAGAGAAATATTAGTTTATTTGGTTGTTTCTTGCTAGATACTTTTAGTACTAGGGAGATCGGTCTTGTCCGCAAGACGGATTAATCCTCCAAAAAATTGGCGACTCCACTGGGGAAAGAACTTGTTGTTTTTGGTTCTCTTTTATTTTTATTTGAGGAAACGTTTTCTTAGTTTTTGATTGATAGACATCTGCCTGGGTAGCTTAGGTTTTCTCTGTTTTTGAAAATTTTGAGATCTTTTATGTTTTTCTCTAATTTTTCCTGGGACCGCACTTTGTCTTCTTTTCATAGTGCAGGCAGTTTCACATATTTGCTTTAGTAAATAGTGCGGTACCGCACCTGTTACTTCTGCAAGCCTGCGGACCCTGTTAAAATTTTGAAAAACCTTTGGATTTCTTCCTTTAGTTTATATTTATTTTAATTTAAAGTTTTTGGTTTCTGCCCAGATTGATGATTGTTTCTGTCAAAAGCTTTCTGTGAACGAATCTTAGCAGTATGACGTTTTGATGATTTTCTAGAAGTTTTGCGTGTTGGATTGTTTTTCGCTTGGTCTTTGTAGCGATTCGAAGCATTGATTGTTGGAAGTACCTAAGATTACATTGGTCTTTTGTCTTTTGCTGAATCTGGCCTAATTTTGAAATCATCCTTTATTAAGAAATAGAGTTACCTGTTTCTTTGCAAATCTTCGACAAGAAACTTTGTTATTGGTTTTTGAATTTCATTTTTTTTTTTTTAAACATAATTGAGTGTTTTTGATCTATTTGTTATTCTGAACGAATAGATCCTTAGTTTGCTAAATAGCTAAGTAAAACATTCTTCAAAAAATTTCTTAAAGCTTTAATTCAATTAGATTGTTAAAATTTGTAGGTCTCATAATTAGTTTGATAGTTTTGAGTGTTTTTCATAGAATTTTGTAGATCTCTTTTGAAGAAAACTTGTTTTGTAGCTTCAAGTTTCTGAAAGTGAAAGGATTTTTCTTATGAGCTTTGATAGTTTGTTTCATTTGGAGTTATTGCTGAAAAGAAGAAAATGTTTTCTTTCAATTGCTCTTAATGTTTAAAGAAGGAATTGTTCATTAAAAGAATTGCATTCTCCAACTTTTCCTTAATTAGAATTTCATTGAAAGGAAACAATCTGATTATCATTTTTAGGTGCATTTTTTAGTGTTTTTTGGAATTTGAGTCTTCACACCATCAGAGTTTCATTTCCGCACCCATTGACTTAAGAAACAACTCTTAAAAGTAACGCTTAATTAAAATTCATCTAGCAATCTTTTAATTTTCTAGGGCTCTTATCACCAACATAGCTTAGGATAGTATCTTGGAGTAGGGAGTAATTAACTCTCCAAGGTAGTAAAAAAAACAAGTAGAAAAATCTTGTGGTAGGAAATAAACCCAATCGTAATTTGTATAATCTCGGAAGTTTCTCTTAAAGAAGTCAATCACGAGATCATGTCCGAACCTTTGAGACAATCAATTCTGTTTCATTGGGGAAGATAGAAGATTTTGCGCGTATTACAAACGGTAAACCTCAGATTAACCATTGTCGAGGAGCCTAGGGTCACTTGTCGGTAAACCTCGGATTAACCATGTCGAGGAACCTTCAAGGGGATTGAGCTTTGTTACTCTGCCCTTGCGTGTGGGATCGAATCGTAGACTGTTCCCCCAGTTATATTTGTTACTATTGGTAACCTTAGTGTCCACAAACTTAAGATTATTTCCCAAGGTGACGGTGAAGGAAAGATCTCACTGTACCTGGAGCAGACGTCGACTAGACTCACTTGGACTCTCTGGGAGGTTCTCTTCACACGAGATGGTTTTGTGAGGAAACTTGTGCCAGTCTGTTTCATTAAGCAGGTTGTCGGGGTAACTGTTCCAACCGCCCTTTCTGTATTAAATTTCTTCTAAGTTGGATTTCATCACCAACTAGTGTTTTTAGTACGGAAAGTTACTGTTTGTGTGTGGTTTGAACTCCTATATTTTTAAGCGTGTGATTCAGCTGTTTTTTTTTAGAGGCCTTAGGTGTTTTCATTGAAATTTTCTTTGTTTTCATGTGATTAGTTAAATATTTAATTGTGGCGGAATTTCCAAGACAATCCCAGAGACTACAAGGGAAACCCCCTGAATATACACCAAGTCAACTTGAAGGGCTTCGTGCTCTGGTATCGTCTAGTAGCGGTAGGATTAAATCAACAGAAGTTGGAACTTCATCGATAGTGGTTCATCCTGATTATCAAACACCCATAACAGAACACATTCAAGAGCCGATTTCAGTTTCTGAAGTTACTAGTAGTATTTCTCCTACTAGTGAATGGGCTCACGAACCTGAAATATCTGAACCTGAAATTGAACCTTCTATTTTGGAAACATCTTCGGGATTTATTTCACCAACTTCTAGCGATCTTGGTTCACCTAGGGTAAGAAATATTGTCACTGAAAATCTTCCATATGGACTAATTTCTATTGAAGAACTTACTAATCCAGACGAAGAGTTATCTCTTCCCAATTCCCCTCAGTCGTTAAATCTTAGGGAACGTGAATCAATTTTCTATAGCCTTATTCGAACTACTACTTGGTACTTATCCTTAACAATTTTTTTAGAGAATCCGGGTCTTGTTTTTTCTCCACCTCGAGTTCCATTTCATCCAACACCCAGAGGTTATTATCCATCATCCATTATGGCAGGAGAGTCATACATGTTTTCCCAAACACCAGAATCGTTTTTACATGGTGGTCCTTTTGTTCCTTCGGGATATCAGGCTCTGTCTGGTACTTTCTTGGGGGCAGCTCCTCAACCGATAGAAATCATGTTATCATCTGGTTTAAAGGGAATTAAAACTGAAATGTCGAACGTAGAGCAAATTTTTATGATGTCTAGTAATATTTCGAATCCGCAGCCTCAAGGCAGTCAGGTATCACCTAGAGGGCAATCTCAGGGAAATCAGTTACCGCCTGGGGGGCAACCTCAAGGTAGTCAGTTACCGCCTGGGGGGGAACCTTCAGGAAGTCAGTTACCACTTGGGGGTCAACCTCAAGGTAGCTTTTTCCCAGGACAAACTGTGGAATCATATTATTTTGGGGGAAAACCCCAAGGACAGTACATACCTCAAGGATATCAACCTTCAGGACAGTACACACCCCAGGGTCAACCCCAAGCTCAATATGCTCCTCAGGGTCCTTATCAACCCTAGCTTCAGTACGCACCTCAGGGTTATCAACTTCAAGGTCAGTACCCAATTCAAGGTTACCAACAGCCTTCTGGTCAGTCATCTCTTCAAGGAGCCAGAAATTTACCACTTACTTATCAACCCTACGTTCAACCAGGTTATGGTCCTTATGTTCAACCTTCTGTGGGACAATACCCCGGAATGAATATGGTGTGGGATCCGTCCCAACATCAACAGCCTATGCAGCCTAATGTGCAGTTGCCTTTTCAACTCGACCGCCTTTGGTTTCGGGTCCAACCCAGCAACCTATCCAGCCTACTATTCAAACTCCTGCACCTAGTTATGTTCAGCAGTCTGTGCCTATTACACCTCAGACTCCACCTCAAACTGTTGTAACTGTTGCTACATCTATCCAACCTGTAACACCTATTTCTGGAGTATCTGTAATGTCGAGTTCGTCTATCCCTGCATCCGTGCAAATCCCTCAAGTCTCTGTACCCCAGTCAGGGCCTTTCGTTCAGACTTTGGTTCAGATACCTGCAAGACAAGCCGGTACAAGTACAGTTGTCACAAGTCAACCGCAATTCACGTATCAACCGTACCAGGGATATCCTCAATTTGGTCCTAGTTCACAAAGTCAAAATTATCAGTATCAATCGTACCCTAGCTACACTTATCAGCAGCCTCAACAACCCCAGTTTTGTTCGGTTAATCCTGCTTTTACGAGAGGTTACACAATTCCTAACACAACTCCGATTCCCAGTTATCCTGGGTATCCACCTCCTGGAACTGCTTTGGCTACTCAAGGTTTTCATGACCCTAACCGTCAGTTACCATTTATTGCAACTTTAGATTTACCTGATTTGACGTGCCTTACGAATGATCCGATTTTCTATTATCCATACTGGCTGCCAATGCCACATAAGTTGCCCAGTGATATACCGAAATTTGAAGGTAAGTTAGGAGAGGATCCATCAAATCACGTCATGACTTATCACCTCTGGTGTGCGTCTAATTCAATTATTGATGATTCGATTCGCTTACAACTTTTCCAAAGAACTCTTATTGGTCTTGCAGCCAAATGGTACATTGAGTTACCACGAGGCTCGTTTCATAATTTCAGTCAGTTAGCGACTGCCTTCTTGACTCATTTTCAGTTGCCTGTCAGATACGAAAATGGCACGGAATTATTAACTTCACTTAAGCAATCTACGTCTACGTATATTTCTGATCATATTCATGAATGGCGACGTAGAAGGTGTTTGGTGAAAGTTTATATTCCAAATCAAATTTTGGCAGAATGGTTTGTTAAATCATTGTTACCCAAGATCACTGAAGATGTAGCTAAGGCCGGTGTTGTTACTGAAGAGCAATTTATTTCTCAAGCTCAGGACCTTGACCTCGTTTACACACATTCAGGTACTTTACACAAAAAAATCACCGACCTCCCAAAACAAGGTCAGATAGCTGCTGCTCCTTCAGGGTCTCATGTTGCTGATGGCATGATTGGTACAGTCAATACTAAAAGTAAGAATAAATCTTCAAAGAATTCTTCTCCTATTATAACTTTACCAGATTCATCGAAAGGAGAATCTTCTCCTGAAATTATTGCCGACATTCATGTCGTAGAGAAATCTACGGCTAAATCTAAATCCGGTGGTAAAAAGAAAGGGAAGAGTAAAAACAAGAAGAATTCGAAAGAGAAAACTGATAAAAATGAATCCAATGACGAAAAGCGCAAACCTCGTTACCCTTGTTACATTTTTGATAAGGATCACTTCACTAAGGAATGCCCACATCGAGCAGAGGTTGCAAAATTCGTTAAAGTTTCACAACAACCTGTTGTCTTGAAGGATCCTTTTCTGACTCAAGATAGCAAGATGGTTGGTTCCACTTCGACTGCTTCAGAAGAACCTATTTTGATGATGTCTCATGTAAGGATTGTGACGCGATCGAAAGATTATGGTACCAAGAATCCTATTGATGGGAAAGAAGAAGAATCTTCTAATGCAAATGCATCAACTACACCTCCTCCTGTTTTTGGTCCGCTATAGATCGAGAAACAAAATCCAGAATTAATAATCAAACCGCCTGCTAAAGGTGTTCTTCGTAAATCAACTTTCAATCCACATGCGAGAGCTTCTCAGAATTACAACATTGTTGAAGACTTAGCTATTTCCCCTTCAGCAATGTCGGCTTTGGAAGTGCTGCAATCATGCCCATCACAGCGTAAATTGCTTTTGTCTGCTATAGGAGCTGTAGATGTTCAGGATTCTAATCTTATAATCTTCGATTTAGAAAATAGTACACCTCGTCTACCTCATCAAATGGCTTTCCAAATACCAGTGTTAGTAAAAAACAGACCAATCTATCGGACTGTGATTGATGAGGGGGCTTCAACGTGTATTATGTCGATTCAGTGTTGGAAATCGCTTGTTTCTCCTACA
Organism: Pinus albicaulis; assembly: GCA_034641835.2. Lineage (NCBI taxonomy): Eukaryota > Viridiplantae > Streptophyta > Pinopsida > Pinales > Pinaceae > Pinus > Pinus albicaulis. Next base: position 1,553,228,535 of record CM076579.1, read on the forward strand.
CTTAACCAATCTCAGACGATTCTTAAGGCTTTTGATGGTCGAGGTTTCCACCCTTTTGGTATTTTGCAGGATTTACCCATAGGGGTCGAGGGTAAAACTGTAAATCTAGATGTGGAAGTGGTTGATGCCCCTCTAGATTACAACCTTCTTCTAGGTCGCAGTTGGTCTTATGCGATGACTGTTGTTATTTCTTCGGTCCATCGACTCATAAAATTTCCATATCAAGGAAATATCGTCACAATAGATCAGTTAACTTATTTCTCTTCGGACCCAGCCTCTACATAAACAATCCAGCACGTTGGTAAAGCGGCTATCCCTTATAAGGATGTTGGAGTAGGATTGGTTAAAGATTCTGGTTTACTAGGAACTTTTTCCTTTCCTCCTCCTAATGTATCGCCTGCTGTTACAACTATTCACATGATTTCGTTAGATACTATTATGTTTGATGATCCTTGGATCGTACCTTCCGACTCCGAGTTAGATTCAATTGATGGCATGATGCCTTTGAGTCCATTTGAAATTGCATACCAGGTCGTACAGTCACTTTCCGACACCTCTTCAATCGAAATTGATCCAATGAATGGGATCCATGAGGAATCACTTTCTATATCCAGTTCAGCCACAACGACATTTCCGGATATTGTTCATACTGATGAGCAGATTTGTGAATTTTTGTCTGTTGATGATTTACCATGGGAAGATCTACATCACCGATCTTCGTTTTTACCTGAACCAGATCATTTTGAAGATGATTTCGCTTCAATTTTTACTACTGAATATGTCAAAGAACCCCAGAATCCATTGCAAAATCCTAATTCTGAGTTAAATTTGGAAAATATTTCTCGAACGGTTCCAATTGACATTTCAGTAAAACCAGGAATAATTGAAAACATTCATATAGGTGCTTGTTGTACTGAAGATGAAATTAAAGCATATAAAGCCCTATTTCAAGAATTTTGTGATGTGTTTGCCTGGTCTTATGAAGAAATGCTAGGAATTGATCCATCAATCGTCATACATGAAATCAAGACTTACCCGGATGCTAAAAGTGTTCATCAACGTTTACGTCAAATACATCCTAGAAAAGTTGCTATTATCAAAGTAGAAGTTGAAAAACTACTTCGTGCAGGTTTCATTTATCCAATTCCCTTAATGGATTGGGTATCAAATATTGTTCCTATCACTAAAAAACAAGGAACGATACGAGTATGTATCGATTATAGGGATATTAATCGAGCTTGTCCCAAAGACAATTATCCAACTCCCTATATCGATCAGATAATCGATGATTGTGCCGGTAGCGAAATGTTTTCCTTTATGGATGGATTTTCCGGGTATAATCAAATAAGCATACTCCGTGCTGATCAGCCAAAAACAACTTTTATTTGTCCATGGGGGACATTTGCTTATCGCAAACTACCCTTTGGTTTGAAGAACACTGGAGAAAATTTTCAAAGGGCAATGTCTTACGCATTTCATGACATTAAGCACATTGTGCAGCCGTATCTCGATGATTTACCTGCTCATTCATCACGCAGGGCCAACCATCTCACACACTTACGAGCTATCTTTATGAGGTGTCGGCATTATAAAATTAGGCTGAATCCACACAAATGTGTTTTTTGTGTAGAGTCGGGTCGTTTATTGGGCTTTGTTGTCTCGAAATCAGGCATTCGTGTCAATCCGTCGAAGGTCGAAGCTACTATTAAATTACCTCCTCCTTCGACTTTACGCCAACTCCAAAGTTTGTAGGGGAAAGCAAACTTTTTATGTCGGTTCATTCCTAACTATGCCGAGCTTACAAAGGGTTTCACCCGGTTGTTGAAACAGAATATTCCATTCTTTTGGGATGAGATCGCTGATTAATCTTTTGATGCACTTAAACACGTGTTGACCCATGCACCGTTATTGCATCCTCCCAACTACAACCAGGATTACATTTTTTACCTCGCTGCTTCTCATTCCACCATCGGGATGGTGTTAGTTTAGGAATATGAACCTCACACTGAACATGTGATTTACTATCTTAGTCAGAATTTGCATCTGACCGAGATCAAATACACACATGTGGAGAAATTGGCATTGGCAGCTGTCCAAGCTGTCCAAATATTTAGGCACTACATCTTGTTACATAAAACCATGGTAATTTCTGATTGCAACCCTATGATGTATATTTTGACCAAACAATTGCTAGGGGGAAAGTATTCCAAATGGATAGTCATCCTACAGGAATTCGACTTGGAGTTTGAGAAATCCAAGGCAAAGAAATCTTTGGTATTTGTGGAACTGATGTGTGATTTTCCCTCTACTGATACTGAAACTGTGGAAGAAGAGTCCATTGCAGACGAATCTCTGTTTCTTATCAGTACTCTAGATCCATGGTATGGAGATATTATTGTTTATCTCCAAACCCTATTTTCGGCCTGAAATCTCACAATCTCAGCAACGGAAAATACGCTTCCAATCCCAACAGTATAATATTATTGATGAAACACTCTATCGTCGTGGAGCGAATTCTGTTTTCAGACGTTGTCCTGTTCATGAAGAAGCTGAAAAGGTGTTAAATGATTTCCATTCTGGAGCATGTGGTGGTCATATGTCTGGGTATGCCACAGCCCAAAAGATATTGCGCGCTGGTTATTTCTGGCAATCATTATTCAAAGATTGCATTTATGCAGTCCGGAAATGCCACAATTGTCAACTTTTTTATCGTAAGATGCGCACGCCACCCGCTCCTCTTCATCCCATAATTGTTGTTGGTCCTTTCACAAAATGGGGTATTGACTTTATTACATGTAACCCTCACTCGACCAGGGGGCATGCATATATTATCTTAGCCGTAGATTATTTTACTAAGTGGGCAGAGGCAATGCCTAAATTTTCGGCTAACGGCAAGACTGCTGTAACTTTTGTATTTAATCACATAATTGCTACGTTCGGTGTTCCTCAAGCCATTATTGTAGATCATGGAAGTCATTTTCGCAATGTCATGATGACTGAACTCACAGATCAACCTAGCCTGCGTCACGATAGTTCCACTCCGTATTATCCACAAGCCAATGGTCTGGTTGAAGCCATAAAAAAAAATTTAGTCACCATGATTAGAAGAATTATTGGTATTCACAAAATGAATTGGCATTCCATGTTATTTTCAGCACTTTGGGCATATCGAACCTCAGTAAAAACATCAACTGGTTTCACTCCCTTTCAACTCGTTTACGGTTTGGAAGCTGTGTTTCCAATTGAATGCAAAATTCCGTCACTGAAATTAGCCATAGAATTACTCCCAGCTACGTCTGAGGAGGAGAAACGTTTCCTGTACTTAGCTCAATTGGATGAGAATCGACGAAATGCCGTAATAGCAAACAAGGCTCATGTTAAATGAATAAAATCTCAGTACGACAGAAGTGTTACCCCCTCGAAATTTTTCAGAAGGAGACCTAGTCTTAGTTTATGATCAAGCCAATGATAAGCTAGGAGCTGGGAAATTCATGCCCATGTGGCATGGCCCTTTCATTGTCAAGCGAAAGCTAGCTAAAGGGGCCTATGAGCTGATAGATTTTGACGGTGTCCCTTTAGATAAACCCAGAAATGGACTTTATCTGAAGAGATACTATGCTTAACTTGGTATGGAGATTTTTTATTAGATTAGATTTCTTTACTGCTGGTGTGTTTTAGAATAGAAAAGTGTGCTTAGTTTAGAAGTTTGTTTTTATCGATATTCCTGCTTATCTGAGTTTTACTCTTGATATTGCAGATGTCGAAGTCTCTTCAAACCTACATTAGTTTTGATGATGGTGCTTGTCATAGTACATGGAACATTTCTTCCGCAGCTTGGGTTATTTATTCACCCTCTGATGAGTTAGTATACATGCATTGCGTAAGCCTTGGTCAAACAACGAATAACATTGCCGAGTATAGTGTAGTGATTGAGTTATTATCCGAATCCATATCATTTGGAATTCAGAGTTTGATTGTTAGGTTGGATTCTGAACTTGTTGTATTAAAATTGAATCGAGTTTATGCCATTAGAAATCCAGTGTTATTACGGTTATTTTTAAGAGTTCGTCTCTTGGAACGTGAATTCGATTACATTGAATATCAACATATTCCAAGACATTTAAATACGTTAGCAGACGCAGTTTCTTCTAGTATGATAAATCGACATTTGCAATAATCAAAGCAGTAAAACAAACAACATCCATAATATGTATATAGATAGCCGGTAAATAGTGATATATCATAGCATAGAATGTTTTCAAAAAATATACATCGTCTTCGATCATAGGTTGGAAACACCTTATGATCAGCAAAATTGTAACACAAAAAGTCAAAAATATGAGTCTACAACATGATCATCCCATCACTGATGGTGATCACGATAAGAAACCACTGCCCGAGCCACCCTACACAGGAACCTCCTAAAAGGTCCTGGAACACCAATCACATATCTCTGCAATCTGAGTGGGATCTCATCTATGTCCGTCTCTGGAATATCTAGAGTCAGACGCTCTAGATGATGCTCTAAATCAGACAAAATTTCCGCTGATTGGCCTACTGGGCTGGTGCGGCTACAACTAGTTGTCTTCTGTCATAAGGCTGGAGATGAGCTGGTCACCATGGATGCACATCTGCATTCATAAAAACTTGTTGGTTATTAATTGACAAGACGATAAAAAAAATAATAATAAAATATTAAATTTTAGAATTCGTTGAAAATGTTTTTACCTAATTCATCCCACTGTTCCCCTGTTGGGAGAGTCATCTCCCGGTCGCCGCAGAAGTCTATCCCGGCATACAGAAATTCCTCGATGACAAAAAGTTGGCAGTCCAGCCAACGAAAATACGAAGGAGGAAATCGAACAATCTTAGCACCCTCAATACCGTGACGGGCCATCAATGCAACCCAACGAACCATCCTAGGTTCTCGGGGTCGACCAGCATCAATAGGAATACTTTGCGGAGATAGCATGGTTACCCTCTCTAGAGCAAAAGTGACCACGATGGATCCATATCCAAATTTATTTAGTTTTCCATTTTTCGCTCTAGTTAGTTGGCCTTTTACATTGGCCAACACAGCTTCGCACCAGTTGAAAATGGTGCCTCGGAAACAGTCTACAGCAATACGCATCTGGGAACCAGTAGCCACATGTAGTGCAACACTCCCACATAGTCTGGTAACATTAAATGCAATCACTTTTAGCTCGGGAGGGATGATAGTTTTTATATCAATCTGTTTGTCCCTGGGGTCTGCTTCATCATTACAGAACTCTTGCTCTTGTCGAAGACTAGTGACAGTTTGGCCACCTGGCCTAGTCCCAAACAAGGAAAGTTGTTTGCCCCTCTTGGACAAACCAGTCAGAAAATAAATATCCTCCAGCTCAATTTCGAGCCGGTGGCCGCCAATAATGAAACACTGGTCCTGCACATTCCACTTGTTTACCAGCCATGTCAGGAGGTCTACCTGTGCCCTCATGCCCTGAATGGCCCAAAATTTATACAAACCGCATGCTCTTAAAGCCTGCATTGTGGGAAAATGGAGCATCGTGACGTCATCCACATCTTCATGCTCACGTTCTCTCCAAATCAACATCTTTCTAATCCTACAATGCATAAAAAGATAAGTTAGAACAATCTAATTTGAAAATTTTTTGGCGGCAAATGAAAATTTTGATTTTGAAATTCAATTGCACAGGGACCGCACTTTTTCTTTGTACTTAGTGCATAGGAATGCATGCGTTCCATAATTAAATTGCGGACCCACAACTTTTTTCTATATAGAAAAAGGTCGGGGTACACAGGTCCTGTGTGTTGTGCCTGCGGACCCCGCGGGCAGTTTCTTAAACATATTTTTCCCTTAAAAAATGAAAACTAAAGCCTAAAAAGAATTGTAAATGGATGAAAAGCAAGATTAAGAGGTCGTGGATTACCTGGGACTGACGGTTCTCGATTTCAACGGACGGATTTTCCAGAATCTTCACAGGAACTTTCTTACCCAAAAGCTTTTTACTTTTCACTCTGGAACTGAACGGTAAAAATGAAATTGAAAAAGTCCTTTTTATAAGTTTTTTCGAATGGATGAATTTTTAATTAATTTATTTATTTACTTTAAAAAGGGTATTTTTGAAAGCATTTTTACTAATCTTAAATAGGTATGTGTAATGTTTCAAGTTTTTAGCAATTGGAATTTATCAAAGAGAATCGAAAAATCGAATTACTTTTCAACAATACAAAAGAAAGATATACTTATCACTTTTTCTTAATTTTTCATGAATTTTTACAAAAGCTTAAATATTGGAGTTCTCTTTAAGCTCCTTTTTAGACTCTCTAAATATGAAAATATTGCTCAGTACTTTATATCATTCAACCTCATTGGGCAACAATAATCGTCCTTTCCAGAGTAAGTTTACCCCTTTTATGGACTCGAAATGGAATATTTACTTAAAAGGAATGCTGACACTATGGTCAATAGAGTTCTCTCCCACATTATTTTATCCTTTTTCGGGCTCGAGAGACTAAATTTACGAAAAAGAACACCCATGGAGTTTTCTTAAGTTTTTTCTTCTGACTCCCTAAAATTGAAAAACACCGAGTTTCTCCTATACTGACTCGTTAAAATTTAACAGTAAAGGACCTGTTCAATTTTAAACAGGAACGAACCACTCCTTCTTAGGGTTCGAATCTTAAACTAAGTTGGACTCATCCGAAGGATGAGCTTATAAACAAGAAAATGTTATCCTCCTCAAGCTTGTCAAAAATAAAGAGGTACTTGCCAGAAATGGTAGGGGAAAAGAGAGAAAAATGACTTGTTTGTGGTATTTTGATTTTTTGAAAATCTAGTTAACCACTCTTGAACACGACACTTTCAATCACCTGGGTTGGGAAATCCTTTGCCTAACAGTTAATCGAACCTGATTTGAAAGTCTTCATCTGGTTTCTGGGTATTAGCTTTGGGTCAACTACTACCAAGCCATCTGCAGTGTCGTTATGTGTTCAAGAGGACAGTTCAAATAAACCATTCATCTACAAATTATCTGTCATCCATTTATGACCATCCCTGAGTCAGTCCTTGCCGATATATTTTCAAAACTGTATCTATGATTTCGTGTTGTGGGCTTGCCTATGACAGATCGCTTTCTATTGACGACAACTCATTATCTAGGAAGTTGATCCAGAAATCGTCAGTACCTTGAAATCTGCATGCCTCAATGGAAGGTTTCTCGCCTTCGACGACAGGTTGCATCATTGACCTTCGATCGAATGATTCCGTGACATGTTCGACTTCATCTCATTCATTCACATTTCATGGATTGTACTGAGTACTTTGAGAGCCATTGACATTATTGGTGGTTACTCTCACACTTGTTAACAGTTTACATCATTGACTGGTAATCAAGTGGTTTCTACCATGTTCGACTTCAACACATTTATTCACATGGATAGAATCGTACTAGTTCGAGATGCGGAAATCAAGACCCTGGATCTAGTTTCTACCATCCAGGCTGTGAGGAATTTTGTTATCATTTATACAGTAGACTATTCACAAACAGATGGTTGTGTCCATACTGTGTCTACATGTGTCTATACTGTGATGTACTAAAAATCATTCCTGTATCAGAACAGTTTGAATTAGTCTTTAGTTAGTTTTGATCTGAGTATGGGAATGCCTACCTCAATGATGATATATATATATATATATATATATATATATATATATATATATATATATATATATATATATATATATATATATTGCATTGAATTTTTTTACAGGTTCCGACTGGGGTGACCACAGGATGATCCTTGAAATGATAAAGTACTGCACTCTTCATATATGACAGACTTCAACATCATCTATTCCAGACTTTGCACTTTAGGGGGCAATCTGTTACACTAAAAATTGTCATCCTCACATTCTGCTATGTGTATGAGCTCATTATTACTCATACTTATCCCTTTGCAAGTCCAACATATCAGTTCCTCATGTCGAGCCTTGAAAATCAGAGAAAAGTTCCTAAAAGTCTCCTAAACTTTGGTATCGCACTTTCTCGCTATCTTTCCTGCGGTCCCACACCCAATGTTCATCTATCCTACGTACCTGAATGCACTTCATCTGTGTTAAAAGTGCGGACCCCTGTAATATCAAAAAGGCGCAAGTAATTTCCAAAACGCTCAATAAATGTGAATTCTAGAAGCTTCCAGAAAATATCTTGCAGTGATAGAACCGCTCTTATGAGGTGCATGTATCCCTTACCTTATGAAGCTAACCCCTTGATGTGAGGAGCTTATCCCTTTGAAGGAGGATTATATCCCTTCATAGTTGGAATATAAAACCTCCTCTATTATACTATAAAAAGAGGCATTGGGTAGCCTCAAAGGGAGTTGAAGCTTTCGAATATTTGAAGTTAAGTGCTGTTGAGATTCAGACTCAGTTAATTAAGACTTTTGTGAGGAAAGATTACATACCTCTATTCGTCTTGGTTGGAGGAGTGCATAGCTTATCAAATTAAAGGATATTCTTGCTTCGGATCCCGGAAAGTCCTGTGCAACATCAAGGCTCAGGTTGTAAGGATTTTCTTCTTTTGAAATTAAGACAAATATACTCATTTTTCTCAATAAGCTTTCAATGAATGGTTTATTTCATAGATTCCTTGATCACTATGATAAGCATGGTTTATGGTGATTTCTATACAGGTGCTATGTAATATTTTTCTTTTTTGTGACTGCAGGTTTACGAGGAAAATTCCTCCAAGCGCGCGAGGGACAACAACGACTTCAAACAAGCACTGGACAAACGGTAAGTCCTTAACACCTCAATAGAGATTTTCATGGATCATATATTCTTAGAGAAAGATTAGTTTATTTGACTGTTTGTTGCTAGATACTTTTAGTACTAGGGAGATCGGTCTTGTCCACAAGACGGATTAATCCTCCAACACCCTTTCCTAGATTTAACCGATTATGAGACAATGTATCTTTCTGTGAGTTTAACCAAGTACAGAAAAGAGAATATGTTATGTATGAAACCGGGTGGAATGGGGGAACTTGTGGCAATCAATACTTCTTGAAGGTCTGACCTTTAACTAAAATATATTCCTGGACAAGGAATTTGATGTTTTCATAGTGTCTCTCCAAGTGTTGTTTCTACTATAACACCCTCCAAAATTTCACTACATCTGAATTTTGGAGCCTACTTCATTATCGTATCAAGTGTCACCTTGGTCATCAAGTGTCATATTTTGTTATTTTATATTTCTTAAGTGTTATTTAATGTTATAAAGTTTATTTTCATTCATAAAATAATTTCTATATGCATTTCATGGTCATAATAAATTTTTTATTGTAAAATGCGACTTTCAGGTTGTAGTCACACACACTTCATTGTTTATACTTAGGAAATGTGCATAAGTGGTGTGTTGATGTATATTCATTGTTGATAAAGTTTGTCTAAGTTTTATCAATTGTTTTTATATATATAACTCATGTTGCTCACCCCTTGAGCGATAATCCATAGTTAGAAAAAATTTTGTTGGAAAACGAGCTCGTTAAGGCCAAGAGTATATGAGCACACTCTAAAGCCTTGATGTGAGACCCTTCATTGTTTATAAGTGCATGTGTGCCCTCCTTGAGAGCTAGGTGCACTCCAAAAGCATGAATCCCCTTCCCTGTTCTGAAATGCACCTTCCAAAATGAGTAATTCTTCCTTGAGCACACTCCCTCAACTGAAAGAAGTGTACCCTCCTACAGCGCAATGGCACACCCTTAAGACCGAAAACTAATGCGCCATGCACCCTCCTGAACTTCTTGAGTGCACCAGTTAACTTTGAAGGCATAAAGCATGAGACTTTAGCCTTTGAGAGTGCTCCTTGCACCCTTCTTGAGGCGTCTTGAGCACATAAGCTCACCCAAATACACGAAGCCTCATCCTTCAGCATTCAGGATGGCACCCTACACCCTCTCTCTCTCCCATGAGTGCATACCACACTTTCTTGACGTAATTTGAGAGCTAGAATACTTGCTCTAAAGGTAAGAAAAAAATATATCAAAAATTGAACCTCTATTATCATCTCTTCATTCCCTCTCTAGCTCCTGTTAAGCATGAGCCTCCCCCAGAACCGACATTGTCCTTTAAGCTCCCAGATGTTGATTTGTTTCACCAAAGAATATTGGATGAAGGCCCCCCTTCTCTCAGCCAACTTTTATGGAAACCATGCCATTCTGTTAGGTAGGATAGCACATTGGATGCATGTCATGCTGCCCTTCCCCATGAAGAAATCTATCCAGTAAATAAGCTTTCCCCAAAAAAGGTATCCCATCCACCGGTTACTCTACTAAAAAAACTTGATCCTTTTCTTGAAGACAAAAGGGGGAATGACTAACCATTATCCCTAGAATACTGAAGTTGTCTACTTCATCCTTCGGACTTGTGACATGTGCCCTACCTTGACTGTATTTTTCCCTTAAGTGCGTGAGCACAGGACAAAGCCATGAAGCCTTCCCTCCTAAGTCCTTCAGCCTTTCAAAGCCTTCCCTTGTGCCATGAAGAAAATTTGACCATTTTGAGTGCATTGAAAAGGCATGAACAAGAAAAATTGCATAAAACATGGTAGAGTATAATATTTTCATATTGATAGCTGTTCATCCTTAGTGATTGAAGAGACGGGTATTCTAGGGACATGATGGAAATCATGCATGAGGAAGATCTGGAAAATAGGATAAAAAAAGGAAGCACGAAAACAACCAAGAACACACTTGGAAATTTATTATCAAAGAACCCTAAAGACTCCAGGATTGAAGACCCTCTAGAGGGTGAAAGTGTTATGATCAGAAGATGAATGAAGAGAAGATACATTGGCATTTATGTCACCAGTGAAGGAATTCCATGTCATCAGTCACTCTCAATCCCAGTCATCCAAGATAGTGAAGTGTCTATTTTCATCATATGATAATGTGGAAGTCAATATGTATTATTTTAATCATTGTCAAAGACAAACAAGTAGAATTCAAAGAGTCATCTATAAACTCAAGAGTCAAGGAAGTCTAAGGAACATATAATACCAAAATTCATATGTAATTTGAAAAGAAATTTAGAATTCCAAAGGTTACATAAGTCCAAAGGTCATCATAAGGATCAGTGCCCTGTATTCATTGATTATCTGCAAGCTAGAGGACCAAGCCCGCTGAAGAGTGTGGCTTGTCGAAGTGGTACTCCTACATTAGGGTGAGTGATTTTCCAAGCTATGGGTATGCATACGACAAAATACTGTCTGAGGATTTTTAAATATATGCCTGAGATTAAGTAGCCTTTTCGAAAATTTTGTTGATCGCTGGGACATGACGAACAACACTGTTGTAGCTCATTTGATGATTGACTGATATGACCTATATATAATGCACGTTAAACCTACCTCACCAACATCCTCATTTGGGCATGATGGATTCCAAACTAGAGGACGAGGAAGATGAGGAGCTGTTCAAGGAAGGGGAAAGCTCATACGGTAAAATTGTGGAGAAGCGGGTCATTATGTACGCGACTGTCCAAATATAGCACGACAGTCTTGCAGGAATTGTAAACAATTTGATTATGTTATTGAATATTGTCCTGTTTTGATTTCAAAGATGTAGGAAAAGAAAACACAAAATCCAACTCAAAGTATTCAAATGGTAAGAGCGGAGCTGTGTGAAGAAGAACCAAGTGTGAATGTTGTCACTAGGAGTGGTGTAGCCACTAGTGAAGAAAAAGGGAGGAAGCCTGAGACTGATCTCTGGATCCAAAAGGCACCTGAAAAGAACGAAGGATTCAACTTACATTGCGAAAAAAGAAACTTTTGTAGAATAAAAAAAGGGGTTCACAGAAGTGAGCTCCTCAACTAAAAGAAAACCTATGCACATACTCGGAGTAGATGAAAAACAAAGCCCTTCCTACAGGCTTGTATTAAATTTTTGTGGAATAATAAGAAATTCTAGAACCTCCAAGCATTGATCGACAACTACGCAAAGAAAGAACAACCTCAGATGCAACAGAAGGTTGTTAAAAACATCTATAAGAATAAAATAAGAACACGACATGAGATGTGCTTGACTGCTCAGATTGGTGCATATGAGAGGGATCAAGTCCTTCTAGATCTATGATTTGATGTAAATTTTTTACCAAAATAGACTTGGGAGAGAATGGGAGAACATAAGTTGGAATGGTTCACGATCTAGTTGCGTATGGAAAATTAGAAAAACATTATTCCATTAGGAAGACTCTCACAAGTTGTAGTAGATATTGAAGGAGTAAAGGTTGTCACAGATTTTGAAGTTATATAGATTATGGATGACATTTATCCTTATCTTGTGTTGTTGGGTTTAGATTGGGCTATAGACATGGATGGAATCATCAATATTAGTCATAGAAGTATGGTAATCGAGAACAATGGAACCAGAGTCATGGTCCCCGTAGATCTTGCAAAATGTGAAATATATATAAAGCCAGTGCATGCAGGTGATGATGTTGATCATATCTATAAGCTCACTGCACAAGAAAAATATTGGATCAACCCGACAGTCGATAGAAGACTGAACTGGGAGAAGGATATTTCCTTCTTTTTCAGATCCAAATGAAGAATTGAAGAACTGGTAGAACCAGCTACATGAAGTATCTGTGTTGCGCCATAATCGGGTGACAAGAGCTCTTAGGTGCATATCCTTAGAGGTACAAGAGTTATGTTATTATGATGGTCTAAATAATGTTAACATGGTTTTACGAGAACTTGATCCAGAAGCACAAATATTCCATGCACTTGATATAGCATTGTGCTCAACCCTAGCACACTGGTGGGAGACACATAAGGGAAACTTGGGTAATTGGGAAGAATGCACTTGCATGATGTGTCTGCGCTTTGAGTGTCCAAATCCTAGAATGGAAGAGACCTATTCTAGAAAAGGTGATCCGCGCAAGCATTTGGCTAAATGGAATGAACCATGGGGTGCAAAGACGAGACCAAAATGGGTGCATATATTCATCCAAACTTTGTGGAAGGTGCCTACAGACTGGTACCTTGAAACTGAGTTTCACTATTGAACTAATGAATGGAATCCGCTAACAATTTTTTTTTTATTAACCTATAGTTTTTAAAATGGGTTCGACTACTTGGGAAAATCACTCCAGGATATTCATGAGGTCATATTTAAAACCATAAAACTGAAGGTGGAATGCAACTTGCCGGCATGGGATGTGCAGATGAAGGACATTGTTAGTTGCTGAAATTTTTCAATCGAAGATAATGAGGAAGATCCAAGGAACATTATGATCCCTGAATCTGAAGGATAGCGCACAGTTGTTAGGCCTTCGATTGAGTCACTAGATGTAACTAAGCCTCTGAAGATTTGTCAAGTTAACATTAGCTCAGAGGAATAACCGAAATTAGCAAAGGTTGAAGATTACTGGGATGATGATACAGTGGGAAAGGTCGTCAAGTTGTTCACTGAATATCATGACCTATTTCCTACAAAATTTTTGGAGCTAAAGGGGATAATAGCAGATATTGGGGTGATGAAGATTAATTTGAAACAAGATGTGCGACCTGTGAAGCAGCACCCATATGGGCTGAATCCCAAATATAAGAATAAAATCAAAGAGTAATTGGAGAAAATGGTTGCTACAGGAATCATAGAACCAGTGGAGGAATCAGATTGGGTGAGTCCCATGGTGGTGCAAGACAAGAAAAATAAGGGAGAAATAAGGAGTTGCGTGGATCTGTGCAAATTTAATGATTCTTTCATACATGACCTTTTCTCAACCCCATTTTCTGATAAGAACCTAGACAATGTAGGTGTACATGAGGCCTATTCATTTAAAAATGGTTTCTCAGGATACCACCATATCATAATCGCGTTGGAAGATAGAAGTAATACAACATTTGCAACGGAATGGGGATTGTTTTACTATACAGTTATGCCATTTGGTTTGAAGAATGTGCTGTATATATTCTCATGTGTAGTAGTAGATGCGTTCAAAGAATACATCCAAAAGTTATTAAAATTATAATTTGATGAGTGGATTTTCCTTGGATTGTTGAAAATGCATGTGTCGAGTCTGCGCCTAATGCAGGATACTTGTCAGAAGTATCAAGTATCACTTAATCTGAAAACGTGCATATTTTGTGTGTCATTTAGGATTTTTCTTGGTCAGATTGTTCATTAGTAAGGATTGATGGTGGATCCAAAAAACATCTTTGTTATTATTAACCTGGAAGTTCCTGCAAATTTCAAAAAGTTGCACTCAATTTTGGGGCATACAAGGCATTACCGGAAGTTCATCCAAGGTTACGCACAGATCGCTATGCCCATGGAAAATTTGCTAAAGAGAGATGCCTCATTCAGTTGGGATGAATAATTCCAAAAGAGCTTTGAACTGCTTAAGGAGAATATGGTCACTGCACCCATATTGGTCTTTCCAAACTATACGAAGGTATTTCATGTGCAAGTTGATGCCTCCTACATTGCACTGGGAGCTATTTTAGTGCAGCCATGAGCTGTGGATATTGACCACCCTATTGCATTTTCAAGTAGGAAGTTATCAAGCGCTGAGCACAATTACTCAACTATGGGGAGGGAAGGCTTGGCTATGGTTGATGCGCTGCAAAAATTCCACTAGTAATTGTTGGGAGGCCACTTTAAGAATGTTTACTGACTATTCTTCTCTAAAGTATCTCATCAATAGCCTTGTGTTGTGGGGGCAATATATGCAAATGGTTGGTGCTATTTCAGGAATATGACTTTGAAGTAATTGTGAAACCTGGGAGACTTAATGTTGGGCCAGACCATTTATCGCGCATTGAAAAAGGAAAAGAGCCAACTAGCTTGGAAGATAGTCTACCAGCTGCGCAACTATTTTCTATAAAGGTATTTGATGATAATTTTGAAGATATTTTTCATTTCCTGACCACTGGAAGTGCGCCCATGGAGTATACACTGCAACAAAAGAAAGAGCTGGTCATGCGCGCAACTGACTTTACTCCAACTTTCGGTCAGCTGTAAAAAATGGGTGCAGATGAAGTCTTGTGAAGTTATGTGTTGGACTTTGAAAGAAGAGATATCTTAGCTGATGCTCATGGGGGGGTTGCTAGAGGTCACTATGCATGGAAAGCTACTGCGCAAAAGATCCTACGATTTGGTTTATGGTGGCCCATAGTGCACAGTGACACACATGCATATTGCCGCACTTGTGATGTATGCCAAAGGGCGTGGAAACCGTAGCATAGAGATGAGATGCCATTGCATCTGCAAATTGCATTGCAATATTTTGAAAAATTAGCCATTGATTTTGTTGGATTTATTGACCCTCCAAGAAAGAAGAAAGATGCACATTACATAATCACTGCAACAGACTATGTAACTAGATGGGTTGAGGCTAAGCATGTGAAGGATTGTAGTGCAGAAACAGCTGTACACTTCATTTTTTAGAAAATACTCACTTGGTTTGGGTGCCCTAATATTTTGATGAGAGACCGGGGTGCACACTTTGTAATTGAGACTATTGAAGCTATGATAGAGGAATTCCAGATTCATCATTATAAGAGTACTCCATATCACCCACAGATGAATGGTATGGTGGAAGCTTTTAATAAGATATTGGATATTGCACTCACTAAGGTCTGCAATGTTAATCGAAACGATTGGGATGTGTGCATACCAGCGATTTTTTGGGCCTACATAACCACGTGTGATAAGATGATTGGGAAAACACCATTTAGGATGGTGTATAGACAAGAATTTTTTATGTCGATGGAGTACATTGTTCAAATTTGTGCATTGCAATGTTCACTAATATGGAAGAACATGATATTGTGGAAGAACGATTGCCATAGTTGGTTTCACTAGAAGAGGATAGATTCATTGCAGGTATCCATCAGCAGGTGAAAAAGGAATGTGAAAAGGCTTGCCACGACAGGCACATTAGATAGAATGTCTTTAAGCAAGAGGATTTAGTTTTTTTGTATGAAAGAAAGTTTGTGCGCCACCTAGGGTAGTTAAAAATGCATTGGCTCAGCCCATATGTTGTCAAGGAAATTACAGACAAAGGTGCGGTGCATTTGGCCACATTAAGCGGAGAAAACCTTCTTGGGTATCTCAATGGAAGTCGATGAAAACCATACATGGATGACTCCCTCCCTATGTGCACCAAATGAATATATGGCTAGAAATATGGATCTGCGCAGCAAGGATGGAAGATGCATAGAAATGTGAGATGATCGCGCAATAGCTACACGCAAAATTTGATTGGATCACAAAAGAAACAAAATATAGCCATTGGAACAGTAATTCTAGACAAGGCAACATTCTTATCATTTGCAGTAGCGTCTAAATTGAACTTAATGAGGATATTATGCCATATTTGGATTCGTTTTTGCATTTACGGGGCTACATTAATGCACAAAAGACCATTTAAGGTAGACCTATGCTATAAATATGACTGAAGGGGTCGCGTTAGTTCTCTTTGCTTTCTATGTTATTTTTTCTAATTTTTCTCTCTCCTCTCCCTATATTGTCCGAAGCTGATGTTTGGCCTTGATCCGTTGTTTGAGGTCGAGCTACACCGTTAAGTTTTGATTCCACCAAGCATGACTATAACTAGGCCAACCCTTTCTATGAAACCAGCTAAATAAATCCCTACACAAGCTTTTGAGACCACTGTGGCGGCCCAAACCAAGAAGGGGAAGTCTTAGGGGTCCCGAACGTCACCCCGTCAGAAGACCTCAAAGTCGCGCTCCACTATTTCATAGCACTAGAAGGAGCCTATGGAAAAATTACCTAAAACTATAATGGAGGAGGATGTTGTAGAAGCAGTTGATTCCATCTCATGGTTGCTTGCATATTTCATGCCGTGCAAAGCCTATGTGAAGGTATTGAATGATATTGATACTATGCGGTCATATATCAATATGTCACTGCTTCCCGAGAATGTACCTATTAAACATGATATGTTCTCCAAATTTCCCCTATTGAATATGGAGCATCGGGACCTCACAGACCAGGAAAAGTTTCCAGAGCTCGCGCCCACTATGTACTTATTAAATATTCCTTATGACAGTGAAGTAGTGTGTGTTGAGCCAAAGCCATTGGCGTTGGGTATGAAAAAATTAGGGTTCTTCAACCTATTAGAGATTCCACACTTCAGGTGCAACCCAATTAATGACATCTTGTTGCGCTAGCTACTCACCCTAGTGAATGATGAATGTTTGTGGCTTAGAGAGTGCATCCTAGTTGATGTTGATATGATACATCGCATCACCAACCTGACTAGTTAGAGGGTAGACCCCATGGAGGACTTTGGAGGAAAATGCCAGGAGAATAAAGTTGCAGGCCAAGTCAAGAAATATTATAAGGTATCATGCAACACTCGGGTATTCCTTTTCAGGGAAATTAGTGACCCCGTGGTACAATTTGGCATGATCATCCTCGCCTGCAAGATGACGAGGAAGTGATGGCCAAAGGAAGTCCCAACCCATGTAATTGCTTTAGTTCGGTAGTGTGAGAAGGGCATACAATATAACTAGGCTTAATACCTCTGCACATAGATATTGGAGAATGTGCGCGAGGTGTAGGAGGAGGGGAATTTTTTTTACTATGCCTGGTTATTACACCTGATTGATCTCATTGGATGGAAGACACCTCAAGACACACAATTCCCATATATAGAGCCAGACATGTGCAAGTTGTGCACTATGGAACCCTTTGGAGTTCGAATATCTGAGCCAGAGTCACAAAAAATAAGATTTTTTGGGTGTTGTTTGACTCTTCTCTCTTCCATCCCATATAGTCCAAGCCAAGGTTATCACTTACCTTGTATGAGCGTTATAATTTAATTGCAGACTTCAAAGCTACATTCCACAACATGCAGATCCGCGCAAAGGGTGTTCTCGAAGGAGTTTGGTATGAACTATCATACCTAGTCATGGAGGATGACTTGGTGCACATCATAGCAGAGTGGTCGCTTGCTTGGTTAGAGCCGCACACCACTGGGGGTTCATCATCATCAGTTTTGAAGAATCTGAACAAGCCACGCACCACCAAAGATACGCATAAGTTGAAAAATCAGTTGTGCATCAAGGAACAATATTTTACAATGATGAGTATGGCGATGCCCACTTTGGTAACAGTGCAGCAGCTTTCCATTTTTTATGAAGGCAAGGAAATTCTGACTAAGATCAAGGACCTGTGCCACTAAGAGAAGATTTTGGAAACAAGGATGAAAGCTTGGGCCGAGAAAGCCCCACATATTTCACAGAATCTCGATGGCACCCTCAAAAGCCTCTAGCAAACATAGTGAAGCATCAATTTTTCACTGAGGGGCCGACAACAACAGTAATTGGTTGAGGAAGAGCAGAGTTTTGTTGCACAGAGCATTGAAGTTATATTTCCACTTTGGAGCTTTGTCGAACCATTGAAGATGAATATGAAGGAAACCACCTCGCAGTGACTCAGGAGAAGTCACGAGTTTATGTTGGGGGATTTTGTAGTGGAGTCCTATAGGGTGCATTTTTGGAATAATTTTGTATAATTTTTGTTATACGCGTTGTGCGCAAGTAGTAAAAGGAGATTTGGGGCTGGTCAAAGTCCCTTAGTCATTGTAATGGGTTTAAAGGGAAAACTATGAGTCTAAAACCATGATTTGAGACCATGGTATGTGTGTGTCTAGATAGTATAAATATGTAAGGATTGAGTTGATTAGAATCAATGAAATGATTAGATATGAATGTGTGTTAATTTTTTGATATAAGTCTGAGTTTTTGGGTAGAAACGATCATGTTGGTTGTGTGCGTGGAGACCTAAGTCCTAGCTGTGTGTGGAATCTACTGGCTGTCTGCACAGGAGGATTGAATATACTGAAATTGATAGATCTCTTAATAAAGAGGACAGTTTTGGCAAACCTGGACTCTGACGTGATTTTTTGTATTAATTATCTATATTTTCTTTAAGTTCTGGATCTATTCGGTGTTTCTTATTTACTTATGTTAATGGTTAATCACATATGCACGAATATTAGTTAATGAGTAGATCTGAATGAAGTACATTTTGTGTGAATATTAGTTGATGTTAGATGGATAGATCTTATTGAAGTGTATTTGATTAGTGTGCGCAAAATATAATGAAGTATTCTATGATAATCTGCGGAAGGGTTTGATCTGTTGACTATACATGGACGGCTCTATTATGTTATCTGCACTAAGTCTGATTAGGGCCACAAAATCAAAAACATCCTTAGGGTCTGAAAACCTCGTTCCAACACCCCCCCCCCCCCCATACTGCTTCGGGTGAGCCTTTGATCTGCGCAAGCATATCACTATCGAAAGGGCTAGCACTTGGAGGGTTTTGTTGGTTGCATGATAACTCCAAACCTGGGTCAAGACCCCTCAAGCCAACAAACTTAGAAATTAAAGAGTCATGAGGATATGAAAGGTCACTCCTAAAGTTATAAGTCGATCCTCATTTATAATTTAAAGGAATTCTCACCATGGCTTCTCCCATATGCATCAAATAGATAAGTTATTACTTTTGGGGAGCAAGTAGTGGGTCAAACACTCCACTATTGGAACAACTAATGTCAATTGTATTCATGGATCTTGGGAATTTTAGTTAATATTTGAAGCCTAGTAGCTAACAAGTTTTTCATTTATGCATTATGAACGTTTGTAGGATTTTTTTGTGAATGTTTATGATTCATGTTTCCTTATACCAATACGTAATTGGTTGAACTATTTTTTTTATTTTACTACTCATCATATTAAGAATGTGTTGTGATGGTTGTAATGATCATCACATCTTTGTGTACTATTCCACTAGATGTTAGATGAAACATTCTTGTTTTTGTTTGTATCTTCTAGGGCAGTACTATTACCTCTCTCATATAGGCTCACTTTATTTCCCTCTATATTAGAAGAACCTTGATGCACCTGCAAGTGAACATTCACTACGCACACTTGCTTGCTTTTCGAAGGTTTATATGTGATTCTCTCTCTTTCTCACACCTAAAGGAAAGGAAAATATTTAAGTAGATGACATTCGAGTTGTATTTTAGATGGGGCTCCTATACCAAAAGGTATGTCACATAATTGGGACCGTATATCGGGGAGAATCCTTTGAATGTTGGTGATTCCAGCAATGTCAACACCTTCCTGAAAACTCCATGAATAGTAAAACCTTGAATTGGTTGTTGTCTCCATAGTCTATCAAGTGGAAAGGCAACCAAGGACACCGATATGAAGAAAAAATGAAAATATACTTTCATAGAGCTTCTCACCATTAAGACAAAGGAGATATAGAAAACCCTAGAGTTTCCACTTAAGAAAAAAAGAAAAAATCTTGAGGGGAAGAAGGCTTGCACACTTTTCAGCTAGTAAAAGTATCTTCTATAGCAGGGAAGAAAGCTTGCAAGGAAAACTTTAAACAAACCCAAAAATGAAAAAAAATATGAATAAAGTATAACAATTCCTAAAAGAACATATGTTAAGTACTAGATCAAAACCCTTGAAAGGCGGAACTAAAATCACTTATTAAAGACAAAAAAAGTTGCAAGTGTCGTAAAGGAGGTGTCAAGAGTAATTGTGTGAAATTTGGTAAGAATGCTATCAAATAGATTCGTAGATGACCTCGTGAATGAAAAATTTACCTATCTATAAAAAAAAGGAAGTATGAATAACAAAATTCACCAAACTAATGCAAATATCGACACAAATGTTGGTTTTAAGGTTAGAAATTATGCCCTAAATAAGTGAGAGGCATAGTGCACAAAATATTATAGGAATGTATTTTCCATTTCAATGAACCTATCTAATGTGAACATAGAAGGAAGTTGATGCAGGAGCATTAGATTCGAAAATACTTTGTATTTTATTTAAACTAGAGGGTCTTATGTTTTTGAGGAAATATTAATTTTATGTAAATATTAATGAGATTTTTGAGTGATTAAATTATATTTTTATTTAATTATTGTGAGGATTTGTTAATGTTCCCAAAATAATTTGGAGAACATGAGAGAATTAGATTTTAGATATTTGAGAATTAATTATGAAGCCTAAGATAGATTTGGTTTCAAGATTTTAGGGATAAAATCTAGATTGTAGGGGTGTTGAGATATTTGGGGACTTTTTTGAGTGATTAAAGGGATTTGAACCTAAATTGGTTCAATTCAATTTGTATAAATTAATGAGCCTCAAAGGCCAGATAGATCAGGAAGAATAGAGAGAGAGGTGTGGTTTGGACAGCAAATTTTGTAAGCCTACGGGCTTTTGGAAAAGGGCCATTGATTTGAAAATCTGGCCACGGACCAAGAGGATTGTTGTAATTGATTACATTTGGTTATATCTATGAGGAATTTGTTTTGAAAATTCTGTGTGAAATATATATATATATATATATATATCTATTCTTGGTCGAATTTGGTAGGAAGATGTTTGAGTTCTTAATTTATTCATATGATCAACTTTGTGATAGACGAAGATCTACATATAGAGGAGGGATCGATGTTGTTTAATGTCGAATTTATGTTTTGAAGGTTTGAATATGTTAGAGAAAGTGCACAATTTGAAATGGAATGCCATATAGCGATTGCCAAGAATTTAATTGGCAATTCAAAAGACATCGATCATGAATTTGAAGACGTAATGATTAATTGAGAAATGTTTGATGAAAGAAGGTGCCGTGGTGTAATTTCGAAGTGGAACCTTGGCCTTTGAGGAAAACGCAGAGATGCTAAGCAGAACCATTCCGAAAGATGCAAATTCATATATAACAGCAGAGCTTGTGTAGTGCTAGAGAAGGGACAACGTTTTGTGAAGAATTCCGATAGCTTAATGATGGCACAGCACAACTGAGAACAGACTTAAATTGTGGTCAGAATATCTTATGAATTCTGGGTTGATTGAATTGTAGAAGCGGTAGTGGGAACATAAATCACTGTTACATTGGCAACGGAATGGTGCAATCAGAACCGTAGCGTTGAGATTGGGAAACCTGTAAGTATTTGTTTATATCATACTGATATATGTATATTTAAATGTTTTTTTGGCATGCTTTGAGGGCGCAGGGTGTAAGCAGTGATTTGGAGATTCGACTACGATGATAAAGTGGGCGCAGGAAATAAAATGAAATTCGATGGCATGGAAGAAATGCCAAGAAACGAAGTTATTTATTGAAACCGTAAATTAACGCAGCGTTGGAATAATCTTAACGCAAATCAAGGACAAAACTGTAATGCATGGCAAAGGTGAATCGAAATTATGAAGAGTGATGGCAGACTACAACACTAAAGAATTGGGCACATTATGAATTGCGTTGGTGTTAATGGAGGCATAATAATTACATGCGGTGGCCATTGTTCAAACATGGTTTTTAATTTTAGAAATAAAACAATGGTTGTTAGTCAAATTATTTCATAAGACTTCTGGGAAAGGTTTACATTTGTGTAATAAAACTTGGGTATGGAAGTTGTTAGTTTATAAATGTAAAGAGAATTTTGAGCTTAGTTATGGAGTTTTTCATATTACTCATGGGTATGGTTTCATGTCATATTTGAAAGAGAGCTTCTTCCTATGAAATGGTTTTATAGCCATATATTAAATGTGAAGAAATATTCATGATGGAAATTGGTGAGATAAAGGCTTTCGCAAAAGTTTGTAAAATTGCCAGACTTAGAGTCTTATTTGGGGAATTTATTAAATATGCATTTGTATACGCATG
Source organism: Pinus albicaulis (assembly GCA_034641835.2). Taxonomy (NCBI): domain Eukaryota; kingdom Viridiplantae; phylum Streptophyta; class Pinopsida; order Pinales; family Pinaceae; genus Pinus; species Pinus albicaulis. Next base: position 1,553,251,260 of record CM076579.1, read on the forward strand.
AGAGTGGTGAGAATGTGGGTTTTGCAGGGTTAGCCCTACATCAAGTGGTATCAGAGCAGTATAGCTCTGTTGGGAAATTGAAGAATTTTTTTTTCTCTGAATGAGTACAGGAAGATTTTGTTGAGAACTGAAGTGTGAATTTGTGATAAGAGAATGAAAGGTTGATCATATTTTTAAATCTGATATTCAGCAGTACACAATTGCAGTGAACAGGATTGAAAAAACAAATGGAGGACAAGATCATGTAGGATCTTAAAGGTGAGATAATTTTCTGATTTGAAATTTGGGGTTAAGGTTTATGGTTGCAGACAAGATGATGGTAGTGAACCTGAAATTCAGCTAAAGGCTAGATAGGGAGGATAATTGCAGTGTTCTGAAGAGAAGGTGAGTTGAAGAGATAGCCTAGAGAGAGTAGAAGAGAGTGCTCAAGAGGTTCCAGAGGTAGTGAACCAGTACTTACCAAAAGACCGGGTCCAGTGAAGTGGATTGGTGAGGTAAGTGGCAGTAGGAGAACTTGCTGTTGCAGAGGCTAGTGCAACTCATGGTGAGTGAGAAACTCATGGAGAAGATGATCATGGAGGATCAGAGAAGAGGTTTAGAGGAATTCCACAGAGGTAAGATGACTGATAAAGTCAGAGAAAGAGAAATTGCAGTAATGAAGGTACAATTGCAGGTACTACAGGAATGGATGCAAGAGCAGGAAAACCAAAAAGGAGGATGGATCTTTCCACTGAAGGGAAAGAGAGTGATTTGGAAACCATTTCAGATGAGGTTGAGGTAAAGGGAGACTGCCTTATTGAAGGAGGAGCTTAGAGTTCTTGAGCCAGAGATGGAATTTGAAGATTCCTGTTGTGTAGATTAATCCGTCTTGCGGACAAGACCGATATCTCTAGTACTAAAGGTAACTAGCAACAAACAGCCAATTATACTAATCTCTCTCTAAGCATATAAGATTCATAAAAACACTATATAGGTGTAAGACCTACCTTATGTCTAGCGCTTGCTTGATTTCGTTGAAGTCCTTCTCGTGCACTGAAAGAACATTCCTCGTGAATCTGCAGTCACAAACAAGCAAAAAGATTAAGCAGCACCTGTATAGACATTATTATAAACCATACTCATCATAATGATCAAGGAATTTATGAAATAAACCATGAATAGACAGTTTAATGAGAGAAATGAGTATATTTGTATTAACTTCAAATAAAGAAAACCTTTACAACATGTGCCTTGATGTTGTGCAGGTCCTCCTGGGGTCCGAAGCAGGAATCTCTTCTAATTTGACAAGCATTGCACTCTTTGAACCAAGACAAATGGAGATGAGTGATTTAACCTCACAGAAAGTCTTAGTTAACTGAGTCTGAATCTCAACAGCATTTAACTTCAAATATCTTAAGCTTGAACTCCCTTTGAGGCTACCCAAGGCCTCTTTTATAGTGGAAAAGAGGAGGTTTCTTGTTCCAAATATGAAGGGATAGAATCCTCCTTCAAAGGGATTAGCTCCTTACATCAAGGGGTTAGCTCCATCAAGTGAGGGATGCATGAACCTTCTCAAAGCGTATCCATTCCCGAAAATTCCCATCTAGAATCTTCTAGAATTCATCTGAAATCCACTTTTTTATCTTTACTTTCTCGCCTTTTTGAGTTTTACAGAGGTCCGCACCCATAACACAAATAACGTGCGGTATGGTTCCGCAGGAAAGCTTAACATTAGGTGCGGGACCGCAGGAAATGAATAGAGAAAGTGCGATACCAATGTTTAGGGGATTTTAGGAACTTTTCTCTGATTTTGAAAGCTTGACATGAGGAGCTGATATGTTAGACTTGCAAAAGGAGGAAGTATGAGTAATAATGAGCTCATACTCATAGTAAAATGTCAGGATGACAGATTTTAGTGTAACAAATTTCCCCCTAAAGTGCAAAGTATGGAATAGATGAAGCTGTAGTCTGTCATATATGAAGAGTGTAGTACTTTATCATTTCAAAGATCATCCTGTGGACACCCCAGTCGGAACCTGTAAAAACATTCAATGCAAAATATATACATATATATGTCATCACTGAGGTAGGCATTCCCATACTCAGATAAAAACTAAATATAAACTAACTGAAATCGTTCTGATATAGGAATGATTTTGAATAAATCATAGTACAGATATATGTAGACGCAGTATGGACGCAACCATGTGTTTATAAATAGTCTACTGTATAGATGACAACAAAATTCCTCGTAGCCTGGATGGTGGAAACTAGATCCAGGGTCTTGATTTCTGCATCTCGAACTAGTACGATTCTATCCATGTGAATAAATGTGTTGAAGTCGAACATGGTAGAAACCACTTGATTACCAGTCAATGATGTGAACTGTTAACAAGTGTGAGAGAAACCACCAGTAATGTCAATGGCTCTCAAAGTACTCAATACAATCCATGAAATGTGAATGAATGAGCTGAAGTCGAACATGTCACGGAATCATTCGATCGAAGGTCAATGATGCAACCTGTCGTCGAAGGCGAGAAAACTGCCATTGAGGCATGCAGATTTCAAGGTACTGACGATTTCTGGATCAACTTCCTAGATAATATGCTGATGTCGATAGAAAGCGATCTGTCATAGGCAATCCCACAACTCGAAATCACAGATCAAGTTTTGAAAATATATTGGCAAGGACTGACTCAGGGATGGTCAAAAGATGGATGACAGATATTTTTCAGATGAATGGTTTATTTGAACTGTTCTCTTGAACACATAACGACACTGCAGATGGCTTGGTAACAATTGACCCAAAGCTAATACCCAGAAACCGGCTGAAGACTTTCAATGTGGTTTGATTAACTGTTAGGCAAAGGATTTCCCAACCCAGGTAAATAAAAGTGTCGTGTCCAAGAGTGGTTGACTGAGTTTTCGAAAATTTAAAATACAACAAACATGCCCATTTTTCTCTCTTTTTCCCCCACCATTTCTGGCAAGTACCTCTTTATTTTTGACAAGCTTGAGGAGGATAACATTTGCTTGATTATAAGCTCATCCTTCGGATGAGTCCAACTTAGTTTAAAATTCGAACCCTAAGAAGGAGTGGTTCGTTCCTGTTGAAAATTAAACAGGTCCTTTACTGTTAAGTTTTAACGAGTCCATTATAGGAGAAACTCGGTGTTTTTCAGTTTTAGGGAGTCAGAAGAAAAACTTAAGAAAACTCCGTGGGTGTACTTTTTCGTAAATTTAGTCTCTCGAGCCCGAAAAAGGATAAAAATATGCGGGAGAGAACTCTATTGACCGTAATTAGTCAACGTATACCTTTTTCGTAAATAGTCCATTTCAGTCCGTAAAAGGGGTAAACTTATACTGAAGGGACGATCATTCATTTACTTTAACGAGTTCGAATAATCAAGTGCTCAGCAATCTTTTCATGTTTAAAGAGTTTGAAAAGGGCTTAAAAGAGGACTCTAAGGTTTCGCTTTTTTTGTAAGTTTTAACGAGTTCGAAAAAGGGATAAAAATGTACTCCTGGTTTTCACTTTTTCGTAGGTTTGAACGAGTTCAAAAAAGGGATAAAAATGTACTCATGTGGCCGACTTTCAATTTAATTTATGAGCAGGAAAAGACGGAAAGAACTCGGAATTTTCATGTGTTTTACGAGAATGAAAGATAGCAAAATAATCTCGGGATTTTCATGAGTTTAACGAGTCTTGAAAATAACCAAAATTGACTCAAGATAGGTTTCATTTTTGCAAAATCTTGAAACAGAGAAAAATTATGCTTCAGAGTAGTTTCATTTCTACACAAGCTTGAAACAGAAAGAAAACTGTGCTTGATGCCCCCTAAGCGTAACTGCTAGAGCGCATGCCCCCCTAGCTTCATTTCATTCAACTAAGTACACTAGTAATAAATAGCTGGATGGAATGAAGGTTCATTTACGAGATCATATGAAAGACCCGACCTAAGAACTAACCTAAATATACGACTTAACATTTACGAGGTCTATTCAAAGACTCGATTCAATTAGGGGAGGATTTGTTTCATTTTTTAACAAGCTCGACACAGGAAAAGAACTATGCTCATGGCAACGTGTTTCATTTTTTAACGAGGTTGACACAGTAAAAGGAACTGTCCTCAGAAACTACTTATTTCTAATCTACCTACATAACCTACTGATTCATTTTTTAATGAGGTTGACACAGGAAAAGAACTGTCCTCATACCTAATTCATTTGTTAACGAGGTTGAATCAGTAACAAGAACCATCCTCATGACCAAATGATTCATTTTTTAACGAGGTTGACACAGGAAAATAACTATCCTCATACCTGATTCATTTTTTAATGAGGTTGACTCAGTAAAAGGAACTATCCTCAGACCAACTGATTCATTTTTTAACGAGGTTGACACAGGAAAAGAACTGTCCTCATACCTGATTCATTTTTTAATGAGGTTGACTCAGTAACAAGAACTATCCTCAAACCAACTGATTCATTTTTTAACGAGGTTGACACAGGAAAAGAACTGTCCTCATAAACTACTTATATCTAATCTATTAATCTACTCTACAATCTATCTACTGATTCATTTTTTAATGAGGTTGACACAGGAAAAGAACTGTCCTCATCGCCGACTGATTCATTTTTTAACGAGGTTGACACAGTAAAAGGAACTATCCTCAAAGACATGTTTCATTTTTTTTTTTTTTAAAAGAGGTTGACACAGTAACAGGAACTATCCTCAAGCTCACTGATTCATTTTTTAATGAGGTTGACACAGTAAAAGGAACTCTCCTCACCAGCCACTGATTCATTTTTTAACGAGGTTGACACAGTAAAAGGAACTCTCCTCAGACGCACTGATTCATTTTTTAACGAGGTTGACACAGTACAAGGAACTTTCCTCAAACACTACTGATTTATTTTTTAACGAGGTTGACTCAGTAAAAGGAACTTTCCTCACTCCTAATTCTAATCTATAGCCTGTTGGAGGTTTCCTCAACACAACTAACATTTACATCCATGGTTGGTTGGTTGACTTCTTTCTTATCTTGCTTCTTCTTCTTCTTCTTCTTCCCTTTCTTCTTATTCGCCACCTGGTTACTAGCGTCAAGGCTTTTACCAGGCGAAGAGGAAGAAATGGAGGAAGAAATATTAGACGAATAAGGTAAAGGGTCAACAGAAGGTTGGTGATGTTGAGATGGTAAACTCTGTTGAAGTGAAGCATCCGGTTGAGGTGGAACAATTGGAGTGTTCGGGGCCAACGAAGTTGAAAATAACCATATCGGTAAACCTATTGTAAATCCAGGTAATGACAAAGTAGCCATATAAGGAGGACCAACATTTCCAAAGCAAGGAAAAGTACTAGGATTCTCACTAAGAGGGATTCCTTGGTTGGTAAATTCCGGAGCAATTTCCATTATATTCAACTTCAGTGAATTTTATTAACAAATTAAAAACTAAAACTAACAATTCACAATTCACAATTCACACCTAACAATTAAAATTCACAATTCAAACCTATGGTCTCGAAAAGTAAAAACAAACAAATTAACACGCGCTATCAAATCTAGGAGTCAAATCACACACAAACAGTAACTTCTCGTACTAAAAACACTAGTTGGTGATGAAATCCAACATCGTAGAATTTAATACAGAAAGGGCGGTTGGAACAGTTACCCCGACAACCTGCTTAATGAAACAGACTGGCACAAGTTCCTTCACAAAACCATCTCGAGTGAAGAGAACCCCCCAGAGAGTCCAAGTGAGTCTAGTCGACGTCTGCTCCAGGTACAGTGGGATCTTCCCTCCACCGTCACCTTAGGAAAGAATCCTATAGATTATGGCCACTAAGGTTACCAATAGAAACAAATATACCTGGGGGAACAGTCTACGATCCGACACACACGCAAGGGCAGAGTAACAAAGCTCAATCCCCTTGAAGGCTCCTTGACATAATCCAAGGTTTACCGACAAGTGACCCCAGGCTCCTCGATAATGGTCAATCCGAGGTTTACCGTTGTTAATACGTGTATATCTTCTATCGTTCCCAATGAGGAAGGATTGATTACCTCACTGGTTCGGATATGATCTCGTGCTTGACTCCTTTAGGAGGAGCTTCCCAGAGCATACATGCTACTATTGGAATTTTCCTACCGCAAGATCGACTACTTGTTTGTTTTACTGTCTTGGAGAGTTAACTAAAACCTATTCCAAGACACTAGCCTAAGCTAGATTGGTGGAAAAAGCCCTAAAAATGTAAAAATTACTAGATGAATTTTAATTAAGCGCTGTGTTATTTAGGCTGTTATTACTCAAAAGGGTAAATGGATATGAAACCAATGGTGATATGACCCGAACCAAAACTGAATGCAATCGAATATGATAATGTAATCTTTTCAATTCGATGAATCCTAACTAAAGTAAGGAGAGAGTTTCCATCACTTCCAACAATGCAAAGATTGATAAATAAGAGAAAATATAACAAATTCTCTAATGCACTAATTTCATCAAGAAAAACTAATGCAAATCAATCCCAAAACAATTTTTTATATTTTTGTGTTTTTTAAAACAAGCATAAAAACATCTAAATTCAAATCAAAGAAACTGATCTAAATCTACAATTGATTTTTCAGAAAGTAAACTATGCAATTGTAATCTATGCACAATTCACATGAAAAGTATGCAAATGTAATCTATGCACATTTTTCATTCATATTCTGAAAATGAGAATTCTAATTATGCAAATGTGATCTATGAAAGAGAATTCTCAAACACAAGATGATTCTAATGTAATCTAAGAACCAATCAAGTGGAAGTCAAGAAAATTGGGTGAGAGTTCCAAAGATCAAAAAACACTCAAAGGCGATTAACACTCATACACAATTTAGCCCCCCCACTCATACAAGGGAAATTTTTTTGCAAAAACAAAAGCAAAAAGATGCCAAATTGTGAAAATACTGAGGCAAACCTTCAATTAATGACCAAAGGAAATCAAATTAAGAATTTCTCAAAAAAGAGACTCAAAACACCCAATTAACTTAATGGAGATTGATGAGATGAAGAATTTGCCGAAAGAAATTCAGAAACAAGAAATTTTTGACAGAAAAATACAGATCTAGGTAGATGCTAAGAATTTTATATTAAATCTAAACTAAACTGAAAGAAGAAATCAGAAGTTTTTCAAAAATTTTAACAGGGTCCGCAGGCTCCCAGAAGTAACAGGTGCGGTCCCGCACTGTTTACTTAAGGAAAGTGCGGAGATGCCCGCACTATGTGTGAAGACAAAGTGCGGTCCCCTGAAAACTTCAAGAAAAACATAAAAGATTTCAAAATTTAAAAAAAAAGAAGAAAAACTAAGCTACCCAGGCAGATATCCATCAATCAAAAACCAGGAAAAACTTCTCCTCAAATCAAAATAAAAGAGAACCAATAACAACAAGTTCTTTCCCCAGTGGAGTCGCCATTTTGTTGTGTAGATTAATCCGTCTTGCGGACAAGACCGATCTCTCTAGTACTAAAGGTAACTAGCAACAAACAACCAATTATACTAATCTCTCTCTAAGCATATAAGATTCATAAAAACACTATATAGGTGTAAGACCTACCTTATGTCCAGCGCTTGCTTGATTTCGTTGAAGTCCTTCCCGTGCACTGAAAGAACATTCATCGTGAATCTGCAGTCACAAACAAGCAAAAAGATTAAGCAGCACCTGTATAGACATTATTATAAACCATACTCATCATAATGATCAAGGAATTTATGAAATAAACCATGAATAGACAGTTTAATGAGAGAAATGAGTATATTTGTATTAACTTAAAATAAAGAAAACCTTTACAACCTGTGCCTTGATGTTGTGCAGGTCCTCCCGGGGTCTGAAGCAGGAATCTCTTCTAATTTGACAAGCATTGCACTCTTTGAACCAAGACAAATAGAAGTGAGTGATTTAACCTCACATAAAGTCTTAGTTAACTGAGTCTGAATCTCAACAGCATTTAACTTCAAATATCTTAAGCTTGAACTCCCTTTGAGGCTACCCAAGGCCTCTTTTTATAGTGGAAAAGAGGAGGTTTCTTGTTCCAAATATGAAGGGATAGAATCCTCCTTCAAAGGGATTAGCTCCTTCCATCAAGGGGTTAGCTCCATCAAGTGAGGGATGCATGAACCTTCTCAAAGCGTATCCATTCCCGAAAATTCCCATCTAGAATCTTCTAGAATTCATCTGAAATTCACTTTTTATCTTTACTTTCTCGCCTTTTTATAATTTATAGAGGTCCGCACGCATAACACAAAGAACGTGCGGTATGGTTCCGCGGGCAGGCTGAAATTTAGGTGCGGGACCGCAGAGAATGTATAGAGAAAGTGCGATACCAATGTTTAGGGGATTTTAGGGACTTTTCTCTGATTTTGAAAGCTTGACATGAGGAGCTGATATGTTAGACTTGCAAAAGGAGGAAGTATGAGTAATAATGAGCTCATACTCATAGTAAAATGTCAGGATGACAGATTTTAGTGTAACAATTCCACACCTATATTTGTTCAAAGGGAAGTGCTTGAGGAAGCATTCAAGACTGAAAAGTCTTGTGGTTTAAAATCTAATGAGTCGTGTGTGTTTGTAGGTACAGTACAGGGAGATGAGCAAGCTTTAAAGTTTGTTCAAGAAGAGTTGAATCTGAAGTCTGTTCAGATCAATGCTGAGATAGAAAGATCTCAGGAGGAAATGAAGACAAAGAAGTCTAATCAGAGTATTAAAGTAGAAGAAGGAAGACCATCTGATGATGAGTCAAAAGCTAGTGAAGGTATGGAAAATTGTGTAAAGTTTCCAAGTTCTACTCCTAATGAAATTGTTGAATTGTATAGGAAACTAGATCTTCAGAGAAGAGAATTGGAGAGGTAGAGAACTTACACACAGGATAATTTGCTGAAGAAGCAAGATAAGAAAGTTTTCATGAATGACATTCATGAAGCAGAGGATGGAAAGAAGGAGAGACTAGCTGACAGTCTCATGATGAATGCAAATCAACATACTGATGTGCTGACAAAGGAGTTGGAAGAAAACTCAGAACAACATACTGAAGTGTTTCCAGAGAAATCTGAGGAGAAAGCCAATGAATATTTTCTGAGTCCTGAAGAAGGCTTCGAACTACAGAGAGAAAACTTGGTGACTGAATCAAGAAGTGAGACCATTGGGTCTTGTGATTTTGAAGCTGACAATTTGATTGTGTATACAGGTGATGCATAAGACAGTCCATCACTTGGAATTGTCTTGGAAGAAGAAAAACTGTTGCGGAAAGAAAATGAGATAGTCATGTCTCATAAGCAAAGGCTTGTTACCATGGGTGACAAGGAAGAATTGGCTTGTATGTATAGTCAAGAGAAGACTGTGGGGAAGTTTTTTGGAACTGCTACAGTGATAGAGAATGAGGCTATAATGTTTGAAGAACTTGATTTGATTGCCAGAATCAATCAAGATGATGATGTACAATTACTGAAGATTTTCAAAGGGGAAGACGAAGGTTATGCTGGAACTAATTTGCAGCATGTTGATGAAATGATTGAGGAGAAATGGCTAAAATGTTTGCTGGAGACATTTGAACCAGAAGTTGCAGGCATTGAAGTAAATTTGCTTGAAGTTGTGAAAGGAGCAGATACTAGTTTGTTAAAATTAATTTTTCTTACTAGTATACAAACAGAGATAAATGGATATGTTACTGTAGGAAGAGAATTAAGTGATAATTTATTTTCTGAAGATAAATTTGCAGGTGATGAGCAAAAGAATGTTGCAGAGGGACAGAAAGTTTGGGAGGCAGCAACATGTGAGGTGACATCTGCAAGAGTAAAACCAATGTTATCAACCATCGAGGAGATGAAAGCTGAGGCAACATTGACAGCAGCGACATCAATGTTGGAAACAAGAAAATCAGTCACAGCAAAAGCAGCTACAGCAGCTGAAACAACAGAATTTGGAGGCAGCAGCAGTAGGCAAATAAATTTCCAGATAGAGGAAAGGATGGACATAGAGATTGAAAGCATCAGAAGACTGATGATGAAGGTGTCTCAGAAGCAGCAGACAGTAGCAAGAAATAATGGGAATTTCAGCAAGGGAATTACAAAGGCAGAGTATGAAGGCATAGATGGAGGCAGGATGCAGAACAAGATATGGAAACATGGAGAAAAGCAGCAAGCAATAGCAGATGATGACTTGCAGATCAAAGTGTGGGATCAAGGAAAACAAGGACAAAGATGTAAAACGCATGATCAGGAGATCATGATCATTTTTCAACCTTGGGAGTCTGATGCAGGAGCATTAGATTCAAAAATACTTTGTATTTTATTTAAACTAGGGGGTCTTATGTTTTTGAGTAAATATTAATTTTATGTAAATATTAATGATATTTTTGAGTGATTAAATTATATTTTTAATTAATTATTGTGAGGATTTGTTAATGTTCCCAAAATAATTTGGAGAACATGAGAGAGTTAGATTTTAGATATTTGAGAATTAATTATGAAGGCTAAGATAGATTTGGTTTCAAGATTTTAGGGATAAAATCTAGATTGTAGGGGTGTTGAGATATTTGGGGACTTTGTTGAGTGATTAAAGGGATTTGAACCTAAATTGGTTCAATTCAATTTGTATAAATTAATGAGCCTCAAAGGCCAAATAGATCAGGAAGAATAGAGAGAGAGGTGTGGTTTGGACAGAAAAGTTTGTAAGCCTACGGGCTTTTGGAAAAGGGCCATTGATTTGAAAATCTGGCCACGGACCAAGAGTATTGTTGTAATTGATTACATTTGGTTATATCGATGAGGAATTTGTTTTGAAAATTCTGTGTGAAATATATATATATATATATATATATATATATATATATATATATATATATATATATATATATATATATATATATATATATTTTCTTGGTCGAATTCAGTAGGAAGATGTTTGAGTTCTTAATTTATTCATATGATAAACTTTGTGATAGACGAAGCTCTACATATAGAGGAGGGATCGATGTTGTTTAATGTCAACTTTATGTTTTGAAGGTTTTCAGATGTTAGAGAAAGCGCACAATTTGAAATGGAATGCCATATAGTGATTGCCAAGAATTTAATTGGCAATTCAAAAGCCATCGATCATGAATTTGAAGACATAATGATTAATTGAGAAATGTTTGATGAAAGAAGGTGTCGTGGTGTAATTTCGAAGTGGAACCTCGGCCTTTGAGGAAAACACAGAGATGCTAAGCAGAACCATTCCGAAAGATGCAAATTCATATATAACAACAGAGCTTGTGTAGTGATAGAGAAGGGAAATTTTTTTGTGAAGAATTCCGATAGCTTAATGATGGCGTAGTACAACTGAGAACAGACTTAAATTGTGGCCAAAATATCTTATGAATTCTGGGTTGATTGAATTGTAGAAGCGGTAGTGGGAACATAAATCACTATTACATTGTCAATGGAATGGTGCAATCAGAACCGTAGCGTTGAGATTGGGAAACCTGTAAGTATTTGTTTATATCATACTGATATATGTATATTTTAAACGTTGTTTTGGCATGCTTTGAGGGCGCAGGGTGTAAGCAGTGATTTGGAGATTCGACTGCGATGATAAAGTGGGCGCAGAAAATCAAATGAAATTCGATGGCATGGAAGAAATGCCAAGAAACAGAGTTATTTATTGAAACCGTAAATTAACGCAGCGTTGGAATAATCTTAATGCAGAGCAAGGATAAAACTGTAATGCATGACAAAGGTGAATCGAAATTATGAAGAGTGATGGCGGACTACAGCACTAAAGAATTGGGCACATTATGAATTGCGTTGGTGTTAATGGAGGCATAATAATTACATGCGGTGGCCATTGTTCAAACATGGTTTTGAATTTTAGAAATAAAACAATGGTTGTTAGTCAAAGTATTTCATAAGACTTCTGGGAAAGGTTTACGTTTGTGTAATAAACCTTGGGTATGGAAGTTGTTGGTTTATAAATGTAAAGAGAATTTTGAGCTTAGTTATGGAGTTTGTCATATTGCTCATGGGTATGGTTTCATGTCATATTTGAAAGGGAGCTTCTTCCTATGAAATGGTTTTATAACCATATATTAAATGTGAAGAAATATTCATGATGGAAATTGGTGAGATAAAGGCTTCCGCAAAATTTTGTAAAATTGCCAGACTTGGAGTCTTATTTGGGGAATTTATTAAAGATGCATTTGTATACGCATCAGAGTGGTGAGAATGTGGGTTTTTCAGGGTTAGCCCTACATCAGAAGTTAATAGAGGTGAAACCTAACTAATGCTTTCGATTGAAAGACTAAACAATGAGTAGAAAGGTGAAGGAAGTAGGGTAGTCATTCTAATCAAGATACCTACAAGCCATCACAACCATCGATAATCACCAAATTGATCAAGGCTATCAATATCCTACCTCATCATGCGGGCTAGTTAGTCTAGAAGGCCATGTGCTACCAACTTCAACATGAGACTAGTGGCGAGGGCTTAAAGTACGGGTCACAAATGATTTCCCAATAACAATAATTATACAATGGTATAAGTATGGTATGGGGTTGAGATATGCTTAGGAAAATTCGTCATGTTAAAATATTTATAAGCTTAAAAACCAATAATATTTATAATACCGAGAGTAATACTTATATAGAGAAATAATGAGAATTACTTCTACAAGGTGTTGAAGTTAATATATAAGTAACGACAAGATTGTGTAATAATGTTTTATTATATGAAGGTTTTTACTTATGATTGTTACGGGTTATACTTAGGAAACATTAGGAGAAAAAATAAAAAATATTAATGATAAATTGCTGATTTCAGGCTTCTGCGATCTCTATTTTGTAATAATATTGTTTCTGGATCCATTGCATTGGGTGGGTCTATTTCTTTCATCGATGTTTCGAACCAGCTGCCAAGGTTCATCATCAGGATAATATTGAATGAGAGAAGTTGATCTCTCATTCAATATTATCTTGATGATGAACCTCGGTAGTTGGTTCGAAATGTCGATGAAAGAAATAGACCCACCCAATGTGATGGATCTGGAAACAATATTATTAAAGATAAAATAATAATTTTTTTTGATATAATGAGGAGGAGAAGTCTTTCAAGGCATACAATCATTATACCAATCAAATAAGAATGAGACAATATTTACTAGGCAAGGTTATAATTTTATTTTTTTTGGTTTGTAAACAAAGGTTGCACATCATGGAAACTATTTTCACATACAATAGAGTTAATACCCCTTCAATATAAATTTTCTATATTTGTAACTATATCATCTATGCATATATGTGATATGAACCATTATGTAGATTTAGTCTAAGTGATAATATTTGATTTTGATCTCATTTTGTGGTTAAAGGGTCCAATTCACAACAAAATAAACCACTAATAAGGTAGCACTCATGGGAAACATATATTTTAATAACTTGAAATGTTTGTCCTTTTTTAGAAAAATATCAAAGTGTCCTATGTGAATAAGGTTCATAAATCTTATGAATTGTAATTGCAATGAGTGTAGGTAAAGGGTATAAACCCAACGCTAGTGACCTAAGTATAAAAATACTCTACAAGCTTCACGAGACAGACATCAATCATTTACGATCATAATCAATAATTAACACAATAAAAAGGACCACAAGAAATTTAATAAATTATGAATCGATTCACATCTATTTTGATTCCCCACTCACACTAAGGGAGAAATATTTCACTGTACGAGGTTCATGATTGGCACTGGAAAGGGGGAGGTAAGATAAAATATAACTTACTTTCAAGATGATAGGTCTTTCAAGTTATCGTTGGATCTCGTCTGCTTAACTGTCTATTGTAGGACTATTCGAAACCTTTATAAAAGTCATATATATGAAGCGGATGATTCTTTGAAGAGAAAAAGAAGGAATCTCTATGTCTGAATTCATGTGTAGTAGAGGAATGGTGTGAGGCTTTGCACTTTTGCACTAAGAGACATTGTCTCTATCAAAATTTGCCTATGCTATGGTTTTACCTTAGGCTACTTACGAAAGTTTAGTTTCACACTATCAAGATTTTTAATAATACTCAAAACTTTTCTTCTTTATGGAAACTTCATAGTTAATGTTAAGTGACGATGTTTAATACATATCTCTTAATAGTAGTGTTGGTGTTTAATAATTATTTTGTACTTAGTCTATCGTGATTGGTTAATTCTTCTAGAGAATTCTCAAAATATCAGACCAATATTATTCATGTGCATTTAAAACTATTATATGGAAATAAGATCATCAATTGGCAAATTTATACAAGCGTGTCTATCCCAGGAAAGAGAAAATAAGATATGATGCAGGTTTCCACCATTGGAGAGATTAAATAACTTTCCACCATTTGAAAGACAAAATAACTTGAAAGTGAAAAGAACTTCAATAAGGAATCTAATCACAGCACTAACTAGTATTCACACCATTCCAAGGAATCAATATTTAAAGAGGCCATTACACATTCAAGGCATATACTATGGCCTATGTTGTATGTAATACAACTATTAAAATTTACTAACACTTTAGAAGTCCATCAAGCATTCAAAATATATATCATGAAGGTATTTGGTTGAATACTACTTTAACCTTATATTGTTTTACAATAAACTAGATGCAAGGTACAAGAGTTTTGTATGAAGGCTAAATCCTCATATATATGAAAGCTCAAGCACCCAATATATGGATTAATAAGAATTGTTAGTTAAGTAAAAATGATGCACAAGTATATAAGTAAAGAGTGAAAAAAATATTTAATTAAAGTTCATAATATGACGGTTAAATACATTCTCAATAAGGGTAGAATTAACTTTGTATATATCATTAAAAAGTTGTGTAAAATCCAAAGAAAAATTACAAAAAGTATGGCACAGGCGAAAAATGAAGAGTATTCAATCCAATATATATTAAACCTTGATTGATAATATTTCCAAGTGATTATATTCTCAAATAGAGATTCCTAATATTCATATAATGAAAATCACACCAGATCATCTCTAAAATAAAATAACAAACACTAAACACTATGTAGTTATGTAGGGTTCTTACTACAGAAATACACACTTAATACATTTGAATCCACGATATCTCATTATAAAATATATAATCATGGGGAAAAATTTAAATAAAATGTAGATACACTAAGCTATTGTTGATCTAGGAATGGTGGGCCCTTGGTAGTCTAGGTAGGTGAGATACTAATTGATAGAAGTGCTAATAAGTTGCACAAGGGATCAAAATGAGACTTTCATGAACAACAAGAGGTTACAAGAGTTACAATGCTTACACCAAAGCCATAAAAAAGTATTATAGTATTGAAAAATGAGTATATAGGTGTGTCCTCAAATGTTAATGATCAAAACATATTTACTCCATACTAAATCTATTACAAGGCATGATACATAATTTATATGGAAAACCCAATATGTGGATAATAACAACTCCTTTGATATTTTTGATCATAGATCGGAATGGATACATCATTTTATCATAAATTATTAGCCAAGAATATACTTTAAGAAATATTTGGATCAAGGGTATTAAGATCATTACTTTTGGTTAAAGTGTTGATCTTGATCTCCATGAATAAAAAAATGTCCTTAGCTACATCAAAATGATTGAGTTGTATCTTCCTTAGAAGGATAGTCATGAATCAAAGGCTCCATATTACCTCGAAATTGGTACTATTATCCATGTGGCTAGGTCCCACTTAAGAGATAATAAAGTCACAGGCTTTGAATATTGTAATGGTATATGAAAAGACTAATATTTCTCATTAGTAAAGATCTCTTCCAATTTATCTAATAGTTTTATGAAGAGCATATGAAAATAGAAAGATAAAGAACCTTTTTTTTATCTTGAGTATTTGTCCAAATGGCAAGGTCCAATATTATGAGTATAAACAATATTAGGGTTGGACTGAGGTACTATGATAAAGTATAGATAGCAAACTGATATCTTAGGGAAAAACAAGGGTTCGACACTCTTTTCATCAAGGCATATGGACAGGTTGAAGATATTGTTGCGTCTTTTCGAAGAATTGCTTTATGAGTTCACATGCTCATACCTTGTAGAAAAACACTAAAGAGATACATAAATAAATGACTACAATTCTCCACCTTATCACATTTCAAAGTGAAGTATGAAATAAAATATACTATTTAAGAACTCCCTATTAACTTGGGAAGTGACCAACTATATCATTTTTCATTAGCGCACTTCCTCAACATCATATGCAACAATTTGAACCTTTGCATGTTAACCTCCTTCATCATTAATTCATACACATGGCTCCATGGATACACACTATCAACAATACTATTTCATTGCACCTCGGTCATGTCCCATCTAAGAAATAGTTCTTATCAAATGCACATATATCTACCTTTCTATATATAATTCAATTATGTTACCAAATAATGTCGATGGCATTATAGATAAGCATCACTATAGAAAGTTGTTATGGAATACCCTCTCTCTCTTTATATATATATATATATCCCTCTTCGTCTCTATATACTTCTATTTCTCTCTCTCTTCTCTTTCTAGCTCTCTCTTTCTTTGTTTCCCAATATTATTTTCTCTTCCCCTCATCTCTCTTAGTCCCTTTCATTGTATATGTACCTCCATTTCTCTCCTTTTATTCTTTTATAATTTCGCTTCCTTTTCTAATTTATTTGATTATTATGATTTCTTAACCCTTCTTTAAATTTGTTGTTGAAGTACCGTCTCAATTATTAACATTTTTTATTTTTAGTTTTCAAAATTGACTCACTTTGAATTGTATTGTTTTTCCTATTGTTAATTTATTTTAATTTTATAAAGTTTTATTTAATTATTATTGTTATTCAATATTTTTATTATTGTTAATTTATTTTAATTTTATAAAATTTAATTTCGTTATTATTATTATTTAATATTTTTATTCATTTGTTGTTAGATATTCTCTTTATTTTTTTAATTTTTTTTAATTTTATTAACTATTTTTTTATTTTAAACATAGTATAATTATCCATATTTTATATGGAAAATATTTCTATATTCTATACTAGGAATAAATGCATGTGGAGCTAGAGGCAAGAATAATATAATTGGGCCAACGATGTGAACATTTTCCTGAGAAACTTCCATCATTAACGTCGTTACAACAGGTCTTTGTCCCGTTGTTGCAGCTACCTCACATAATGTTTCTAGAGGAGAATCCCAATAATGATGTTTGCAGAATTTGTCGTGAAAATTATCTGTTTGGCGAGGTGGCACGTAATATTCAGTGCGGCATCTTCGAATGGGTGGCAAGACGACCAATTTTTCCATTATGCCGAGTACACATAAACCAGGCACAGGAACGACGTCGGGCCCTGCAACCATTAATGTTTCCTGTATTTTCCTGACCATTAATGTTACATGTGCATAGAACTGTACATCCCATTGATTGAATTCTGGTACATCCCATTCCCATTGCTATTTAGTGATAGCAACAACATTAAGTCATCGTGCCCAATTTTCCATGACGATTTTCAACTGCGGGAGGACACTGGTTGACTCGATTGCGGTCACATATTCCACCAAATTTGCATTGAACCATAGATGACGGTGGCCAACACCTGTCCCGTCTGCCGCAGTAACAGTGAGTTGATATTTGTTCTCTTTTTCAAATTTAAAAGGAGCAGTCTACGTGGACGGAGGAATTGCTCAGGAATGGTAACCCGTCGGAAAACATTCTGATTCAAATGACGGAAAATGGCGAGTGGCCGTTGAGTGAGATAGCCACCTCAACGTGCGAACCCATCCGGCATCCGATGACCCGTCCTATCTCAGGCAACGTTTGCGTTATCTCCGTTATCTATCCGTGTCAGTCCTGTGCACCATGTCGATGTTAATCATCATGCATATAACAAAAAGCCCATACAGAAAGAGGGACCTCAGAATTAAGTCGAGGATGCCATGATTCCCCAAAGAGCGGATATATTCTTTAATTTTCGCAAAGGAAGGAGTTTCTCATTTGGTTTTTCTAGGGAGATATTAATTAATTTTAAAATTTCATTCTTTTGAAAAGGTCAAAAATAGTTTATGGAACAGATTTTTTTTTTTCTGGTTCTTGTAGTTAGTCTTTTTCCTATGGAATTTTACAATAAATGTTTCAAGCTTTTTAACAAATTTTTACCTGAATAGATTATTCCAGGAGCTAGCTGCGAGAATACCTGCATAATTTTTCCTACTATTTTTGAAGGCCTTAAATTCTAAAATGAAATGTTTTTCTGTTTCCACTTTTCAAAAACACATAACTAACATAACACCTGGTGCACATGACTGACATGGAGCCAGAGATAGAACGTCAAGCTATCTATCTCACTCAACAACCATTAACCATTCTCCTTCATCTAAATCAAAATGTTTTCTGACCGGTTACAGTTGCTGAGCAATTCCTCCATGTAGATAGACTATTTCAATTTTAAATCTCCTTTAAATGCTAATATTTTACAACTATCAATATTACGAGTTAAATTTAACCAAAATGCAACCAGTGGCATATACTTCTTCTTCCATTAATGATGGATAAACCAGGAAATATCCTTTAGACCTTTTCTTTTTCAATGTGAAAAAAAAAAAAAAAAAAAAATATAAACTAGTATATTATTTGACTTTAATAATTAATAATGAGCATTAGTTTAATTCCTAACCCAATAATAACTGAAAATATTTATATAACATTACAATTATGAAATAATATTAATACTCTAGAATTATCAGATTTCCCTTACAGAAATGATAATATATATATAAATTTATATTTAATTTTAAATATATAATAAGGTTTTTTATATATACTACAGAATTAACTAGTTATAATTTATCTATAGATTAAAAATTATTATATGACTAATATAAAATTAATATGACTAATATATTATTATTATTATTATTATATTTTTAAATACAAAATTCAAAATCTCTTAAAAAAAAAAAATCTACAATCTATCAATAGTTATACTTGTTTCTTAATGAATAAATATTAAATATTTTAATATTATTATTTACTAAATAAGAAATAAACGTAAAATTTGTATGTTAAATTTATAAATATCAATTTATAATTATAATACGAGATTTATTATATATTAAAACACATCTTTTCATATTATTATAATATATTATTACAATAATAATATATAATATATTATTCTAAAAGCCTAAGAACTCAACTTTGTTATATATTGTTAATCATAACTCCAGAATATCTTCGAAATTTAAAAATCACTTTTAAACAAATTTAAAATTGACATAATAAATTTATGTATCTAACTTCAACCTTTATCATTAATAATAAATGATATTTATATAATAATAATAAATTTAAGTATATGATATTAACAGATTTATATCATAAGAATATAAATCACATAAATAATATAATATAGATTATGGAAATAATATTATTGTTCCTTATAGAAAAGTTTGAGTAAAAAAGGTTTTACGTTGATTAATTTTTTCATGAGAGTAGAAAAATTAAAGAGTAGTTTACTAACATGTTGTAGTTGAAGAGACTTGGAAGACACTGGATTTCGGGCTTATTCTGTGGAATTTATTGAACTCCTTTTTTTTTATATAAAAGTTTGGAGTTGTTGTTTTATATTTTAGCTTTTTTTCTTTATAGATTGGAATTTGAAAGAAGAGGTGACCACCGACAACTATCTAAAGTATATAGATGGTTTTTTTTCTATTTACACATTAAGTTATTGTAAAAGGTTTCTAGTGCATTCTTTTATATTAGATGGACATCTTATATTAAACTTGAATATTGGTGGGAAAATTTTCCAATTAAGAAGATGTTGAACATACATTAATTTTTTGTTCAGGTGATCCATTTGGATGATCTGTGTGACTCATCCTTCATATGTTTTCACACCTAAATGCAAAATTGGTAAGAAGGAAGAGCCTCTTTAGTGAAGCATAGCAAGAAGACCAACAGAAGAATACCACCTTCCATTGAATATTGGTGGGAAATTTCTCCAATTAAAAAGATGTTGAACATACCACTAATTTTTTGTTTAGATCATCCATTTGATAATCTATGCGATTCATTTTTCATCAATTTTCAAACTTAAATGCAAGATTGGTAATTTTTTTGTTTAGATGATCCATT
This sequence comes from Pinus albicaulis, assembly GCA_034641835.2. NCBI lineage: Eukaryota > Viridiplantae > Streptophyta > Pinopsida > Pinales > Pinaceae > Pinus > Pinus albicaulis. The sequence continues at coordinate 1,553,271,415 of CM076579.1, forward strand.
TGGATAATTTGTGTGATTCATCTTTCATCTATTTTCAAACCTAAATGCAAAATTGGTAATTTTTTTGTTTAGATGATCCATTTGGATAATTTGTGTGATTCATCTTTCATCTATTTTCAAACCTAAATGCAAAATTGGTAAAAAGGGAAAACCTCTTTAGTGAAGCATAACAAAAAGACCAACAGAAAAATACCACCCTTCATTGAACTGATTTGGTCTAAGTCGTGCTATGTTTATTAGATACTAAAAAACGAAAATTTCATGACATTTAGCTTTTTGGAAATTCATATCAAAAATGTTGTACGAAGTAATCATCATGCTCTCTAGAATGTAATCTATTATCTATCTTTCAAAATATATGTATTCAGCATTCCATCCAAAGATTCGAGAAGCCGAGGTCACGTATTTTTTATTTGATTCTCCTCATCACATTGATTCCAACAATATGTGGCTCGAGACTACCCAACTAGTAGAAAGAGATATTATAGTCAACACTATAACACGTGTGTGAGGATGTATTTTATTTCAGGTATGCAGGATATGGTACAAGTAGCAGTGCTAGGTTTTACAGGATTTCCTACGTTAAGGGTCGACATCCCTTATATTTAATTTGAAATCAGTACTAAATTCCTTATTTCCAAAATTAATCTCCTGAATTGAGATAGCTATGGGGAATCTCCACTAAATCCTAAATCTCCACCTGAGCTCGTCGACCCTATTCTCCTTTCGAACTCCCCTAAGAACTCTATTGGTAGCAACCTTGAGTCTCTCATGGGAAACCCACACTTGGACCTTGCCGCTCTTACAGTTTTTGACAAGCCGCCACCTCCTCAGCCCACCATTCCTCCCTCTCAATTCCATCCAACGTCACCATTAGGAAGTCTTCCAAACTCAATAGTCAAAAATATAAGGGAAAAGTGAAATCTGTATCCCTGTTCTCGAAAGATGACGAGGACCTCACTAATGTTCCTATAGCTGCTTGTGAGGTATCGGGGGGTACTACAAGGGCGCTTAGAGCAAGCCACCCTGATGTGGTGTCCCCATGAATAACATCATATCCATGAATATTCGGGGGTTGGGCAATGCCTCCAAATTCCATTGCCTGAGGGATCTTATTGCACCAAAGGATCCGATAATTTTTCCGGGTAAAGAAACACTTAGTAACCGGGAGAAAGCTATTAAGATATTCTTACGAATCAAGACTGGATGGTGTGCGGTGGCCGTGGACTCAAATGGGCACTCAGGCGGGATGATTGCTATGTGGAATTCGAATAGAGTTTCCTTGAAGGCTTACAGGTTTTTCGGAGGCATTCTTCTAATGGGTCAGGGTAGGGGCTTTGGGGGCGTTTTTAAGATAATCAATATTTATGCTCCATATAGTAACAGGTTGGCATTTTGGAATCGTACGCAAGCATCTGGTATACTCTCATTATCAAGTCTGATAATTATGGGTGACTTCAATTCCTCACTGCAGGAGGATGAAATATGGGGTATTAGGGCTCGATTGGACCCTTTGTCTAGTTTCTTAAATGATATGTTCAACTCTTTTTTCCTAGTGGATATCAGACTGATCCCTATGGCTCCCACCTGGACTAATAAAAGGGAAGGTGATCAATTTATCGGCAAAAGACTGGATAGAGTGTTGGGTAAGGACTCGTTGATGGAGGTCTTGGGGGCTCCCAGGTCTGTTGTATTGACCTCGGACATCTCGGATCACAGGCCAATATCTCTATCTTGGAAAAATGGTGAGGATATCGGAGGCTGGACCTTCAAATTTAATTGTATATGGTTGGAAGATGCCGATTACGTGAATCTGGTTAGGAGTATTTGGAAGGAAGATGGGGAATATGTGGAGCTCGAGATATGGGAGCGTTTCCATCACAAGCTTCAACAGCTTAAGAAGGCTTCAAAGAATTGGGAGATTCATAAGAAGAGGGCACTCAAGGAGGAGTTACTGGCTATTAAATTACAGATGGAGACAATATTAAATAGTTTCACAGCCAGTTCACCGGATGAAGCCACATATCATGCTCTTAATCAGTTGGGGAATAGAAAAAGGGAAATCTTGCGCATTGAGGAAGTCACATGGAAACTAAAAAGCAGAATATCCTGGCTAAAGGAGGGGGATCTAAATACACAGTTCTTTCACAAATGTGCAAATGAAAGGAAGAACAGAAATGCAATCTGGCGCATAAAAAACCCTGATGATAGTTATGCCTTCACTACTTCTGATATCCAAAATGAAGCCTTAAGGTATTTCTCGTCCTTCTACCAGAAGGATATGAGGATCAATGTTGAAAACCAAGAGTGGTTACTGGATCATTTCGGAAGGTTTTTTTATGATGATGCCATTAGATCTATGGATGCTAGCATCTCTAGGAGTGAAGTTCTATTGGTTCTAAAATCTTTCCCTCATGATAAGTGTCCGGGGCCGGATGGGTGGCCCGCATAATTATTCATATTCTTTTTTGATCTCTTCGGTGAAGAGTTAACGGAGTTGGTGGAATCAATTTGAATGAGGGGGATCATGCCTGCTAATCTCAACTCCACATTCATTGCCTTAATTCCCAAAGCTGCTGATCCGCAGACTTTTTCTGAGTTTAGGCCAATAGCACTCTGTAACGTGCTATACAAAATCACATAAAATATAATAGCTAATTGGATGAGAGCTACATTATCTACCCACATTTGCATGGAAAAATATGGTTTTTTACAGGGGCGTTCAATCCACGACGCCATCGATATAGCACAGGAGGTGCTTCACTCTATGCACTTGGAAAAACATGAGGCAATTGTGTACAAAGTTGACCTTCACAAAGCATATGACTCCGTGGATTGGTCTTTCATCAGGATTGTCCTTCTCAAGATTGGCCTCCCAATAAGGGTCATTAGATGGATAATTTCATGTATCTCAACGGTAAGATTTGCGGTCATCATAAATGGTATTCCTACTCAATGTTTCAATGCAGGTAGAGGTCTGCGTGAAGGATGCACGCTTTCTCCTCTGATTTTCATCCTAATCATGGATGGATTCAGTAGGATTATGCAAAGAGCCGATCAGAATGGTTTCATTCAAGGATTCTATTTTTCAAATTTTGTGTCCTCTTCTCATTCACTATTTCTAGATGATTTACTATTATTCGGCTATCTGCGAAGGAACCACTGGTTCTATATCCACTACATGTTTATTAGATTTGAAATGGCTATGGGATTATGAATCAATATGGGCAAGTCTTTTATTATCTATGAGCATGGTGACCCACAGGAGATCTCTTTCATTGCGGAATTCTTGGGAGTTGGCTGCAGATTGGCTATTGATGGTTTTTGCTACGTTGGGGTTAGGATCAAACCATGTGGATACAAGGTCCGGGATTGGATGTCATTGATTGGCAGGTTCAGAATGCGGATAAGTAGATGGATGCATAGATGGTTATCTTCAGGTGGAATGTTGATTATGATTCAGGCGATCCTTTCCCAGTTGATGGTTTACTGGGGACATCTCTTTTATTTGCCTGCGCAGATTGTGAGGATGATCAATGGAATTATTTCAAAATTTCTTTGGGGAGGTCCCAATATGGAGCAGAAGTATCATTTGTGTAGACTTGACTTCCTAAGCAGGCCTAAACAACACGATGGATGGGGCATATTAGACACCCGAATTTTCAATAAGGCTCTACTTATCAAGTATTTTTTTAGGGCTATCAGTGGAAATCGCATAAGGAATGCCATCATAAAATGAAAATATATACAAGGGGATGTCCTTCAACAGCTCATGTGCCTGGAATTCACACAGCCCCGAAATATATTGATCATATGGTGGAATTTCAATAAGATTCTCGGTCATGTGGCTGACCGTTTAACATGGCTGTTTGGGGATGGAGTTCGGATCCCACTGGGTTTCAGAAAGATGCTCGCTTTTCCTCCTCAATCTCGCCCATCGCATCGTCTTGTGCACAGATTGGCACACAGGGGTATTATGTTTCTGTCGCAGAAAATCCATTCCTAGTCTTTTGATGCACCTGTACTCAAGAATGCAACACAATTGGACCTTATGGGTTTTGAGGCAGAAGAATGGGAAATATTCTGGAACTACGTTAGAAGTGCAGGTCTAAGTAGGACACAGGGAGGTGATCAGATCATTTGGGAAGGTCCAATTAAAGATGGTGCGGTGGTGGTTAAAGACATCTATGGGTTTATAAATAAATTGTGGTATGAAGGGCAATCAACAACGATATTCTTCCATTTCTGGCACAGGAATATCCCAACTAAGATTACGCTATTTTGCTGGCTGGTTTGGCATGGTAAGATACTCACATGGGATAACCTCATCAAGCGGGGGCAAAGTGGACCAGGTAGATGTGCGTGATCCGGATTTATGCAGGAACGCAACAGAATAAACATATAACCATAAATACAGAGATGCAGTGGAAATAACACTTCATTTCATTAATATCAAAGAACTGAAATTTTCTTACACACAGAATGGAAATAAAACTAGCTAGGGTGCTGGTAGCTATCTCTGAGAAGAGATGTGGCGACTACAGGCCTATGAACTGAGTTACAATGAGGCTCGGGGGCCTATTTATTATTTAGAAACAATGGGAAATCCTAAACAGCCAAAACCCTAACCCTAGGAGATGAAGCGCCAAAACTATGGGCCCCGTTTGGGTAAATTGGTGTTTCAACTTCCCAGAGGCGTAACTTTGGCATACGATCTCCGTTTGACGCGTACCATACCTCGTTAGAAAGATCTATCCGAGGACTACAAATTTGGAATGGGCAACATCGGTCCATGGACCCATGTTGCCCTCCGTTTTTCCAAAAAACGTCGTTTAGGGCCTCAAAACGGCTCCGGAAGTTTAGGACCCGAAAAACTGCTAAAAATAGTAAACTGTGCCGAAACTGAAAAACTGAAATAGACAATGGTGGAGCCCCAAGTGGAATAGGCGGGTGACCACCAATATCCAACTGGATCATTCCTCCCCCCTTAGGAAGCAATGGTCCCCATTGCGTTAAGTTCCTCCATGAGATGAGGAAATTTCTGCTGAACTTGGTCCCTGGTGAACCACTTTCCTTGGTGTAGGAATTGGCCAGCTTTGACAACCCGATATAGTTGGATCTTCTGTTGGCGAGTGTTCTTGATTTGCATGTCCTTGATACAATCTGTGGTGGCCTGTTCCATGCAGTCTAGGTTTAACTCTATTGGTGTGAGTTGTTCTGCAATGTCCGAGGTGTCCAGTAGAGGTGGGAAGTAAGGACGAAGGGGAAATCCACATTGAAGGCAGGTGCGAGACCAAGGAATGGTGGAATGCGAGCTCGAAGGCATTATTCCCCTCCCGGCCTTGAGACGACGGTGTCACGGCCGGTATCAGAGCGGGTGAAGCTTGCGGTGGGGTCAGTGAGGCGCTCCCAGTGAGGCGCTCCTTACGCAAATGTAGCCATACTTTGTCGCCCACTGGAAGTTGTCTTTAGTGTTGATCATGATGTTGCTTTTACTTCACATTGGCTGCGTCAAATATATCATGTTTGTTGACGGATGTGTTGAATGCGCTCGATGAAGCTACTTGCTTTGTATTGAGCTTGGACATGAAATGAATCGGCTTGAGTAGCGGTACAAATGGCATGGCTACATCAATGGGACATGATGTTGGAATCCCAAACCCACACAGGGAGCTATTAGCCAATTAATTTGGAGAAACCGGTTATAACTATGTTATACATAGGGGAGGCTCTCATCCCATGTGCATTAAATATTTGCATTGTACATGCACATAATGTGTACAATCATCCTATTGATGACCTTTGTCTGGCCATCAGTTTGGGGATGGAAAGTTTTGGACTTGGTGAGCTTGGTGTCCAACATTGACCAGAGGCTGGACCAAAATGCACTGAGGAACCTGCTATCATGATCTAATATGATAGACTGTAGGATCCCAAAGTGCACCCACACTCGTTCAAAGAAGAGTTTAACAGTGGCTTCTGCTGTGATATTCTTCTTGCAGGCCACCATAATGGCCATCTTTGAGAATCTGTCGACGACCACGAAAACATAGTCGTTTCCATGCTTAGTAGAAGGAAGGCCTGACATGTAATCCATGGAGATGGATTCCAAAGGTCGACTAGGGGTAGGTAGTGAAGTATGGAGCCCTTGCTTCTTGATGGTCGGTTTGGCAATGCGGCGAGGGTAGGATCCCGTGTGCTTCAATTTGGTCCTTCCGAGGTTCGACCAATAGATGAAATACTTAAACGATATTGAAACTATTTTCTCGACCCCGAAATTCCCAGCGACTCGACTGTAGTGTGCTTCCCATATCATCTTGGCACGCTCGCTTGAAGGAACACAAAGGTGTCCCAGGTGACATAAAAGTGCATCTTGGAGGTGAAAAATTGGAACTTATGTACCCCCCAAGAGTGCCTTGTAAGTGTGGCTGAATTCTGGGTCGCTCTCGTAGAGAAGTGGCCAATCAGAAGTCTCGTTCCCACAAGAGTTGAGAACGGTGGTGAGCGCCACGATCGGTGGTAAGCTGAGGCAGTCTGCAACATTATTGGTGCTACCCTTCTTGTACTTGATGTTCAAATGAAATTGTTGCAGATATGTGGACCACTTCTGATGGCAATTGTTCTACATCTTTCCTTGTGTCTGTATGAACTACAGGGGTTGGTGGTTTGTGTGGATGATTGTTTCCTTCCCCAAAATGTAATGCTTCCATTGTCGACAAGCCTGCACAATGGAATACATTCTTTGTCATAAGTGGGATAATTGCGAACTGTGTCAGACAATGTCTCACTTTGATATGCCACTGGATGCCCCTGTTGAGTAAGAACTGCCCCAATAGCATAGTCAGAGGCATCTGTCTCGATCTCAAATGGTTTTTGCAAGTCTGGGTAATGTATAATCGCGCAATGGCAGGCGATTTTCACCCGTGAATGCTCTTTGTTGAGGTTTCGACCAAAAGAATTTTTCTCTCACTCCTCCCTTGGTGACTCGACTCAAGGGCCAAGTGATATGAGAGAATCCCAACACAAATCTACGGTAGAAATTAGCAAGTCCAAGAAAGCTGCAAAGCCCTGTTATAGTGGTTGGGGCTGGGCAATCTCGAATGACTTGGATCTTGGCTAGATCCACATGCACTCCCCTTTTATCAATAATGTATCCCAGATATTGAACCTAGGTCATGCCAAACATGCACTTCTCCAAATTGGCACACAACTTGTGTTGTCGCAGTGTTTGGAGGACTTGTCGGATGTGGTGAAGGTGCTCTTCCCAAGTCTCTGCCAAAGATCCTGATGTCATCCAAGTACACCACTACAAATGAGTTGGTGAATGGCCGCAAGATGTCATCCATCAACCTCATGAAGGTTGCGGGAGCATTCGTCAACCTGAAAGGCATGACTAGCCATTCAAAAAGGCCTTCCTGGCTTTGAAGGCAGTCTTCCACACATCAGAGGGTTCAAATGGTACCTGGTGATACCCAGACTTCAAGTCGATCTCGCTGAAATATTTTGCCCCTTTGAGTTGGTCCAAAAGGTCATCAATCCATGGGATTGGGTACCTATTCTAGACAGTGATCTTGTTCAGTGCCCGATAGTCAATACATAGTCTCCGCGTCCCATCCTTCTTCTGTACCAACGCGATCGGGCTCCCACAGGGCAATGAACTTGGTCTGATGTGACCTTTCTGCAATAGCTCTTAATCGCCTCTGATTTCATCATTCTCCATAATAGAGCACCGATAGATCGGTCCGTTGGGTAGCGGCGCACCTGGGGTCAGATCAATCGGGTGCTTGACTTGACAGTGTAGAGGAACCCCTGTGGGTGAGGTGAAAATGTCCCCGTACTCCTCCACAACCTTATCCATTTGTTGTTGTCATGCAAAGGAGCCTTTTCTGGAGGTCGTGGCCATAGTATTCTTCTTGCCCTGGGGGCGGATCATCAGGAAAACGAATTTCCTGGTCTGGGAAATGAGCTTACTGCATTGTTTTGCAGTAACCAAAGAGATAGTAGCAGGAGGTGGTACCTCTGGTATCCTGTACAACTTATTTCCCAAAGTAACAATAACAGCACGAGGCCAAGACTCATACACCGCATGACGCTTCCACAAGTATGGTTGTCCTAATAATACATCAGAAACATCAATAGGAACAACGTCACATAATACCTCATCCATGAAGGCTGGCTTCGATGCTATGTACATGACAACCACACTTACTCGTTTGCTGAAATGAGGTTCTTTTGGCTCCCATTTTCGACAATGAACTGTACATGGGAGCCCTTTACCCACATCTGGGAGTGGAAGAGACGTTCCTCCTCCTCTAGATCATCTGTTTCCTCCTTCTAGATCTTTGTAGTGGCAACAGTAGCGTTGGGCTCCGCATCAATAATATGTTTCCATTTTTCATTCCCCTTTTCAGGTTCTGATTTGGAGTCGGAGCATGCATCTGACTCAAAAGCCCTCATCTCGGCCACTAGCGACTACTTGGCCCGACACTCACTTTTGTTGTGAGTGGAGCTCTTATGGAACTCACGCCACTTCCCCATGTCCTTCTTTGGCTTTGCGGTGATGTTATTTTATTGTGGCTTCGACAGGTTGTCTTTAGCCGCCATGCCTTGGCTCTGTCCTTTTTTCTGTGGTTTGGAAGCACCTTTCCCTTGCTTTTGATTCGCAGATCCAAAGTCTCGCTTCTTCTGTTTGAATTTTTGCTCAATCTTGGCAGCATACCAGTATGTTGTACCAAGTGAGGAGATGTCAAGGAACTCCATTTCCTCCTGAATGTATATGTGCAGACAACTATGATACTTTAGCACCATATGTTTCTCTGAATCTTTGATACCCAGATTTGTGCGCAGGGTATGGAACAAATTCGTCAACTCATGCACATCTTGATCCCTTTGTTGTTGCAGTGTGGTCCATTGTATGTACTTGTCCTCATAGCTCCCCATGGGATAGTACTATTCCTTGACGGCGTCTCGGAAAGAATTCTAAGTTGGTACGGCTGAGAACAGAGAGGGTTATATCTGGTCCTTGTTCTCACAGTAGGTTTCCCACCAGTCCTTAACATGGGGGGTAGCTTTGAGGAGTGCAAAAATAATCTTCTCCCGGTCTGAAAATTTATGAACAAAGAAATATCCTTCTAATAGATTCAACCATCTATCTATGGCATTTGCGTCTATTTGACCCTCAAATATGGCAATTTCAAAATTTACTTGTACCCTAAAAGGAGTCGCGCCTCCATAGTGGCTGCTGGATGCAGATGCACCGCCGGTGGGCAACCGTTGAAGGATCTGAGCAAAGTTATCCATCATCGCGTTCCTTTGTTTTTAGAGGGCCTCCTCGAGCAATATTTTGATAGGATCTCATGCTCCCTCATCTTTCTTTTTGTCCCCCATGGGCGTCCATCAAGGTTTGCGAGGCTGATCTTGCAAAGGTTCCACCAGATCAAGCCCTAGCTCCTTACACCCTAACCTCGTTGGGGACAAGCAAAGAAGGATCGAGAAAAAGCAAACCGCTCTGATACCACTGATCCGGATTTATGCAGGAATGCAACAAAATAACACAGAACCACAATACAGAGATGTTAAAATAACACTTCATTTCATTAATATCAAAGAACTAAATTTTTCACAGCATGTACGTGAAAATAAACTAGCTGGGCGTTGGTAGCCACCTATAGAATAGACAACAGAGCTCTGAACTGTGTTACAATGAGGCTCGAGGGCCTATTTATCATTTAGAAACAATGGGAAATCCTAAACAACCAAAACCCTAACCCTAGGAGATGAAGCGCCAAAACTATGGGCCCCATTTGGGTAAATTGGTGTTTCAACTTCCCAGGGGCATAACTTTGGCATACGATCTCCATTTGACGCGTACCATACCTCGTTAGAAAGATCTATCCAAGGAATAAAAATCTTGAATGAGCAACATCGATCCATGGACCCATGTTGCTCTCCGTTTTCCCAAAAAACGTCGTTTAGGGCCTCAAAACGGCTCCAGAAGTTCAGGACCCGAAAAATTGCTAAAAATAGTAAGTTGTGCCGAAACTGAAAAACTGAAAGAGACAATGGTGGGGCCCCAAGTGGAATAGGCGGGTGACCACCAATATCCACCTAGATCAGTGCGTTATGTTTTGGTTATTTGGAATCCATCACACATCTATTTTTTCAGTCTCCAGTTGTGGTGGATTTGTGGAAGTTATTTAGTTCTCATATAATGGACCAATCTTGGTCTCCTGGGGATTTCATTTCTACTTCCCAGGACTAGGATAATTTTAATGGCAAGTTTAAATCGCTACCATTCTTCCTCATCTGGGAGATATGGTTGGCGAGGAATAAACTGATTTTCGATGGTAAACCTTTTCGGATCCCCCAAGTTTTCTCTGTTGTCATGAATTGGATTGATGAAAGGCCTCTGCCTCGCATAGTGATAGAGGATGGATCATTTTGCATCAGGCCTCATGAGATCTCTCCTCCTGCCATATTTTCGATGGTGCGTGTGAGGATGGTATTACAGAGTGCGGCGCTTGGATTAAACTATCTCAAAGAGAAAGGATCCATATTTATTGGAATGGAGGTTCGGGGATGAATAACAAAGCAGAAATTATGGCCCTATGGGGGGGCCTTCTGGCGGCCACAAATCTTCAGCTACAGGATGTTTTTGTATATGGTGACTCAAAGCTGGTTATTGGATGGATGACTGGTAGTCTTTCCATGATTAATCTTGACTTACAAGGGTGGTTACATTGGACTACAAGATTATGGAGGAGGCTGAATTCCCCGCCTATATGCCACATCTACAAGGACAACAACACAAGGGCTAACGGGCTTTCGAAAAAGGGTATCAGTGCTGATTTTGGGGTTATGCATGTGTTTCAGTACATAGATGGTGTCCAGGTCTGGGGATCTTCCATCCCTATCCCATAATAGTGATTTATTTCTAACAGGTTTGTTTGCCTTAATGTTTTCCTAAGATTTCCTTTTTTTTCGCCATTCCTTATCTGCCTAGCTATACTACTTGCTGACATGGGGATGGAGAAATCGTCCTCTTTCCTCTCCGGTGCGGGGTCTTGGAGCTACTCAAAAGTTTCTTTTCAAGTGAGCCTATGTTCTAAGCATTTTATATTATAGTTCTGTAAAGCACAAGGTTCAAATTTTGTGCAGTTAAGGAGCTGCTCCCTAAGATCCTTCATGCGAGCCTGTTTGTTTCACTACTCAGCTACTTCATTCATATTATCCTTTATGCTCATATGTCCAATATGCATGCTCGCTAACCTCATATACTCTGCAAGTTTTTTCATCTCTTCTGTTTTTGTGGTCTATTTTATTGCAGGGTTGATTATGATTATTAATTTTGATGGGGATGGACCTTTTTCTCCCCGAGTTATTGTAGGCCACGATGTTTTTGTTTTCCTCTCTAACTTGGATAGGAAGCATATAGACTGTGGCTGTAATGATTTGCTTTCTCGTAGTCCTTGCTGAGAATATAATGTATGGACCAAATGAACTGTTATATTTAATATACCAGCGTTTTTTTTCTCTTTGATTTTTTTTTAATGCAAATTTAATAACTTTCTTAATTTTCTAATTACTCAAATTGAAAATATATTATAATATTTTTTTTTAATAAAGAGTTGTAGCTACAACATTGTGATGTCCAAATATAATAAATATTACCAACATTATATCAATTTTAATAACTCTCCCAATTTTCTAATTATCCAAATTAAAAAATATATTACAATAATTTTTTTTTAATGAAGAGTTGTAGTTACAACATTGTCATGTCCAAATATAAAACTTTATTTGAAATCAGTACTAAAATCCTTATTTCCAAAAATAATATCGTGAATTGAGATAGCTATGGGGATATCCAACATTATATCAATGTACACTCCTATTTAAAAGGTAATTTTATGCAAATTTAATAATTTTCCCAATTTTCTAATTACCCAAATTGAGAAATATATTACAATAGTTTTTTTTATTTTTAATAAAGAGCTGTAGTTACAACATTGTGATGTCCAAATATAAGACATATCCCCAACATTATATCAATTTTAATAATTCTCCCAATTTTCTAATTATCCAAATTGAGAAATATATTACAATAGTTTTTTTTTTAATAAAGAGTTGTAATTATAACATTGTCATGTCCAAATATAAGAAATATCCTCAATTTTATATCAATTAATGTACATTATTATTAGAAAGTAATTTTATGCAAATTTAATAATTCTCCCAATTTTCTAATTACCCAAATTGAGAAACATATTAAGATAGTTTTTTTTATGAAGAGTTGTAGTTACAGCATTGTCATGTCCAAATACAAGAAATAGAGTTTCCTTTATGAGTTATTGTGGGTGACATAATTTCTTTCATGAAAAAAAGAGTTGGAGAATTTTTAAGAGAAGTTGTGCTTTGTTCAAGAAAAAAGTTATTATTTGATAACTAATCTGCTAAGAGTTAGTGTGGAATGTGAACCATCACTAAAGTATCTTGGTAAGTCTAACTCCTCTGTGGAGCTCAGTCACCACTCCCTCTTGAAGGAACCGTTCCAATATTTTTGCATACTAATCTCACTTGTATTTCCCTGTGATAACATTCTAATGCAATAGTGTAACACACAAACGACCGTTGCGATTAGGGCACCATTAAATAGCTACTCAAGAACGAACGTTACATCCTCTCTTGCGACTAGATCGGTGGATCGTCAAAATTATGTCTAAGAGGTAGAGAACTTGCAGAATCTTCCCATAATGAAAAATATGTTGGAATTTCTGAGAATTCTAGAACAAATTACAGAGAGAATAATACTCTCCTTTTTAACACAGAGAATTATAAAATTTTCTTCACAGGACAGAGATTCACACTTTGAAAATTTCTGTTTCATTAACTCAAAAAAAAAACTATTACAATATCTTCCTCTGACTAAGGGATTACAAAAACTTAGACTGCTGCAAAACGCAGTTCTAAAACAACTGTCTCTCTTCAAAAAATAACACTCTGTCTTTGTGTAAAAACTTGCCTTCGGGCTCTCTATTTTTCAAAAAAAAACACTGCTGTGTAATAGTTACATATCCTTTCAGACCTTTTTGTTTATATATGTCGTGACATATAAAACATGAAAACAAACCTTTTTAAAATAAAAATAAACTATTTTTAAAATCTCAGCCTATACCATATGATATATATGATATAATGTTTAACAAAACATAAAACAAAATGAACCTATTTTAAAAGACCTCTCGGGCCCACATCCAAATTGGCGCATATGTTAAAACATATGTTAAATATTCATCATAGTGTTTCATCGTGCGATCAACAAAAAAAACACCGGACTTCAAACCTCTTTAACCAAATTGCAATGAGAATTTTCACGTCACAAATGGGCTAATGTCACAGACCCATTTGTGCGCACGATGATTTATTAAAACGAGCTTATAAAATCTCATCGTTTCCGAAAACTGGGTTGTGTACGGGCTTCAAATTGTAATGCAAAATTGGAATCAAATCCACCATATAACTCTTTCGAGTCCGGCTTGAACCATTTCAAACATCCCAAATAAAAACCCACTCCAATGATATGCCTCCATGTGTTCCTGTTGCGCTGGCATGGTCTGTGGGACCACAAGTCTTCAGTCAAACTTCCTGCATTCAAAACAAAACAAACAAAACTCTGTTTTATATATAAAAGGCTCTGTTTCAAATACAACGCTCTGTTTTCAAAGGACAGAGACTGTTTAACCATTTTCAAAACTATGAAGGACTGTAAGGGTCTTCAACATTGATTGTTCAGCAAAATAGCAAGCGGCTAGTGTCAGGATCCTTCCAAACAGAAATAGAAGGCGACCCAATACTACACAGTGGTTGAAAGTAACATTTCAACACTCCCCATTAATTTCAACTATTCGGTTATCAGTCATACCCAGACATTTCCTCGAAAATTCAAAACTCTTCTGCCCCAATGGCTTGGTCAGAATGTCTGCAAACTGCTCCTGAGTTCTGCAGTGTTCTAAAACAATTTCTCCATTGTTTACCAATTCCCTGATGTAGTGAAACTTTGTGTCAATGTTTTTCTTTCTCTTGTGAAACACAAAATTCTTGGATAATGCAATAGCTGAGCTATTATCACAAAAAACTATTGTACCTTTTACATGCTCTTGGCATAAAATCCTTAACATCCTTCTCATACAAATTTCTTGACATGCTACTACTATAGCTGCTACATATTTTGCCTCTGCTGTAGATAATGCTGCAATAGGCTGTTTCTTAGAAGCCCATGAAATGGCTCCTGAACCCATGTGAAAAACATAACTGGATGTGCTTTTCCTATCATCTACACTTCCAGCCCAATCACTGTCAGTGTATCCAATTAAATCTGGCAGTATATAAAATACCAAACCTTTTAGTACCTTTAACATACCTCACAATCCTTTTTGTTGCCTGCCAATGTGCTTCTTTTGGCCTCTCCATGAATCTGGAAATCAAACTAACAACATGCATTATATCCGGCCTAGTTGCAGTCAAATACATGAGGCTGCCAACTATGCTCTTGTAGAAACTAGGATCAAAATCCTTGTTGTTGTCCTCTTTGTCCTCTCTCTTGAGCTTTAATCCCATCAGCCAAGGTGTTATTCTTGCTTTTGCTCTCCTGGATATTAAATATTTCCAACACTTCATTAACATATTTTTCTTGTGAGATAAAAATCCCATTTTCATTTTTCTCTACTTCTTGACGGCAACAAAACTAAAAGTCACCCCTAAGGAGAGCTAATCTACTGTAGTCATGGCTATGTCAGCTTTTCTCTACTTTAACCTCATTCTCCTCTGTTACGTGGCCTACCCCGACTTCTTTCTTTGCTCAGAATTTTATTTATCAAATTCGTGTAATTTGATCAATAACATTATCAGCGGCCTTTGAAGTTCAATTTATATCTCTAAACCTTATATTAATACCCAACGCTCTTTAAAAAAATGGCTTTGTAATAACTCTTTGGCTCTGGGCCCACATATATAATCGATGGCCCAATCAAATGCTCACACCGTACCTTGGTTAACCTTCGCGCATCTTCCTCATACGACCACCGTCCGATGGCTCCCCTCCAGATCGACGGCGCTTAGCAATATCGCGCGGCCTCCTTGGTCGAACATTAACGTGCGATGGCGCGCTATGATAGTGGTTTTGGAACTTCGCCCAACGCCACGTGTCGAATCCTCTATGGAATCGCTTGCAATTGGAGAATACCGCTTGCTCCACAAAAGCGGTGCGATATGGGCAGGCGGGTTTCGCAAATCCACTTCCGGTTTTGGAATAGTGATCAACCAAAGGTTAAGTCGGGTTACGCTATCCCCGGTGTCCACTAACTCAGGTCTGGCCTTGGGCAGGAATTCCAATTAACAGCGAAACAGTTCATCTCTTTATTAAGCGGGAATTCTACTATCATTAACCAGAGTTCAATGACCACGGCTCTACACACAGACTTCGTCTGGAGTTGGGATTTAATTCATAGAGCTCGTTCGAACAGATTTAGAGAAACAGTAGATAGAGGAATGCGGAGACTGTACAACAGTTCTATTTAGAAATTATATACACAGGGTTCAATCGCCTCACAGTTAAACAAATTTCCCCACAATATCAATTCAAGACAATTCAATAGCCAATGAGCACTAAAATTATTTAACTGGAAGCAATCATTAATACACAGATTTTATTGCAGAAATATCTCTTCTTCTTTCCTCTCTTCTTCCCCTCTTTTTCAATACATCCGAGGGATACAATTTATATACATTACAATGTGTCTCTTCGGTTCCTCTGTGAGGACCATTTAGAAAATCAAAAGCCTAATTACAATAATTCAACTAACTGAAACATGACAGATGGATCGAATCTAACTATTTGACTTCTACAAATCTAACTAATCTAAATGAAATAGTCAGTTGAGGTATTGACACCTAGCTGTTACAATTCAAATGTTTTTGAACCCTCCTAGCCACAACATGTGGACAAAACCTCCTACATTGTTGGCTAGTGTCTAATGCCCCTGCATCAGACTCCCGAGGGAAATTTTCTTCATGGGCTCCTGTCCATGAGCTCTTCCACTGATCTGCCTATCTTCTGCAACATTCCTTCAGTCATCCAAGTGGCATCTTCCTCTGGCTTATCCTTCCATTTGATTAAGTACTGAAAGTACTCTTGTCCTCTGGTCTTCCTGAACACTCTTTTGTCCAATATCTTCTCTGGTTGCAATGGTTGTGCTGGAGGTAGCTGCTCTTTCCACTCAATCTGTTCCTTGTCTGCTGATCTTTCTTCTGCACCATCATCTTCATACTTGTACAAATCTGCAACATTAAAAATGGGAGATATTCCAACATCAGGTGGCAATTCAATCTCATAAGCATTTGTAGAAAACTTTCTAAGTATCTTGCATGGCCCAATCTTTTTGAACTTCAGTTTGTTATACTGCTTCTTTGGGAATCTCTCCTTTCTCAAGTGTGCCAAAACCAGATCTCCTACTTCAAAATGGACTTCTTTTCTGCTCAAGTCTGCTCTGCCTTTGTATTTGATGTTGCTGCCTTGTAGTTGTTGTTTCACTTGTTCATGTATGGCCTGGATCTCTGAAGCAAATTCTTCACCATCAGCACTTCTCATCTCTGCCCTTCCCAGATTTCTTAACTCTGATATTCCCCTGGGGTGCATTCCATAGATAATATGGAATGGGCTCTGCCCTGTGCTCCTGTTTGGTGAGTCATTATATGCATATTCTACCTGGGGAAAAATATGATCCCACTGCTTGGGATGCTCTCCTGCAAGACTTCTCAATAAATTTCCCAGACTCCTATTCACTACCTCAGTTTTCCATCAGTCTGAGGATGATAAGCTGAGCTGAAACTTAGTTTGGTACCAAGTTTCTTCCATAGTGTCCTCCAAAAGTGCCCCACAAATCTGGTGTCTCTGTCTGAAACAATACTCCTGGGCAACCCATGCAATCTAACAACTTCTTTGAAGAACAAGTTAGCAACATGGGTGGCATCACTAGTTTTATAACATGGAATAAAATGTGCCATTTTGGAGAATCTGTCCACCACAACAAAGACTACATCATTCCCTCTCTGAGTCTTGGGAAATCCTAGAACAAAATCCATACTTACCATGTCCCAAGGCCTGTCTGGAATAGGCAAGGGAGTGTACAATCCTGCATTCTGGCTCCTTCCTTTAGCATATTGACAGATTTTGCAATTTTTCACAAACTTATCCACTTCTGCTCTCATCTTGGGCCAGTAATAGAAGTGACTCAGCTGCTCATAAGTTTTATCAGTACCAAAGTGTCCAGCAAGTCCACCACTATGCTTCTCCTTAATCAAGTTTTCTCTCATGGAACATTTTGGTACACACAGTTGGTTTCTTCTGAATAGTAAGTCCTCCTGCAAGAAATAATCTAGCCACTGGCTTCTATCTGTTAAAACAGGGTTACAACATGCCTCAAATGCTTCCTTAAAATCTGAATCTGTTTTGTACAATTCTTTGAGAAAATCAAACCCTACAACTTCAAAATTAGTTTCTTGAACCAGCATGTGCCTCCTACTCAAAGCATCAGCTACTTTATTTTCTTGGCCACTTATGTGCTTCAAAAAAAAATTAAAACCTTGGAGATACTCAACCCATTTGGCATGCTTATGCTTCAACTTGGGTTGCTGTACAATATACTGCAAAGCATGATTTTCAAAATATAATAAAAATTCCCTGGAAATCAAATAATGTCTCCAGTTTTTCAGTGCTTGAACAATCACATCGAATTCCTTCTCATAATAGGAATAATTTCTTCCGGTGTCATTCAGATTTTCACTGAAATATGATACATGCCTATCATCCTGACTCAACATAGCTCCAATGGCTTCCCCACTGGCATCACACTTTACTTGAAAGGGTTTAGTAAAATCAGGCAGAATCAAAATAGGCCTCTCAGTTATCTTTTGCTTCAAAAGTTTAAAGTTTCTTTCTGCTTCAGCAGTCCACTTAAATGGCTATTTTCTCTTCTTTATTGTCTCAATTATGGGTGCATTGATCTTACTGAAGTTTCTTATAAAATTTCTGTAAGAAATAGCAAGTCCATGGAAACTTCTTACCTCAAAAACATTCCTGGGTGAAGGCCACTCCACAATTTCCTTAAACTTTTCTGGGTCCATCTTCAATCCTTCTGCAGAAAAAACAAAGCCAAAATACACCAACTCTTCTTTCATGAATGAGCATTTTTTTAAATTTATCAGTAGTTTCTCTTGGTGCAGCTTTTTCAAGACATGATTAAGATGCCTTAAATGTTCTTCTTTAGTTCTGCTGAAAAATAATATATCATCCGAATATACTATCACAAATTTTCCAATGAATTCTTTCAATACTTCATTCATAAGTCTCATGAAAGTGCTAGGTGCATTTGACAACCCAAAAGGCATTACCATCCATTCATACAGTCCTTCATTTGTTTTAAAGGCAGTTTTCCACTCATCACCCTCTCTTATTCTAATATGATTGTATCCACTTTTCAAATCTATCTTTGGAAAATATTTAGCACCACTCAAACAGTCCATCAAATCCTCAACTCTAGGCAAAGGGAATTTGTACCTGATTGTGATCTTATTGATTGCTCTGGAATCAGTACACATCCTCCAGCCTCCATATTTCTTTGGGCTCAATACTGCTGGTACTGCACATGGAGTCAAACTTTCTCTGATCAGCCCCTTGTCCACCAATTCCTGTACTTGTCTCCTGATTTTCTCATTTTCTGTGGGAGTCATTCTGTAGGCTGCCTTATTTGGCAGATTTGAACCAGGGATAAAATCTATCTGATGGCTGATCTTTCTCACAGGTGGCAGCTCATCAGGTAAATCATCCACAATAATGTCATAATAATTGTCTAACATTTATTGGATTTCTATTGGCAAATCAGAAATCTTTGTAGAAGCAAGAACTACTTTAGGTTTGCAAACTAAAGCAAAACTTACCTCTTATTCTTCTATCTGCTGCAGATATTCCTTCTCGCTCAGCAACAAGGTCTTTGGATCAATCACTCTGCTGGATGGCTCTCCTTCTTCCATGGGTATCAATGTATGATGTACCCCATCCTTGAAGAACATGTAAGTGTTCTTCTTGCCATCATGCACTGTTGCTTTGTCAAACTGTCAAGGTCTACCCAGTAGTATATGACACACATCCATGGGCATTACGTCACACAGGACCTTATCTTTGTATTTTCCCATTTGCAACTCTATCTCACACTGTTCTTTTACAACCAGCTGGTGCCCTTTATGCAGCCAGGACACCCTGTAGGGAGTTGGATTCTCCCTTGTCTTCAACTTCAACTTCTCTATCACCTCAGTGGAAACCAGATTGTCTGTGCTGCCACTATCAATGACTAGCTGGCAGCATCTCCCTTGGACTTTGCATATGCTCCTGAACAAAGTCTTCCTTTGTGCAGGCTCAGTGGCCTCTTTGGTTTGATTCAAAAGGACCTTGTTAACCACCAAGGACTCTCCCCTTTCTGGTAGAATTTCTTCTTCAATTTCTGCCTCTTCCCCAACCTGGGCAACAACAGCATTTCTTGGACCAACATCTACATTCTCTAGACACTCATAGTGATTGTGTCCCACTTTCTAACATCTATAGCACCTCAATTATCTACCTCTACCTCTGTCTCTGCCTCCTCTTCCTTTTCCTCTGTAAGAACCCCATCTGCCCCTTGCATCATCCTCTGTAGATGCATTCTGAGGTGAGCTACTGTTTCCTCAAGAGTTTCTCTTCTACTTTCAAGGCCATCTAATAGGCCTCTTCAAATGTCTTGGGAGAGAGAAGACCAATCTCATCTTGGATCTCTAGCTTGAGACCATTCACATATTTGGTAGTCTTCTCTGGTGTGTCCTTAAATTGCCTAGCTCTTATGCTTACTCTGTATAATTCCTCTGTATATTATTTTACTGTCAGCAACCTCTGTCTCAAGTTCTGCATTTGCCTATACAATGTCAGTTGATAGTCACTAGTTAAGAATTTACCTTTTAATTTAGCCATCATTCTGGTCCAGCTCTTGATAGGTTGCTTGCCAACTCTCCTTTCTGCCTGCACTCCATCCCACCAAAGTGCAGCATGTCCCTTCAGCTTTGGTACTGCAAACTTGACCTTTTTATCTTCGCTTATTTCTTCATAGTCAAAGCACTTGTTAATTTCATTAATCTAGTCTAATAGTTCTTCTGGATTCAATCCTCCTGCAAAATTTGATTCTTCAATCTTGGGCTTAACTGGAGACCCCAGAATAGTTCTAAGGAGCCTCACGTCGGTAGGAATTTCAACATTTTCTTCCGCTTCTTCTAATTCAGGTTCGTTGATGTCTTCAGGATCTCTGGTCTATCTTTGCTCCATGGCATCCATTCTGGCCTTGACCCTCTGCATCATCCCCAACACCTCTGTGTTGCAACAGGTCTCCTTCTGCCAGCACCTCTACCAACTCGGATTGCCATGTTAGCTCCTTGCAAAAAAAACTTAAAAACAACAACTCTGATACCACTATTGACAGAAACAAAACTAAAAGTCACCCATAAGGAGAGCTGATCTACTGTAGTCATGGCTCTGTCAGCTTTTCTCTGCTTTAACCCCGTTCTCCTCTGTTACATGGCCTACCCTAACTTCTTTCTTTTCTCGGAATTTTATTTATCAAATTCGTGGAATTTGATAAATAACATTATCAACGACCTTTGAAGTTCAATTTATATCTCCGAACCTTATATTAATACCCAACGCTCTTTAAAAAAATGGCTTTGTAATAACTCTTTGGCTCCGGGCCCACATATATATCAATAGTCCAATCAAATTCACACATCGTACCTTGGCTAACCTTTGCACATCTTCCCCATATGACCACCGTACGATGGATCCCCTCCAGATTGACGAAGCTCAACAATATCGCGCGACCTCTTTGGTCGACTGTTAATGCGCGATGGCAACGGGAAAAGGTAGTTTTGGAACTTCACCCAATGCCACGTGTCGACTGTTCTATGGAATCGCTCGCAATCGGAGAATACCACTTATCTCCGAAGAGCGGTGCGATATGGGCAGGCAGTTTTCTAATCCACTCATGGTTTTGAAATAGGGTTAACCAGGGTTCGAGCCGGGTTACGATATTCTTTGATTCCTTAACTCAGGTTCTGACCTCATGTAGGAATTTCGAGTAACAACCAAACAAATGTAACTCTCTTTACTACGCGGGAATTCCACCCTCACTAAACAGGATTTGATGACCACGATTTCTCACAGACCCTATCTGCGGATGGGATTAAAATCACAGAGCTTGTTCAAAAAAATTGAGAGAAAAATAGACCAAGAAATGCGGAGACTGTACAACAGTTCCATTCAGAAATTTTATACACACAGGGTTCAATCGCCTCATAGTTAAAAAAAATTCCCCACAATATCAATTCAAGACAATTCAGTAGCCAATGAGCACTAAAATTATTTAACTGGAAGCAATCGTTAATACACATATTTTACTGCAGAAATCTCTCTTCTTCTTTCCTCTCTTCTTCCCCTCTTTTTCAATACATCCGAGGGATACAATTTATATACATTACAATGTGTCTCTTCGGTTCCTCTGTGAGGAATATTTAGAAAATGAAAAGCCTAATTACAATAATTCAACTAACTGAACACGACAGATGGACCGAATCTAACTATTCTACTTCTAAAAATTCTAACTAATCTAAATGAAGTAGTCAGCTGAGGTATTGACACCTAGCTGTTACAATTCGATGATTTTGAACTCCCCCTAGCCACAACATGTAGACAAAACCTCCTACATTGCTGGCTAGTGTCTAATGCTCCTGCATCACTTCTATTCCTAAGAATTATCTCAACAAACCCATATTGGTCATTTCAAATTCATCTTTCATGACCTTTTTAAAATTTTCAATAAGGTAATCATCATTACCTGTAAAGATTACATCATCAACATATAACACAACAATTAGCATTTTACCATCTTTCTTTTTAATGTATAGGGTGGGTTCTCCCTCACATTTTTCAAATCCATTTTCCAATAGATAGGAATCTATTCTACTGTACCATGCTCTTGGCGCTTGCTTCAGCCCATAAAGAGTTGTCTTCAATTTTCACACTTTGTGCTCTTGGCCTTTATTTTCGTAGCCTAAAGGTTATTCAATATAAACCTCTTCCATTAACACTCCATTTAGGAATCTTGACTTCACATCCATTTGGTAAACTTTCCACTTTTTTTGTGCTACTATGGATAGCACTGCTCTCATGGTTTCCATTCTAGCAACCAGTGCGAAAGTTTCCTCATAGTCTCTCCCATGCTGCTGCTTATACCCTTTGACAACAGGTCTGGCATTGTGTCTTTCAATTTTTCCTTCAGCATTACTCTTGGTCTTTTAGACCCATTTAACTCCAATAACATCTTTTCCTTTTGGGAGTTCAGCCAAATCCCATGTTTTGTTTCTTTCAATGGCATTAATTTCCTCATCCATAGCTTCTATCAATTTCCTATCCTTAATAGCTTCCTCAAAATGAATAGGGTCATCAACATGACAATATAAATCAAACAAAGAGTTCATACCTTCATTTCCTGCCTCTTGTTCATAAATGTCATTTAAATTTCTGAACTTATTTCCTCTTTCATTAGGTGTACAAGTGCTTGAAGAAGCACTTGAATTTCCTCCTTGTGGTGTGCTTGGAGAAGCACTTTCATCTCTCCTCAAGTGTGTCTCTTGTTGTCCTTGTGTTGATGCTGTTTTTTGGGGATGTATTTCAGCCATCTCTTCATCATCTTCATCATGAGATAAACAGTTTTTAACATTCATTGTTTTCTCTATGCTTCCATCTCAAGCTTCCTCTTCAATGAACTGAACATTTCTTCTCACAATAAACTCCTTGGTGGATGGGTTGTACAACCTGTAAGATTTGGATTCCTCACTATATCCAATAAAAATACATTTCTCCCCCTTGCTGTCCAACTTTATCCTTAGTTGATCTGGAATGTGGGCATAAGCCACACAACCAAAAAATTTCATATGGGTGACTCCTTGCTTTGTGCCACTCCATGCCTCTTTCGAAACTTTGTTCATGACTTCTTTTGTTGGGCATCTATTTAAAATGTATGCTGCACAATGTACAACCTCAGTCCAATAATCATTCGACAAGTGCTTTGCCTTTAACATACTCCTTAACATATCCATGATTGTCCTATTCTTCCTTTCGGCAACTCCATTTTGCTGCGGAGTGTACCTTGCTGTAAACTGCTTATGAATGCCATTTTCTCTGCAAAAATGCAGAAATTATTTAGATATATATTCACCTCCTCTATCAGTCCTTAGGACTTTGATATGTAGCCCACTTTGGTTCTCCACAAGTGCTTTGAAATTGCAAAATCTTTCAAACACTTCACTTTTGCTTTTCAAAAAGTAAACCCAAGTTTTTCTAGTAAAATCATCAATAAATGTTAACATATAATGGCTGATTTCAAGTGATGGAGTTTGCATCGGTCCACATAAATTTGAGTGGACAATTTATAAGGGTGCCTTTGCCCTTATGCTTTTCCCGGATGGAAAACTTTCTCTCTGTTGTTTACCCAAGACACAACCTTCAAAAAGGATGTCTGGTTTCTCTATCAATGGTAAACCTCTTACCATTCCTTTTCTATTCAACAATTTAAGACCTCCAAAGTTGAGATATCCAAATATCAATTGCCACAACCAATTCTCATCTTTTGGTTCGCTTTGGAGATCCTCTTGTGTCACTGTTGCTATTTCTTCTCCATTTTTCAAATCTTCCCTCATCCTGAGAGGGAACATTCTATTCCTTGTCATCTTCACTTTAGCAATAAATTTTTTGCTTGGTGGTTTATCCATGATGGTGCATATATCATCCTTAAAGAAAACATTGTACCCCTTTTGAACAAGTTGTCCAATAATTAAGAGGTTACATTTCATTCCAGGAACATAATAAACATCTGCTATGGATTTCTTTTCTCCTTTCCTTGTTAAGACATTTACTTCTCCTTTTCCCATAACAGAAACTTTACTATCTATCCCTAATGTGACTTGTGACTTCACATTCTCATCTAACATAGAAAACATGGCTATGTTTCTTGTCATATGGTTACTGCAACCTGAGTCTAGAAACCATAAATATTCACTCTTTTCCTCAACCATATTACAAGCTAAAAACAATTTATCTTGGCTGATATTTTCTCTAGTGAAATTTGCACTAGTTCTATTACTCATATCATGCTGCTTCTTCCTACATTCATTTGCATAATGCCCATATTTTTTACAATAATGACATTGGACATTGGATTTATCATACCTTTTTCCTTAAGCATGTTGTTGTCCACCTTGCTGGCTGCTGCCCCTTCCTTGAGCATTTGTTGAACTGTTTCTTCCACCTCTGTTTTGGCTTCTGCCTCTTCCTCTCTTGTTTCCTCTGCCTTGAGCTCTTCCTCTTCCAAAGGACATCTGGGTCTTAAAGGCATGCTCTAGAGATGAGTTTTCATTTCTACTTAATCTCTTCTCATGTGTCATCAGTGATGCATGTAGCTCATCAACTGAAATTTTTTTTGAGATCCTTAGTCTCTTCTATGGTGGTGACAATCACATCAAACCTTAAGGGTAGTCTCCTCAATAGTTTCTCCATAATCCTCCTTTCTTCAAGAGTATTTCCATAAGAACTTATCTTTGTGACCATTCCAATCACATGTGTGAAGAATGAGTCAATGTTATCTGACTCCTTCATGCAAAGAGTCTCAAAATCTCTCCTCAGCAATTTTAGTTTTGCTGTATTCACTTTCTCCATGCCTTGATAGGCTGTCTTGAGAGTTACCCATGCTTCTTTGGATCTCTTAGCTACTGCTATCCTTGGAAACACACTCTCATGCACTGCTTGATACAAAAAGTAGAGGGCTTTAGAGTCCTTCTTCTTATTGCTCTTCAACAAGTCTTTCTCTACTTGAGTTAAATCATTAAACTCATTTTCATCCACTGGTTCTTCAAAAAAATCGTCAACAAGTTCCCATAAGTCTTGGGAAGCAAACAAGGCTCTCATAGTAATTTCCCAGTAGTCATATTGTTTCCCATTAAATTGTGGGAGCTAAGTATTACCAATACTCATGCTAGTGCTGGCACCAACCATTCTTGCACTCTTAACTATGCTTCAAATACTTGACTGTGTATTTAAAATAAACTGACTGTCTTCAAACAGTAACACAATAAAATCTGTCTTTGAGAAATACCTTGGATTCTTTTCACTGAGCCTTCACTCTGTTGGAGAAGTTGCTGCAACAAGAAATCCTTCCTTCAGCTTCTTTGACACCTTCAAAGAGCCTGGACTAGCATTGATACCATGTTGGAATTTCTAAGAATTCCAGAACAAATTACAAAGAGAATAATGCTCTTCTTTTTAACATAAAGAATTATAAAATTTGCTTCACAAGACAGAGATTCACACTTTGAAAATTTATATTTCATTAACTCAAAAAAAAGCTATTAAAAGATCTTCCTCTGACTGAGGGATTACAAAAACTTAGACTGCTGCAAAATGCAGTGCTAAAACAACTGTCTCTCTTCAAAAAATAACACTCTGTCTCTGTGTAAAAAATTTCCTTCGGGCTCTTTGTTTTTCAGAAACAACACTGCTGTGTAATAGTTACATAGCCTTTCAGACCTTTTTGTTTATATATGCCGTGACATATAAAACATAAAAACAAACCTTTTTAAAATAAAACTAAAACTATTTTTAAACTCTCGGCCTATACCATATGATATATATGATATAATGTTTAACAAAACATAAAACAAAATGAACCTCTTTTAAAAGACCTCTCGGGCCCACATACAAATTGCGCATATGTTATATAACATATGTTAAAACATATGTTAAATATTCATCATAGTGTTTCATCACACGATCAACAAAAAAACCGCCGGACTTCAAACCTGTTTAACCAAATTACAATGAGAATTTTCGCGTCACAAATGGGCTGACGTCACAGACCCATTTGTGCGCGCGATGATTTATTAAAACGAGCTTATAAAAGCTCATCACGTCCGAAAACTAGGTTCAAACTGTAATGCGAAATCAGAATCAAATCCACCATATAAATCTTTCGGGTCCAGCTTGAACCATTTCAAACAGCCCAAATAAAAACCTGCTCCAATCATACGTCTCCACGTGTTCCTGCTGTGCTGACATGGTCTATGTGACCACAAGTCTTCAATCAAACTTCCCGCATTCAAAACAAAACAAACAAAACTCTGTTTTATATATAAAAGGCTTTGTTTCAAATACAACGCTCTGTTTTCAAAGGACACAGACTGTTCAACCATTTTCAAAACTACGAAGGACTGTAAGGGTCTTAAACATTGATTGTTCAGCAAAATAGCAATCGGTTAGTGTGACGATCCTTCCAAACAGATATAGAAGGCGGTCCAATACTACACAACAGTTGAAAATAACATTTCAACAAAATATGTACAAAGGGATGTGTTGAGTGTTTCATTGTTTTTATTAGTACGCATTTTGTATGACTATCCTTCCTGTTACTAGAATGCACCCTACGTTCTATCTCGTTCAATATTTTTAGGTTTTCAATTTGGCTTGTATTTCTGCCTGAAATTGTTGGAGGTTTCAATTCTTGCTAATTTACTTGAATGAATGCACGCAACCCGAAGGCTGTCTAGGATGGGCATAATGTTACTAGAATGCACCCTACATTCTATCGTGTTCAATATTTGTAGGTTTTCGATTTGGCCTGTATTTCTGCCTAAAATTATTGGAGGTTTCAATTCTTGCTAATTTACTTGAAGGAATGCACAGAACTCGAAGGTTGTCTAGGATGGGCACAATGAGGGGAAAGGACTGAATCGACTCCTTTGATTCGGAATCTAGTTCTGATGGTCAAGGAATACAAAATATTTAGAACGATATATTAAATTGAATGCCGAGAATTAAAACTCATGGTGATTCATATTCATTTGAGTCAACTACTCTTCCAATTGAAATTTATATGTGCATTGAATCAAGTGTAATTTCGATGTTAAATGGAGCATGTTTTTGAAACAATGCATTTAATCCCTGTGATGGTTAGAGGGTTGATATAGCATCCCAAATGATAGACAATGAGCAGGCAGTTGTTGTGAGTCAAGTTTTATTGCACACATATATTGGTTGTGCATACACAGTCCAATAAATAGAAAAATATCCACCTATATTTTTTTCATTTTATTGAGAGTTGTCTTAAGTACTGTTGAGCCTTTTTTGTGTTTCTTTCCAAAATGTTGAAATGTTACTTTCAACAGTGGCTGTGCAGAGCCACTTTCCATTTTTATTCTCTAGTCTTTTCTCCTCCAGCTGCTTTATAAAATGGCTGAACAATCAGTTTCAGTTTTTTATTTTAATCGGCGCAGTCCTTTTATTTTGAAAAACAGAGTCTTTTTAAGTGTTTTGGGGACAGTCTCTATTTTGGGAAAAATAGAGTACTTTTTATTTAAACACAGTGAGCATATATTTTTTATGTATGCAGGCATTTTATTTTTAACCCTGGTGGTCCCCACAGTGTCTTGTTGATGTGGCAAGTTCCGCAATCAGAACGATTCACATATATGTTACCACAACCTTTGTTTTTTGTTATGGCCTGATGCGATGCATTTACTGCAATTGCATGTCACATTATATTATAATTTCCCTCCACCATAAGCCGAGGTCCACGGGTCGACAGACCACGCGGAAATATCATATTGCATCGCAAGTTTGAATTGGAGTGATTATGTTATAAGGCCTGATTGAACAATGTATAAAACCGGACCCGATCCATTGTATAGCGCAGAGTTTATTTGTCCATCGCATCCGCTCTTTCAATTGGCGATCGGAACTTTTGTGGGCCGATTGAAATGTTTTATGTGTGGACCCGATGGAGTTATGTGGTGGAGTTAAAATATTCATCACGTTCATTTATTGATCGGCATCGGAACTTTATTGTTTGATCCGTTTGTTTTGTTATAACACGGACCCGATGGATGATATAAAGCAAAGTTCATAGTTGTGTTTCGCGTTACAATTGGCGCTTGCGTTAGCAAGCCCTGGGCAGACCCAAAACAGTTTATAAACGCAATTTGAATTTTCATCGCATGCACAAATGCTTACGTCAGCAGGGAAAGATTTGTTACGTGAAAAGGTTATTGTGATTTGGTTCATAGTTCTTTCAAGTCCAACGTTCATCGTGCACGATCAAAGTTTCGTGTCAAAGGTTTAATGTATTGTTTTAAATGTTTTACATTGTAATGTTTTAACATTTTCATAAGTGGGCTCAAAAACCTTGCATAGTTTTTAAATTTAGTTTTTTTTATAAGTTTTACGATTATTATATACACGGCATATAAAAGAGAAAAGGCCTGAGAGCCTGTGTTATGAATTCTAATGTTTTAATTTGAATACCATAGCAGTGCGTATTTTTCAACAGAGACAGAGTGTTAGTTTTTGCACAACAATGCGTTGTTATAGTGAGACAGAGAGTTGTTTTGGGCACTGCGTTTGTAGCATTCCTATTTTGTAATCCCTCTCAGCGAGGAAACATTGTAACAATTTTTTTTTTGAATAGGAATAGAAGTTGTTTTGTGTTGAAACTCTGTCCTTGTGAGTGCAATTTTTATTTCTCTGTGTTGAAAGAGGAGAGTATTACTCTCTCCATTGTTGTTCTAGAATTTTTTCATATATTACAACATGGTATCAGAGCTAGTCCAGGCTCTTTGAAGGTCAAATAAGCTAAAGGAAAGGAGTTCTTTGTTGCAGCATCTTCTCTAGCAGTGTGAAGACTCAGCCAAGAAGAATCCAAGGTATTTCTCTATACAGACTTATTGTGTTACTGTTGCAGAACAATCAGTTATTTTAAATACACAGTCAAGTGTTTTTGAAGCATAATTAAGAGTGCAAACATGGCTGGAGCCAGCACTAGAATGGGTATTGGAAATACCCAGCTCCCACAATTTAATGGGAAAAATTATGACTACTGGTGAATAACTATGAGAGCTTTATTTTCTTCCCAAGATTTATGGGAAATTGTTGAGGATGGCTTTGAAGAGCCAATAGATGAAAATGAGTTTGATGATTTAACTCAAGAAGAGAAGGAACTACTGAAGATTAATAAGAAGAAGGATTCAAGAGACCTCTACTTTTTGTATCAAGTAGTGCATGAGAGTGTGTTTCCTAGGATAGCAGCAGCCAAGAGATCCAAAGAAGCATGGACAAATCTCAAGACAGCTTATCAAGGCATGGAAAAAGTGAAGACAACAAAACTTCAGTTGCTGAGGAAAGAATTTGAGACTGTCTGTATGAAAGAGTCAGATATTATTGACTCATTCTTCACACATGTGATAGGAATGGTCACACAGATAAGGTCTCATGGAGAGACTCTTGAAGACAAGAGGATTGTGGAAAAGCACTTGAAGACAAGAGGATTGTGGAAAAACTCTTGAGGAGTCTACCCTCAAGATTCGATGTGATTGTCACCACAATAGAGGAGACTAAGGATCTCACAAATTTTTTAGGGGATGAACTACATGCATCATTGATGACCCATGAGCAGAGATTGGGTAGAAGTGAAAACTCATCTCTGGAACATGCCTTTAAGACCCAGATGTCTTTCAGAAGAGGAAGAGGGCAAGGCAGAGGAAACAAGAGAGGAAGAGGCAGAAGCAAAAACATAGGTGGAAGGAACAGTCTAGAAAATGCTCAAGGATGGGGCAGCAATCCAGATCAGCATCAAGGCCAAGGTAGCAGACAGTAAAGTGGTCAGCAGAATGCTCAAGGAAAAAGGTATGATAAATCCAATGTCCAATGTCGCTATTGTAAAAAATATGGAAATTATTCTAATGAATGTAGAAAGAAGCAGCATGATCTGGGAAATAGAACAAGTGCAAATTTTACTAGGGAAAATATCAGGCAAGAAAAATTATTTTTAGCTTGTAATATGGCTGAAGAAAATAATGAAGACTTATGCTTTCTAGACTCCAGTTCTAGTAACCATATGACAAGAAACATAGCAATGTTTTCTATGTTAGATGAGAGTGTGAAGTCACAAGTCATACTAGGGACTGATAGTAAAGTTTCTGTTATGGGAAAAGGAGGTGTAAATGTTTTAACAAGGAAAGGTGAAAAGAAATCCATAGTAGATGTCTATTATGTTCCAAGAATGAAGTGTAACCTCTTAAGTATTGGATAACTTGTTCAAAAGGGGTACAATGTTTTCTTTGAGGATGATGTTTGTACCATCATGGATAAACCACCCAGCAAACAATGTATTGCTGAAGTGAAGATGACAAGGAACAGGATGTTCCCTCTCAGAATGAGAGTAGATTTGAAAAATGAAGAAGAGATAACAGCAGTGACACAAGACTTTCCAAAGCAAACCAAAATATGGCAATTGGTTGTGGCACTTGAGATTTGGACATCTCAACTTTGGAGGTCTTAACTTGTTGAATAGAAAAGGAATGGTAAGAGTTTTACCATTGATAGAGAAACCAGACAACCTTTGTGAAGGTTGTATCTTGGGGAAAAAACATGTTTGTGCTCAACCTAGTGTTCCTAAATTGAGTTCATTAATTGTCAACCAGGGTTGGTAAACTACTGAAGTGTGGTGCACTATATGTGCCTAGGTATTTGTTTCTCACTACGTTGTGTTTAGTGTTTTATGATGTTTTTGGTTTTATGGTTTTATGTTTGAAAAGGGAAAGAACTAAGTGCTAGTGAAAAGAAGCTATTGGTTATTTAAAACAGAACAAAGCCTAAACTATGGATGACAAACAAAAAATGCAAATCTTGATAATGAGTTTATTGCAAGAAAATAAATCACAACATGAGCTTGAACTTATCCAAATCATTCATTAAAGGTGTGTTGGAAGAGCTTGAGAAATGGACAAGTTAAGTGTAAATGAAGTTCTCCTAAATAAACAATCAACTCACAATATTACAAAATGATTATTTGTAGCACAGTAAGGTTTCTATTCTAGATTAACCTATGATGTTGAAGTTACCCTATTTTTCAACTTGACTTATCACTTCTAGGCCTTATTCATAAGTTTTGAGATTTTTTAAAATAATGCTTGGGAAAAAGGCTATAGGTGAATTTGTAAAAGATTTGCAGAATAATCAAAGCCTTAAACTAATATGACTGACCCCTTTTCATGTGATGATGTATCAATATAGACTCAGAACAAAAGTAAGTTGTAAATAATGAAGGCCAAGAGATTAATTTTGACAACTAGCACTACTTAAAATACAATGGATTACACTAAGCTAGAACGTGATCTATCAATCTTAAAAGATAGTGACTACAACTTAAATTAGAATGCCATCAATCCTTTGTTGAAACAAAATGAACTGAGACTGAACTAGAGTGCTTCTAATCTACTTGAAGTACTGTGAACAGAGTTAAACTAAAATTCCATTATCAAATTGGAAATGTAGTGACAGAGCTGAACTAAATGCAATCAACCTCCGGAGTGCTATAACTAAATTAACATGCAACTAGTCTATGGAATTCTACAGCCCATCTCGTTCAATAGGAATGATATTTTGGAAGAGTTTGTAAAACAAATCTGGCTGTATTATTCAATGAAATTGAACATAAACATAAGATTGAAAGCAAATACAACTAGAATCTAAGACACCACCGTTGTTTCTTATTCATTGTTAATGATGTTTTGGAAGATTTTGTAAGAGTAAGACCGGCTGTGACACTTAGTGTAAACAAGCATAAATCATAAAATTCGAAAGGAAATACAACTAAAATCTACAACACCACAGCTATGCCTTATTCATCGTGATGATATTTTGGAAGAGTTTATAAGAGTAAGTCTAGCTATGATATTAATGTAAACAAGCATGAAACATAAACTTCAGAAACCTGCTTAAGCTAGAAATGAAAAATGAGACTAAAATACTTATCTAAACCGTATAAACAAGGCTGCTCAGGTAGCAGGGGCCCTCTACCACCGGAGTAGCACGAAATCTACTTCAATATTGACTCAACGCTTTCAAGGAAGTGCTGCTTCTTTCATTAAAGAGAAATTACTTCAAAAACAGAGTGTTTTCGGACTTCTGAAATCTAGCAATCAACCTGTTAGCCACCTATAATATTTTGTTATACCAAAAGGTGGCTAATACTTTTTGAGCCTCCAAGGAACAAATTTTATCACTAAAAATTGTTGGCTCTTGAAGTCTCCTTGAAGGACTCATACCTCTATCCGAAATCTTCATTTGCTGTTCCATTTCATGCTCTGAAATTCTGCTAATTCCATAAGAAAAGACTGCTGAGAAACCATCATTTTCCCTTTTCTCCCACTCTTAACTGACCTCCATTTGTTTCCCTTTTTCTCCATAAAATCCCCTTTGTTTTCATGATTTCTTTTCTTCCCCTCATGAAAAACACTTTTATAAGATTAAAGACCCATTCTTTAGCTTTTCCGAAACCCCTCAAATAACCCATAGGACTTTATAA